>OX451219.1:80278921-80630201 GCA_949628195.1 Phasia obesa | reverse complement strand
GTTGCCATTGTTCTGCGTTTTTTATTTACTTTGCATCTAAATTTATTTGGATGCCTCTCTTGATTTTTCTTGCGTATTAACTACAACAATTTTGCAAATGGGAACAAATAAATTGTAAAATTTTCAGGGTTGCATTTAGGAACACGTTGCAATGTATTATTACAAAGTCTCCTTTCACAATAGACAGAAACAGGGCAGACAGACGAGATTTGTAGGCAAGGGGTTAAAGAGGTAGAGTGTGTATTTCATGACTATCGTACTGGACATTTTTTCGTTTCTCTTTTCTGCTTTTTCTGTGTTGCTTCACATTATATTTCTCAAGTCGGCATCTATTTTCTTAAAATATCTCAACAAAGTACATGTACCACACATTTTCAAACACACACACGTAAAATAAATAAATCCGAAAGTAGAATGTGCAAAAATCTGTCTGTCTTTTTATTTATGTCCTATTGTCAAAAAATGTCTGCCCTGTTTCTGTCCATTGTAAATGCAGTCATAGCAACATGCAATTGGGAAGTCAGCCTCATTTCGTAATTTCGCATACATTTTACTTGAAATTACAATAGACAACGCTGTTTTATTACGAAATTAACTCAAATATCATATGACCCACTATGAACACTATTAATTTCAGCTTGAAATGGCAGCCTGAATGGGCTATATTTCTACATTGTTGACTTTGGTAATTTATGTACGATTATTTAAATATGAGTGAATTTTTTTATTAGAATGTCTCTATCTAACGTCAAGAAAAATCGGCAATATTTTACTGGTATTAAATTGATTGAATTTGTTCCGCCAGTAAATAAAATACTGTTGTCTATTTTAAAATTGTACTATATTTTAAACGCGGCTTGAAAATGATGTCTTTACATCGAAAGCGATCGCCAAACGTACCAAAACAACAGCCAGTGAAGACGGTCTTTACCGAAAGGTATGACAACAATATTTGACTGTTTTGCTTCTTGTAATTCCATCTCTATAATGTTATTTACTGCTGTTTCAAATGAATATTTTTTTTTTGTTTCGAAGTAATTTACACAAAATTTTAAGTATCTGGCCCAAGGCATATTTAACCAGGTGACTGCACAAGGCGGAGCTAATATTAAAGAAAAATTTTTTCAATTTTTTTTATATGGAGTTTGACATTAATCAGGTTTTTTGAGAGAGAATAATATCTATTATGCTGTCAAAATTCATATAAAAAAAATAGAAAAATTTTTTTGCTGAAATTTCTCTCCCTTACGCTATCAGCTTGTTTAATATGTCTTGATCTGGCCCTTACATAGCTTCTACACTTGGGGTGAGATCTGGGATCTCATGCCAGAGAGAGTTTTGTTACATATAAACATAGCTGCCAGATTTGACGATTTATCGTCATTTTGACGATTTTGGGTCCAAAAAATGACATGATGACGATGGGACGATTTATACCCTAATTTTGGCGATTTTAAATAATTCAAGTTTGCATCATTTATTTGTACTGTTAAAAGTGGTTTTACACTACGTGTATTTGTCATATGACTTGTCACTTTTCCATGTGAAAATTCTAAACACGTCGTGTGAACCCTTTCAAACATAACGTGTGTATTTTCCATGTGTACAATATATATGACATTTTTCATTTAGGACGTGTTCTATTTTGATGTCACAAAGCATCTGACATCCTGTAATGCCAACTTGATATTTTGCTATTTTAGGTTTTTTGTGGTACCAAAAGCACTAAAAGCGTGGCAAAAGCTCTACATTTGCATCTTTAAATCAGCTGTAGTTGGCAATACAAAACTGTATTTATTTTATTTTTTTATTCTTCACAGACTACATACATATTTGCATAAGCTAAAATCAACGTCGGAGAATACTGTTGACATGCGCGCAATCTGTTCGGAAGACCTGCTGGAGAAGTACAATGAGGAAGGTAAATGAGAAAAATATGCTTCCGGGAAGCTTATGTGAGTTGATAATCATCCTCGAGGTATATACATACATAGTCCACTTAAAATATTTTATAACTGTATTACATACAATGAAATTTATAATCAAGCTTAAGTTTGTTTTTATTCTTTTTAAGAAAGAATTAATTAAATTACAAATTAGGTGATAATATTAAAGAAAAATTCGGAAAATTTAATTTTTAGACACCAGCATGAGTGGAATGCACATTTTCTAGACAGCCACGTCCGTCATCAGCACTCTTGTATCTAATCTACTTAGGATAGTGTTTAGTTGTAAGCATCATCTATTTAACTAACCAAGCCCAGATAAAGGAATACGAGAAAACTTGTATTCAATTCTCAATCGTCAGTTGGTAAGAACGAAGTCTACCACTACCTTAAGCTTCCGTCATGTTGAATATTTTTACTTTTAATATTTACCACCTTATATTTTGTTGTTTCCTTCAGCCCACCTTCGGTTAGCAATGAAAGTTACTTTTTGTTTATTTGATTTACTTCCAACATTCGTTTTTAGTTAACACTAATCTAGTATCAAACCAAACTTTGTTGAGTAAACAAGATTGCGCGGTGCTTTGCGATTTTTAATTTTGAAAATTTTAATTATTATTAGTCGAACTGATCTGTTTATGTATTACATACAATGAAATTTATAATCAAGCTTAAGTTCGTTTTTATTTTAAAAATTATTTTATAACTTACATATATATTACTTCATATTTCAGTTCTGTTTTTGGCGTTGATAAGTGCGGACGCGATTTTTTTTTAAGCTCGCATTAACAAAAAACAAAACATACATTGTGTGAACAATTTAAAACAAAAACAAAAAACAAACCTGTTATAATACAACAAAGTTGTTTGTAAAATATTTTTTTCTTTTTTTTTCCCTTTTCTTTATTTTGTACAACGGAATATTGAATTGGTACTTTTAAAATAAAATAAAAACAATAAAGGCTAATGAGCCTGTTTAATTTAAGCAACAAAAATGTTGACAATGCTGAATTAAATAAAAACAAAAAAACTGAAAATAATTTGTGTATTGATGCTAGTTATACGTGCCCAATCTTGTTCTTCACTTTTACAAAGCGATGACAATAAAATAAATACATACAAATCGCCTTCTGAACACAGTGTTGCCAAAGATAATATGGATAGTATAGAAAAACCCAAGACGCAAGTGGGAATGGACAGATACATAACTATATTGAAGAGGTCGAAGCCCTAAATCTTCGCAGATTGCACCAATGGCTAAAGTACAAAAAGACAAGGACTCTACCGGAATAAATTCCCATAATCGTTTTGCTATTTTAGATAGTGAAACGAGTGTACATAAAACGGCAATTAAGTCGTTCAAACCACAATAAGACACGAAAATTGGAGTGTTACCAGATCACAGCTATCGTTGGAAAGGGATAGGAAGAGTTAATGATTTACTTATATTACTATCTCTTTCTCGTTATAGCTGCAATTTGACATTTTATTGTTTACAAAATAATTTGTGAAACTGGTGGAAAATTTTAATAAAATTTGATTTAAGTGTAAAATTAATGGTTTTATAAATAGCTTTAATATAATTTGTGGCAAAAATAAAATTTGAACAAATATCGTCCGAAGTCAGCCAAATAAATAAAAGGAAACAAACAAAAGAAAATAAAACAACAGGAATCCAACAGGAAAAAATGTAAGTATAACAGAGGTTTTCTATTGAAATTAATTTGTTTTTAAATAAATTATTTTGCTATTTCAGGAGTCGCCGATGCATAATGGGCTGTCCAAAAGGAGAGAAATTTCTTCAGTTCCCGAAAAATCCAACCAAGTGTACATAATACATTTGTTAAATTTTAAAGTGAAATAAAGACAATTGGAATTATTTACTTTGATTTATGTAAAATGATATGTTACAAAAATGTCGTCTTGCTGGATTAAAATATGTCTTATTTATTATTTAAGCAGGTTCTTACATAGGATAGATAATTACCCTGTGTTGGCAGGTCTGTTTTGTTAATGCTGACTAAAATCTCAAGGTTAATAAATATGTTAAAAGTTTCCTTTTAGTTTTTTAATATATGTTTGTAACTTGTTTTTTCGAATTTCAGTCGTATTTAAATCTAACCAAATTACCTATTGGTGACATTCCCTTCAAAAAAACTGGTGCTGGAAACGATTACATGTATCTTTTCATTGTAATCTTCCTTAACTATCTACTTATACTAATAAATTGAAAAAGATGCTACAAATGTCTCCAACAACTGCAAACTATTATGTATTACGTTCGCCATTTTCTGCTGTTAACGTTAATTGAAATTAGAAACAAAACATTAATAAGACCAGAAAATAAAAATACATAAATTACTTTATTTAAAATGTTAACTTAAAATCCAGAACTAAATATAAAAACTGAAAATAAATTTTCTATTCAAATTAAATTAAACTAAAAATATGTATTTTTATGTAATGTGAACTAGTTATCAGACTAGTGGCACAATTTACCTAAAATTAAAATGCAATTTATTTTCCGTATATATAACAGTATATTCAGATTGATTTGCTTACATTATTTTCTTTATCGAAAAATAAACGTTTATTTATTGCTGTTAAGGCAGTCGTACAAGAACATTTCCTTATGTTCTGGTTGCTAACGTGCACTTCGCCGGAGAACTATACATGTAATGCACATAAGCATCTATGTATATTGAACTTATGAAGTCACATACATGTATAAAATTGTTGACCAACTGCATTTGTGTCCAAAGTTTCCTTGAATTCTTTATAACATTGAGACTTTTTGAACAAATGCCACTTAAAAAACTTTTATTGCACATTTTTTCCAATTTTATGATCATGTTGTATTTTTGAACCTTTTTACTGCGCTTTGCAACAACCGTAATATATTTTAATAACTTTTATTGTACCAGTTTATTTTAATTATTCTTAAGAAAATATAAATTTTGTTAAAATTTTGTTTCCAATTTTTATTTACTTAATTTAAAACATATGTTAGTAATGGCAACATATAGCTGCACGTTAGTGCATTCGATAAACAGTTTTATGAGCTCTATGAGCAGCATGATGCAAGAAATGGTACGCATGCAATCTACTATGTTGCAGGCGTTACTTAACAAACCATGAACTGTTTAAAAATATGTTTCTGGAACGAAAACGGCTTGCGCCAACACAAAAATGAACTCGAGTACTTCCTTAAGAAGTAACAAATTGATGTCATGCTGGTTGCAGAGACTCACTTAACAACAAATAGCTTTTTTAAAATAAATGGCTATATCTTATATGACACCAAAGACCCCCGTGGCAGAGCATGTGGTGGTTCAGCAATACTAATAAAGGCTCGAATCAAACATTATTTACTGTGTGCTTTTTGTGAAGATTACCTACAAGCAACAAACATCTGTATTGAAGAATTTCATCAAAACTTAGTTATTTCTTCGATTTATTCACCTCCTAGGTTTGAAATATCAGAGAGTCAATACAGCGATTTCTTCAAATCACTAGGTCCCTGTTTCATAGCATCAGGCGACTACAACGCTAAACATACGTTTTGGGGATCACGCCTAATAACTCCAAAAGGTCGTGTTTTGTTTGACAGAATTTCAAAAATGCGTCTGAATGTGATATCGAGTGGACAACCCACCTATTGGCCTACTGATCGACCAAAAATGTTATTGATTTTGGCGTGATTAAGGGTATTCCAAGAGAAACCATTAAAGCTGAAGCGTCACTTGAATTATCCTCAGATCATTAACCCACTATCGTCTATATATGGGACAAACAAATCATCATATCACCAATGACTACCACAAGCATTAATTGGTTGAAATATAGAAAGTATATTAGTACTCATTGTTCGGAAAACATCTTGCTAAGAACACCTGAAGACGTAGAGCGGAGACTTATTGATTTTGGCCAAAACCTCAAATCAGCTGCCCAACATTCAACAATAACCCGACAATTAGGTAGATACAATCTAATTTATTCTGCAGATATCGAACGACTCTTGGCTGAAAAAAGAAAAATTCGTAGAGAATGGCAATCACAGAGATCTCCTCAACTCAAAAGCAGACTTAAAGAATGCACGAACCGGCTAAGAGACATGCTGGAATCTCGAAGAGTAGCATCCCTGAAAAACTATTTGGGAGACCTAGACGCAACTCCTCAATCAGATTATTCGTTATGGCGTGCTTGTAGAAACCTTAAAAGGCCAGTCTTACGTAAGCCTCCCTTGCGAACTTCAGCTGGAGGCTGGGCAAGGAGTGATACCGAAAAAGGAAATTTATTTGCTGAACATTTGAAAAAGGTTTTTACCCCAAATATATCGACTGATATAGTTGAGTTGCCAGTTCTCGAGGCTAGTGCTGCAGTACCGATAAGATTTGAATTTGGTGATCTTGAAAAGGCAATAACGGATTTGAACACCAAAAAAGCCCCTGGCGTTGATAAAACCAGTAACAAGATGTTAATTGAGTTGCCCCATGTAGCTCGCAGAATCGTTCTTTTTATTTTTAATGCCATTTTACGTTTTGAGTACTTTCCCACAGATTGGAAGGTGTCCTTGGTTACCATGATACCTAAACCAGGAAAAGACCACACAAAAATTGAATCATACAGACCTATAAGCCTTTTGTCAAATATGTCAAAGCTGTTTGAGAGGATGTTAATAACTAAGCTTAACCCTATTCTAAGCGACAAAGGATGTATTCCAAACCATCAATTCGGCTTCAGGAAAAAACATAGTACGATCGAACAAACTCACAGGTTAGTCAATGTTGTTAAGAAGACATTTGAAGAGAGAAAATACTGCTCTGCGCTTTTCATCGACGTTTCTCAAGCATATGGCATGAAGGCCTAATATATAAGTTAAAACTGAATTTGCCCGTAAACCTATATAAGCTGCTAGATAGTTATTTAACCGAACGAAAATTTATTGTGAAAGAAGGAGATTTTTTGAGCTCACCCCAGCCAATCGAAGCCGGAGTTCCCCAAGGTAGTATATTGGGGCCCTTTTTATACTTATTGTATACTTCAGACATGCCAACTAGTAACCGAGTTCACACATCGACATTTGCTGACGACACAGCTTTTTTGAGCATTCACGAAAGACCCGAAGTAGCATCACGATATTTACAAGACCACATATCCAATTTAGAAAAATGGTTGAAGAAATGGAGAATAAAAGTGAATGAACAAAAATGTACTCACATAACTTTCACACTGCGCAGAAAATCCTTCCCCCCTATTCGGATAAATAACCAAACGATACCTCACCTTTCAGATGTCAAATATCTCGGCATACATCTTGACCGGCGCACAGTGGTCAATTTCGCGAGATAGCGGTCAAAACTCTATAACTTTTGACCGGATTGGTATTTTTTTACGCAATTTGTTTTGTTCAATAGGAGGGACTTTAAGCTTCAATTTGCGTGTTCAAGCGTAAAAATCGACTGATAGGAACGTAAGTAATGTGAAGTTAAAAATGCATTTTAATTTTTTTGTTGAGTTTCCATGTAAAAGTTGAATATTTTGACATTTTAAATAGGTATTTTTTTTTAATTTCTTATTTTCTTCAATCGTATTTTACAACCAATACTTATTTATTATTCCTAAACTTAATTTTGGTCAGAAAATGCCAACATTTGGCCCCTGACATTTATTTAGTCTCAATATTCACAAGGGCCAAAGGTTGGTTTTTTTGGAAGAAAGCTAATTCTTGTGAGGTTAAACTGAAAAATAACACTGAAATTCGCAACAATATCAATACCATTTGGATATATTATATACAGAACACAACATCGATAAAATTTTAAGTAAACTTTTACTATTGATTTAAAGTGCACATATATTTTATTTAAATGTATTAATAATAAAATAGTCAAGTGCGAGTTAGACTCACACACTTAGGGTTCCGTACTATGTTTAGTAGAACTTTAAAAATTCAAATTGTTAATTTTTTCATGTCTTATGAGTCACCCTTTAATTTTAAAATTGAAGACATAATTGCATCACTTTTGGCACACCCTTAAAATTTTAGCAATTTTTGTTATGGCGGCCATGGTAATACACTATCTATAGAAATATACATGAGCCTACCTATTGCGGTTCAAAAAAAAAAGGTAATATATGTGAAAAACATGTCACTGATGGAACACCCTTTAGATATTAGTAATTGTTACAGCGGCCGAAGTACAACATCTACTGTAAACATTTAAAGAGGCTACCTATTACGGTTCAAAAAGTAAGGCTATTTAAGTAGAAATCATGTCTCTGTCGGAACACCCTTTAATTTTGTTATTTGCTATGGCGGCCATGGCAATTCTCTTTCTATGAATATATCAAGAGTCTACATATTACTATTAAAAAATAAGTTATTATAACACCCTTTAATAATAACACCCTTTAATTTTTAGTAATTGTCATAATGGCCATGGAAACACATCTTCTATACAAATTGGAAGAGTCTACTTATTACGGTTCAAAAAATATGACGTTATACATGCAAAAGACGTCACTGTCGGAAAACCCTTTAAATTTGTATTCTTTTTATAGGGGTCATAGTAATACACCATTTGTGAAAATTACTGTCAAGAAATAAAGATATAAAGGCAAATAACACGTCACTTTCGGAACACCCTATAAGTTTTACTATTTGTTGCTATAGTGGCCACAGTTATACACCTTTTGTAAAAATTTCAAGAGTCTGCCTATTGTGGTTCCAGAGATAAAAGGCGCTGACAGACGGACAGACATTGTAGCGAAAACAATAGGGTTACATTTTTACACTTTGTGTACCGAACCCTAAAAATTTATACTAAAATTAGAAACAAATTATAATCTTTAAACTAGTATTAATTAAACAATATTAGTAAAAAAAAATGAATGCATGGATTAATATACTATTGCTCGAAGTTTCAACATGATCTTTTTTACCTCTTTGAAACATAATATAACAGGTACTTGGTTTTACCAGTTATTTCCATTGGTTTTAAATTTATTTGCAATTTTCAGGTATTTAAGTTATGTAATATCAGATGACAATAAAATCATTTTTTACCTTTTCCAAATGAATTGCCAGATACCACATAATTTGAGAGTTCTATTGTCATTTTTGTAAAAATTTTGATACACCCTTCTATGTAGACTAGGTCCAAATATAGGCCAACTTCTCCTAATTTCAACAGATTTATTTTTTGTGTCAATAAGAACTCTTGTACAAAATTTCATCAAAATATATGCATAATAGCCACTTTCACATACAAATAACTTCTCAAAAAATATGACGTGCATTTGTACCGAATATCTTACCTTGGGTCAGATGCTGTAGCTCAAAAAGTGCAGTCCCGATGCATGGACATGTATATATAGGAATGTAGGGGAGAGTTAGGACTGCAAAATAGTAAATTTGTGTTTTGACTCAGCTTGACTCACAGGAGTTGTGCTCTATGAAGTAGGAAATTTCCGAGAAATTTGACCTTTTTTAAAAAAATATTTAAATTGTTCTGAAAACAGTAGAGCTTCAATTTTTTTTACCTGTAATAGGAAATAAGTTAAGTTACAACACAAAATTTATTTCGTCCAAAAATCTTTGAAAACAAAAAAGTTATGATCATTTAAACTTTAAAAATTAACTAAAAATATCATAAATTTACTAAATTCTGAAAAAGCCCATTTTGGACCACCCTGTTCTCAGTGAAATAGTTGAAATAGAGTTCTAATTTTTTGGCTCCCGAGGTTTACTACTGTCTACTTTCATATGAGTCTAATAACTTTAAAATCGGAGAACAAAAACCAAAAGGAGTTTTGGCCGCTATCTCAAAATATTGACCACAGTGCGGCGCCTTATATGGAAACGGCACATAGAAACAAAGTTAACACAAATGAAGTTGAAAGCAGTCCAACTAAACTGGCTAATTGGCAGAAATTCTTCTCTAGCTTTAGATTGCAAACTTTTATTATACAAGTCAATTCTAAAACCAATATGGTGTTATGGCATTCAATTATGGGGCACTGCCTCAGCTACCAACGTAGAAAAAATTCAAAGGCGCCAAAATAAGATTCTACGTATTATTACATCTGCTCCCTGGTATATAAAAAATTCGAACATCCATAAAGATCTAAACGTGCCATCAGTTAAAGCAGAAATAGCGAAACTTGCCATAAGGTATTTAAAGAAGCTTGAAACTCATCCGAATCCACTGGCCCGTAACATACTAACTGAACCTGGTTACATTCGACTAAGAAGGAGGGACACTGCTTCTCTCATCCGTACATCAGAGGGATAACCCACAAATTACAGTAACCGTGAAACATACATTTTTTTTGTCCAGCACTGGTTGGACTTAACAAGTATATTTTTAGACTTAAGATATGAGTAATTATTGATAGTTCAATTATATTGAAGATACAATAAATAAAAATTGCGAAAAAAAATATTTCAGATGCTTTACAATATAGGGAGCGATTGAATTTTAAAAAAGCCTACGAATGGCAGTAGAACGCAGTCATTATTGAGCGAATAAAAATATTTAAATATGTAAAATTATATATTAAATAAATATTTATAAACTAATTTTAAAATGTATTTCAATAAATATAAAAATATTGAATCTGTTTCTGCACAATTTTTCTTAGTCAGCTGTGAGAGGTTTATTTATCTAGTTTGAGTAGTCATCGTTGATCAATTTTTACAGCATAGTTGATTAGTAAACAGCAGTAGAGTGAGCAGTACAGAGATATGCTCATTAGTCCAAAGAGTTAATAAGTACGAGAGAGATGCAAAATCACACGTACACAAATGTCTCCCTCATTTTTGTAACATGCCCTTAATAACGTGATGGTAGCTCTGTTCTACGCAATGAGAGAAAATTTCTGATCAGTGACACTCAAATGATTGCTCAATTGATGGTCACTGTTCTTGTAGGGTATATATTATAGGTTATGTCAGATGTAATTTCAGTTTGAAAGCAAAAATTATAAACCGTATGTAAAATGCCTATTTTAGCAAACACATCAAATTACATATGGGTTATCAAACTGACAAGTCATATGACAAACACACGTCGTGTAAAACCACTTTAAAGCAACCTTGACCGTCATATTCTATTATTAACCACAACTTGTTAATAATTCTTTAGCTGTTTATTGTTAGGCTTGGCTAAAACTTCCATAATCGATAGAAACTTTGACACAATTATTTGTTAAATAGACCGAAGAGGCGCAACCAATTTGACATTATTAAGTCTTTTAGAAATAAAACGAGTTGGTTATCCCTAGAAGCTGTTGTTATTAGAGTTTTAGAGATGTAGGAACCATTAAATTATTTTTCATTTCCTGCAAACATTGATAAAATTGACACCGATAAGTTGATTTCAAGTAATTTAAATTCAATAAATGAAATGTATCTAAGTTTTCTAAAATATATTCTAGGAATTATTAACAACATAAATAATATGTTTCAAAACGAGGGTACAGAAAAATTTATAAGTATAGGGCAATTCCACGTCAAATCAACAAGGCACTCAAAATGACTACTTCAGATTTCATTGAAACTTTTTTTATTTATATTCCTTGACTCTCTGAATCAAAATATATTTTTTTAAAAATTTAACCTCTTATAGTTTTTAGGCTATATAGTTATAAAAGTGGGAAAATATCGCTGTTTTCCATATGTGCTCGAGGATTAAATATAATCTAATTCCAGTTCTATAAGCTCTAGGAAGTTGAGTAATAGTTTATTTTAAAGCTTTAATATAATATCAATCATGAAAAACACAAATTTAAAAAAAAAAAAATTCTTTTATTTAAAAAAAAGTTTTGTAAAAATCTTTGAGATAGTGTCTTAATTCTTTTTTTTTTTTTTGAATTTACACATGATTTTAAATGTGGCTTGGTGAGTATATTATAAATTTCAGAGTGGGACCATGGTGGGATCAGAAGTTATGATAGAAAAACGTGCATTCTATTTGCTGTGATTTTGTTGTGAATTCTAGTTAAAGTTCTTGATATCTGTATTTATAATAATTCTTGAAGATTTTTTGATTTAAGAGTTTATTTTGCTATATTTAGCCTTTAATTGATAAAAGAAGCGTTGTTTTAGTTTGACGATTTTATGACCTTTTCAATAGGCTATTTTGGCTAATGAATTGATAATGACGTTTTTTTTTTTCAAAAATATAACGATATTACTGGCAGCTATGCAATAGACCTCAATTGCAGTGCCATGATTTAAGAGTTTATTTTGCTACATATATTTAGCCTTTAATTGATAAAAGAAGCGTTGTTTTAGTTTGACGATTTTATGACCTTTTCAATAGGCTATTTTGGCTAATGAATTGATAATGACGTTTTTTTTTCAAAAATATAACGATATTACTGGCAGCTATGCAATAGACCTCAATTGCAGTGCCATGAAATTTATGATGAGAGCGTTTTCATGAGAGAGCTCATCAAAGCAATTTCATGAAATGAACTGTCAAGCAGGGCTGCCAGGTGAATTTAAGAAAAGTTCTTCATTCACCCGATAAAAATTTAAAAAATCGTCTTTTCAGCTTTAAAAAATCGTCAAAAAAATCTGACAACTAAGAAAGTGTTTTTAACTATTTTTTGTTTATATTTTTATTAAAAAACAAACAAAAAATCATTTTCTTATGCTTTAAACACATAGACGACCGAGGCTACACGACTACAAATTCCGTTGGCTCAATTGCCGCAGTGTAGTCAGCTACTTAATTATATTGAAGACGACAGCTACTTCGTAAAATCTGACATTGTTGTAGAGATACTTATTTTACTCCTATAAAAAAAACTTTTTCGAAAAAATAAATATTTCTTCAAAACCTGTGGCATGTAAATGAATTTTTAATTTGGTGGCATTTTCTTTTGTTGAAAAAATAAAATTGTCGCATACAAAAATAGAAATTACCCTAATTTGACTACAGCCACAACTGTGGTCGTGTAGCTTTGATGACTTCAAAATAATCGTTTCACTATAAATGTGTGCATTTTATTTTTAACAGTCTGTAAAAGGTAGCCTGATGCTGTCAATGTGATTAACGCATTAAATTAAATTTCAAATTTAAAATGTATAAAGTTGCTTTTGAGTTTGAAGGGCACCATAAATTCTTTTGGTAAAATCCTGGCAACATTGCCTTGAGTTGTTAACAACGTGTTATTTTTTGCTCGTGTGTGATTTTTCTTTAAAATTTAATTTTTCATTTAAATCGCTTCCAATATGGCTAGCCAGAAGCGAGAATACTTTGGGAATAGTCCCAAATTTAAGACGATAAGGATTGATCCTGGCCCTAGTAACAGGTTTCATTTGCTAGCAAATGAAGAAGAAGAAGAGGCAAGAGCCGTCAAAGAAAGGGTTCCACCAATAGTGGTAGACTCGTGTCACAGTTTCTCAAAAGTTTGGGAAATACTTGGTGAGGAGTACTTCTTCAAGAGAATGACAATTGGAACTAAGGTTACATGCAATACAATGGTCCTGTATGAAGCTGCGTTAAAAAAGCTGAGTGAACTGAAGTACAGTTTTTATACACACGAAGTTAAAGACGTAAAGCACTTTAAGTTAGTGTTATTTGGTTTGCCAAGAACAGACGCAAAACTTTTAAAGGAGGAATTGATTAAAATGCACAACATAAACCCAGTAAGTGTCAAAGAAATCGTAACCAAAAGGACTACAGCTGATGACGCTATATACTTGATTGAGTTTAACAAACAAGAAGTGTCAAAAAATGATATTATGAAAATAAAGTACTTTTGCAATATTGCTGTTTACTGGAGAAGACCTCTTAAAGGGAATAAAGGGCCTACGCAATGTACGAAGTGCTCTATGTACGGACATGGAGCTAAAAACTGCAATAGAGGTATCGTCTGCGCAGTTTGTGCTGGCAATCACGACCAGACTGAGTGTGTATTGGCCAAAAACACTCAAGGGAGTAATGTTGTTTATAAATGCCACAACTGTAGCCAAAAGAACTTAAGAAACTCGAATCACAGGTCCGACGATCCTAAATGCCCTTGCCGTAAAGATTATTTAGAAATGCGCCTACGATTAACTTCTAAGTCTAGACCTAATTTCAACAAGTCGAGAATTAATCATGTGTATGATGAGACTGAGTTCCCACACCTGTCAAGTCAGAGTCAACCAACTGATTCACGAGAGCACACCTTCCAAAGAAAAAGTTTGTACTCTGAGGTTTCGAAAAACAGACCCCGCGACAGCAACAACGATGATGACTTATCTAACGAGAGACTGTTAGAAATCTTCTTTAGTGCTGTGGATGCACTAGAAAAATGTCGAAATAAATTTGACAAATTAAGAGTGCTTGGCATGATGCTCAAGCATGCTATATAAAATCATGGGTAGTCAAAATGTATACGTTATGCACTGGAATGCTCAAGGCATAACAACTGAGTCAGCAGCTGCACAGCTCGAAAAAGTTCTCCATGAGAAAAATATTGATATTTTACTTCTTAACGAAACGTTCCTGAAGCCGTATCATAGGTTAAAATTTGGAGGCTACAAAATATACAGAGAAGACCGTCAAACACATGGTGGGGGTGTGCTTATAGCGGTTAAAAATTACATAGATCATAAGTTGTTACCAAAGATTAAAACAATAACCATAGAAAATATCTCTGTGGAAGTTAAAATAAGTGGACGTCCCGTAAGTTTTATCTCTGCTTATAATCCTGTTTACACTTCTAATTTTAAAACTGACTTAGAACTCCTTACCAATTCGTTTAGTGACTATTTTATTTTTGGTGATTTGAATGCACAACATGTGAGTTGGAATTGTATTTCAAACAATTCAGCTGGCAAAGAACTGTACAGACATCACTTAAGTTCAAGTTATTATGTATATCATCCGGATACCCATACTAGATTCGGCCAAAATATAATTCCAGTCCAACCATCCACGGTTGATATTTTACTTACTAACTCTAACATTTCATTTTCGCAGTTACAGTCACATCCAAATATTTTACAGTCTGATCACATCCCAATATCTTGTTACATTTTTGGAACACCACAAAATCACTTTGTTACAGTTCCTTTGTATAATCAGGCTGATTGGCCAGCAAGTAAATACTGGGTCGAGAATGAAATTAAGAATCATAATATCGGACAAATAGAGCTTAACAATATAAACCTAGATTCGTCATTAAATAAATTAGTTAGTATAGTTAAAGAAGCCTTTTCCAAGATTCCAATTGGCCAGAAAAATCCTTGGGAGAGGGAAATTTCAAATACGTCTAAAATGCTGATTACTCAGGGGAACAAGTATAACCGTAAACTTAAAAGATGTAGAGATCCTACTTACAGAACTCAACTAATCAGCATTTTAAAACAGTTGAATCAATTAATTGATTTTCATTTGAAAAGGGATAGAACTGAAGGGTGGGCTAAATTCATTTCCAAACTGCCTTCCGGCTCTAAAAAGTTTTGGAAACTAACAAAAGCTTTAAAAGGTAGAAATTCTGCAATCCCCGATCTAAATATAAATGGGGAATTTTTAAGTACCGGTGAAGCAAAAGCAAATGCCATTGCGGAAGTTTTTAGATGCAACAATAATATTATTAGAGGTCCGCAATTATTTAAAATAAAATAATATTTATTGAAAGAGAATTTACAATGGAATGAAAAACAAAATATTTTCATGAAACTATTTTACAAGCATAAAATTCGTAGGTAATATGATTTAAATAAATTATTAATAAACAAGTGCAAACTTGTTGAGTAGAATACGAGTGTTTTCCTACACCCTTCCTCAATCGGATTCCACTCCTAGTAGACATCGCATTTTAAGAAATTTAGTTTTTGGCAACGGTTTTGTCATTATATCAGCTAGCATTTCATTTGACGGGCAGTAGACACATCTTATATGTCCTTTATCAATGTGATCTTTTACAAAATGAGTTTTGGTATCAATGTGCTTTGTTCTGGCGCTGAGCTTCTGATCTTTTATTATATGTAAACAGCTTTGGTTATCTTCATATATTACAATTGGGACGTTTTGCTGAATATACATGCCATCTAAGAGACGTTTTATCCAAATAGCCTGCTTGCACGTTTCAGATAGTGAAATAAATTCAGCTTCGGTTGAAGATAGTGCGACAAGAGTTTGCTTTTTACACGACCAACTTATTGTACAACCATTTATCTGAAAAATGTAACCAGAATTAGACTTCCGATCTATCGTATCCTCTGCCCAACTTGCATCTGCGTATCCTTTTAATATGTTGGGGTTATCGGTTTTGTGACTTAATCGTAAAAAATACTTTTCAGTGCCTTTCAAATATTTAAGCACTCTTTTAAGCTCTAACCAATCTTCTTGAGTGGGGCAACTAACTTTACGAGCAAGTATTGAAACACTCGCAGCAATATCTGGTCTTGAGCAAACACTTAGGTATAGTAGAGATCCAACTAATTTCTGATATTTATTATTATCCAACAATAAATCAGATTTAATCTTACCATATCCTGGATCTAATGGGTATAAAGATATTTTCGAATCTTCTAAACCATATTCCTTTGCAAGATTTCTAATGTAAATAGATTGACGAATACAATAATTTAAATCGTTATCTTGAAAAATTTCTATTCCTAAAAAATGACTAGCTCTTCCAAGGCAGTTTATAGAAAATTTGGACGACAATAATTTTTCTACAGCTGCAATGCTTGATTGCTTCTCACTAGCAACCAAAATATCATCAACGTAAATTAAAATATATACTAGCCCTTCCTCGTTGGTGTATTTTGTATATAAACATGGATCAGCACTGGATTGCATAAATCCTCCTAAAGATATCAAATCGTGTAGTGTTTGATTCCAAACATGAGCAGCCTGTTTGAGTCCATAAATGCTCTTCTTTAGCTTCCATACGAGTTTATTTCCTTCTTCAAAACCAGGGGGTTGTTTCATATAAACATTCTCTTTAAGATCTCCGTTTAAAAAAGCACACTTCACATCAAAATGTGCTACTGACATTTTCTTGACACCTGCAACAGATAGCAAAACTCTTAATGTCGTTTGTCTAACAACAGGTGCATAAACTTCATCATAGTCTTCTCCATATTTTTGAGTAAACCCACGTGCGACCAATCGAGCTTTAAACCTTTGTGGCTTTCCAGCTATATCACGTTTAACTTTGAATATCCATTTACAGCTTATAATATTAGCGTTAGACGGAGCGGTTACCAATTTCCACGTATTTAAATCCTTTAAAGATGTGTACTCCTCTCTCATTGCTGTGACCCATTTCTCTTTGTCCTCTGATGTTAAAGCTTCTTTATAATTTTTGGGTTCTATAACATCTTTGCAAATAGAAACTGTATTATAACCAAAACGACTCGGTGGTTTACCTTTATTACTTCGTAATGAGCTACGAATTGATTGTGGTTCTGATTTAATTTCATTATTTTCCACTAACCTTTTATCGTCATCGCTTACGGAACTCATGTGTTCTTCTTCCGTCACAGCAAGCTCTTCAATGCTTTGAAATGATGTATCGTCATCGGATAACACATTATCACGGTAACCTTGTATAAGATTATCATTACATTTAGATTTTCCATACAAAAACTCAATATAATTTTCAGAGGGATTTTCAATTCTGATACCAGTAGAGGGCTCTTCATCTACAAATTTAATATCACGACTTATTGTGACAACATTAGTATTTATATCAACCATTCGATAGCCCTTTGAGTGTTCATCATATCCCATAAAAACCAAAACTTTAGTTTTGTTATCTAATTTTTGACGTTTTTCCTTAGGTACAAGAACATGTCCTTTTCTACCAAAAATTTGAAAATTGTCTATATTAGGAATCTTTCCTTCCCACAATTGATATGGAGTACTATTTACCACCTTAGAAAAACATCTATTCTGTATGAAATTGGCTGTATTGATGGCCTCTCCCCAAAATGTTTTTGGTAATTTAGCTTCAGTAATCATACACCTGGCCATCTCAGTTAAACTTCTATTCTTCCTTTCAGCAACTCCATTTTGTTGCGGACAGTACGGAACAGTATATTCATATTGTATACCTTTCGAATCAAGGTAATTTTGGAGATATTTAGACGTGTACTCACCACCATTGTCTGACCTTATAATTTTCGGATATCTAGAGAACTTATTCTTAACCATTTCAATATAACATTTAAGTTTTTCCAAAACTTCGCTCTTTGTGCTAAGCAAGTAAACAACAGTAAAACGACTATAGTCATCAATAAATGTTAAATAATAACGTTTCTTTCCAGGAGTCATTGTTTGCATAGGCCCACAAACGTCAGTATGTATTAAGTCTAAAATTCTTTTCGACCTGGACTGACGTTGTTTATTAAATGGCGCTTTTGTCATTTTGCAATTAATACAAATTTCACAAAATTTTTTCGCTCCACAATCGCTTATTTCCAAATGACTTACCAGTTGCCTCTTCTTCATTTCTTTTATTGCTTCAACATCACGATGCCCGAACACCCTGTGCCAAAAGTGAATGCAATTTTTCATGCTGCATGTTGCTACCATGGCTCTTGGCTTTACTTCTTGTTGCAGTTCGTACAATCCATTTGTTAACACAGCTATACCGATTTCTTTACCATCATTAGTATAAATGATGCCACGATTATTCTTAAAGATTACTTGAAAATTCTTAGCCAATATTTTATTAACGGACATCAGATTTCCATAAAAGGAAGGAATAAACAGCACATCATGCATGTCAACATCAAACGTTTGACCTTGGGAATTACATAACGATATTTTACATTTACCTTTACCGCTACTTAAGATACTTTGACCATTCGCTACTGTCACTTTTTCACGGATACTTAGGTCTATAGAAGAAAAACAGGAACGATCTGAACATATGTGGCAAGTTGCCCCAGAGTCTAGTACCCACAGTTTTGAACTTGAATTCAGGGTAAAACAAAAGTTATCTATTCCGCTGCTTTGGGCTGTCACTTCATTGGCTTTATTACTATTTTTTGCCTTTTTAAATTTCCAACAGTCACGCTTAATATGACCCTTAGCTTTACAAAAATGGCAAACCTTCACGTTACGAATTTCTTTGATGTTTGAACTTTTTAATACAGAATTTGATGGAATATCAGCTGAAATTCGTTGACCTTCCTCTATTAAACAAGACTCTACCACACTTAGTGTAAGTTCTTCTATTTTTCTGGCTTCCAAAGCAGTAACAAGAGTATCGTAAGAAGTTGGCAAACTACTTAATAGCATAGCCACTAACCAGCGTTCTGAAAATTTTTCACCAATAGCTGCTAATTTTTCAAATAATAGCTTCATATTCATTATGTGTTCCGATATACATGCTTCTTGAGAATATTTCATCCTGCAAATTTGCTTCATTAAACGTACGCTAGTTCCAAGAGTATCTTTTTCGTGGTGATTACGCAAGATTCCCCATGCCTCATGAGCGCTTTTAGCATTTTTAATCAACAACAGTTGATTATCTTCCACGGATAATCCAATTATCACAAAAGCTTCTTCATTCTTACGTTTCCAGGTACCATCAGGTTCATCAGGTTCATCAGGAACATCGTTTATCACATGATTCCACAAATCATCTTTGCGTAAAACCAACTCCAGTTTAAATTTCCATAAATGGTAGTTGTCAGCATTAAGCTTAGCAAATGAAGTCTTCAATAAATCCATTGCGTGAAACAATGGCCCATAACCTATTAGAGGTCCGCAATTATTTAAAATAAAATAATATTTATTGAAAGAGAATTTACAATGGAATGAAAAACAAAATATTTTCATGAAACTATTTTACAAGCATAAAATTCGTAGGTAATATGATTTAAATAAATTATTAATAAACAAGTGCAAACTTGTTGAGTAGAATACGAGTGTTTTCCTACAAATATCACCAACAACAATTCATCACCTTTAGATAATGTGGTTCTAAATTATGTGCAGGAACTTAACAATGTAAATCTCGCTGACAGTGACAATTTTGAATTCACAGATGCAGTAGAGGTAAAGACATTTGTTTTTTGTTTAAAAACAGCATTATTTTAAAAAATATGCCCGATTACTTTTTTGAAACTTTGAGCAAACTATTTAATTACTGCTTGAGAAATGGTCATTTCCCCATGATATTTAAAAAGGCCAGAGTTATACCTATTTTCAAAACTGGAAAAGATCCTAAATTGCCTTCCAGCTATAGGCCAATAAGCATTTTGAGCTTGTTGGATAAAGTCTTTGAAAAAATAATCCACAAAAGAATCCTAGAGTTCTCAGAACAGAATAACATTATACATCAGCAGCAGTTTGGATTCCGAAGAGAGCACTCTACGGTACATCAAATCAAACGAGTGGTTAATATTATTGAGAATAATAAAAGAAATCGTAGAAGTACAGGTATTATATTTCTTGACATTGAAAAGGCTTTCGATACAGTATGGCATAATGGCCTATTCTATAAACTTAACTCTTTTAGTTTTCCTTTATATTTACAAAAAATCATACAAAGCTTTTTAGACCAACGTTCATTTGTAGTTTTCGTGGAGCGCATCTCATCAGATGAAAAACATATACTCGCAGGTCTACCGCAAGGTTCCGTTTTGTCACCTACGCTTTATTCGTTATATACGTCAGATATCACTCTACGCAGGAATCAGGAAGCAGCATTTTATGCAGACGATAGTGCTTTCATTTGCAGCGGTAAGGTATCTAATTCATTAGTTAGGAAAATGCAAGAGAGCTTAAATTCAAGCCAAAAATAAATTAATAAATGGAAAATAAAGGTCAATGATGATAAAACACAGGCCATTATTTTTCCATATAATAAGTCGCCAAAACGCATACCTTCTCAATCTATGTTGTGCCGTGGGAATGTTATACCTATAAAGTCAGAAATCAAGTATTTGGGCATTATAATGGATAAAAAACTAACATTTAAGCAACATGTCAACCAAATTTGTGAAAAAACTATAAAGTGTGGTCGGGCATTGTTTCCCATACTCAACAGAAGATCTAAATTGAATATGAAAAACAAAATATTGTTATATAAAATGTGCATTCGACCAATTATGAGTTACAGCTGTCAAGTATGGTTTCATAAAACTGCGAAAACTCATACCAAAAAGCTTCAGATTATACAAAACAAGAATTTGAAAATAATTCATAATCTTCCTCGTAGGTATCCGACAAATTTACTTCACAGTAACTTTGGACACAAGATGATAAACGATTTCACTAGAGAACTGACACTGACATTTAATGAAAAATGCAGACTGTCAAACTTTGAATCAATAAGGAATTTACAAGGTAATCACTAAGATTCGTTCGTTAAGAATGAATGTATTAGTGATTATCCAAACAAATTTCTTTATAACTTCCATAGAGATCAAAAAGGTTTTTTGAGCTATTTTCCTTAAGGCTGTATATTTATTGTTATTAGTTTTGTAAATTTAATTATAAGACTCTTATTGTTGTAGTACTTATAGTAAAATCTCATACCTCTGTACCTTTTATATTTTAAACTTGTAAATAAAGACTTTTATTAAAAAAAAAAAATTCTTTTGGTAAAATGTTTAGGAGTTATCACAATACTGGAAGTTAACAAAAACATCTTTAAAGAATTGTAACCATAATATTAGAAAGCGAACAACAATCCCATTTAAACTGGCCCATTTTTGACTTTATTTACCACAATTTTTTGTATTTTAAAACGCACATATTTCTGGCATTGTAAAAAATCGTCACTTTTCAAGAAAAAATCGTCAAATCGTAATTTTGCAATTATTTGGACCAAAATCGTCAATCGATAAATGGTCAAATCAACCGCTTAATAACTTTTTTATGTGCCTGTGTTGTTCTTGTTTCTTAGAAATACACGTGCGTGAGAAAAATGTAAATAAAAAATGTTACAAATTTTGAAGGCTTGTAAACACTATAGTTTTAAACTAATTAAGAAAATACCTCAGGTACATAATTTTATGTTGAACATATACGAGATTTTAGTATTCTGTGAGATATTAGACATAAAATATACTACTTTTTAAGATTTTAAAATCCGTAAATTAAGCGGTGCCAAAAATCTGAAAATTGGAATTAGTAGCCATTAATAGCAGGAATAATATGTACTAAGTGCTATTTGCGAGAAATTAACCGTTTAGGTGCTACCCGCTAACAACCTTTTATAGGGCATAATTTGCGCTAAATAATATTTTCGCTATAAAATTCGTAAATTGAGCGGTGCCAAAAGTCTGAAAACTAGAAGTGGTAGCCATTAGTAATAGGAATAATATATACTAAGTGTTATTTGCGAGAAATTAACCGTTTAGGCGCTACCCGCCAACAACCTTTTATAAGGCCTAAATTGCGCTAAATAGTTTTTTCCCTATAAAATCCGTAAATTGAGCGGTGCCAAAAATCTGAATACTAGAATTGGTAGCCATTAGTAGCAGGAAGAAGATGTACTAAGTGTCATTTGCGAGAAATTAACCGTTGTAGAAATTACACACGGAAGGGTATAAAAACATTATTATTATTAATACTAGCTTTGTTAAGACATGTTATTAAGACTGCTTTTACAATAGACAGAAACAGAGTAGAGATCTTTTGAATTCTCTGTTGCTCTGTCTTAATGTTTTCACAATTGAACATAAACAAGGCAGACACATTTTTACACATTCTACATTCAGATTTATTTACTTTACATGTGTGTGTGTTTGAAAATCTGTCGTTCATGTACTTTGTTGAGAATTTTTAAGCAAGTACACGCCGGCTTGAGAAATATAATGAGAAGCAACACAGAAAAAAGAGAAACGAAAAAATGTCCAGTACGATAGCCATGAAATACACACTACAAATCCCTTCTGTCTGCCCAGTTTCTGTTTATTGTGATAGGGGACTAACTCGTCTTCATTAGACATTACTTTATGACTACTCCTGACAAAAATTTGTCTTGATAAAGGTCAAACTTCATATAAAAAAACATTATTTTTAATTTATTACTTATATGTTTTTTTAATTTTTTACTTATATGTAGTTTGATTTTTATTACGACAAATTTATATCTTGTGTAGACACTAGATAAACATGCCTTAACAAAACAAAGACTAATGTAGACAGGGGTTAATGTAGATGGGGGTTATAAAATTATTTGAAACTTTTTCTTCGTCGCAATTTACATAGGACAGAAACAGGGCAGACATTTTTTGAATTCTCTTTTGCTCTTGCTTAAACAATTTACATTGGACATAAACAAGACAGACAGATTTTTGCACATTTTATTTTCTGTGTTATATTCTTTACATGTTTGTGTGTTTATAAAGTGAAGCAACAAAGAAAAAAGCGAAAAGCAGAAAAGAGAAACGAAAAAATGTCCAGTACACTAGTCATGAAATACACACTCTACCTCTTCAACCCCTTGCCTACAAATCTCGTCTGTCTGCCCATTTTTCTGTCTAATGTAAATTGCGACTTCAGGTGTTTAATTTTAAATTGGCAACTCTACTTCGTTTAACAATCTGGTAGCATTTATTTTTTATTCCTTTTATTCACTCGCTACATTTTTGCCATAAAAAATACTTTTTGAAAAATTTGGTTCGAATTTGATTTATTTTCCTTTTAAAAATTGCACTGATCGGGTCGAGGAGGAATTGGCTAATTCGGGAAAAACAACAATTGTACCGTTTGAAATATACAGTTTTAACGGAAAGTATGAAAGACAACTAATTTGTGGTATAAAATTTTGTACCTATTATGAAAAGGAAGAATTGGGTTTATTTGTAAAACTTGATAATTTTAATTTTATAATGAAATGTAAGTAAATTTTTTGAATATTTTTTGTATTATGTATACCAATAATTAAAAAAAAAATATTCCAACTATTGTTCGAAATTTGCCGCGAAATGATCAAATTGTATGCAACGAATTGAGGTTAGGTAATCTGGCGGCTGCGTTAAATATCTTTAAAAGTGAACCATTCCGGATCCCGTATGCACGATTATTTGAAGACCGTGGGTTGTTGCAAATATGTATCTTTTAAAACTTATTTTATTCATATTGCACAATCCCCGGCCTGTAAATAAGGTTTTGCAATCAACAGATAATTAATTAAGTTTATAATATAACTTATGGCGGACAACTACATACATGCATATATAGGTTTAAAATGTCTACCAATATACTTCAGATTTAATTTGCGACCAAATACTATTTTCAGTTACATATTTATTTTCCCACGAAATTTAGTTGCTTCATTATTCTTTTAACTCAAAAATAGGGATGAAGAATGATAATTTATGGAAATGGCCTTGCAAACAAAAACTTGATTTAATTGTTTATTCGTTTCATTATTTTTTACAGAAATACATACATAAGTATGATATACTTTGAACCCCTATTTTTAAAGTCTAAGACAAAGCACTTGAAGAAAACGAGATCTTAATGTACATATGCAATACGTGAATGTTGTATTAAAAATACACGTAAGAATAAGTAATTTGCACAATTTCTGTACATTGATAAATGCTTATTAGTTGCTTGTCATCAGTAAATTCCTAGGGTTCCTGCATATTCAAACTAGGTCGTAGACTTATCCCGAAACCCTTGTTTCGTCATGACTAGATAAGCTTTGAAGAATTTATTGATAGGGTTGAGACTATTTTCAATAGTTTAATAACACCATCCTCTGGTTGCCAATCGCTAAAATTAACTATCATCAAAAACTATCGATAGTATTCCTTTGTTAATTACTGATTTGATTTAAAAATAGGTTCACTTTTAACGTCGTCTATAAACCAAAGTTTATAAGGGACTTTTGCTGCTAAGATGCTTTTGTTGATCATTTACCTTAACAAGTAAAAGCCTTGGTTGAAATATATGATAAACAAAGCCGCCCTTGGAAGATAACTTTAGTATGTATTTTGAAAACAAATATCTAATGGTTCACATTTGTTTGGACCAACTTTATATACCTAGCCGTTATTTATTTAAAATGTTATACCTATTTTATTAGCATAAATTGAATTTTTTGATTTTTTTTTTGTTTTTAATGAATTAAAAATTATGCAGGCTTAAGTTATAAAAAAGAAAGAGATTAAATACAATATAGTAAGAAAATATAAATTTACTATTGGTTATTATTGTTTTGTTTAAACTTTAATATTTTATGTTAAATTTATCTATGTTGATATAGAGGTTGATGGTGCAACATTTCAAGACGATACCTATTACTGTTAGTAAGCAACCAGTTGATAAATATTTACTTTGTATGGGAGGTGACACGCCCACGTCGAATATTAAAAAATATGTACCCTATTTTACCAACCGTATATCTAATAATAAACTGCAAATTTCAGAAAGATCGGTTCACTGGTGTAGGCAGCTATAGTTTTCCGACAAGCAAACAAACACATTTTGTGCTTTATATACATACATACATATATACATACATACATACATACATACATACATACATACATACATACATACATACATACACACATACATACATATATACATACATACATACATACATACATATATAGATAAGTTTAAATTTTAGTCTTTCGTGAATTCTAAACGAAAAATTTCTATACCCCAGATCGTATTGTCTGGGTAGGTATTTAAATTCTAATTTTACCGAAACTCTTTTCTGCTAATAATTTTGATGTTTGCGGTGTAATATATTTTGCTTATTATTTTATTTTTGGTAAATTGATTGCAAATAAAAATGAAATGGAGTTGCATACACTTAACTTTACGATGCCCAATGGAAACATATTTTTATAGATATATTAAATAAAGACTATAAAATAAAAGTATATTCGAATCGAAAAATTATTTTCGGTTTGGGGTGTTAAGTAAACTACCTCTTGCACCTTCACGCTTATGCACAAGATATATACAGCTTTTCCATAAACCAAAAGGCACATACTTAATTTCAATTTGATATGTCATACGGTATGACCTGTAGAGCGTTTACAAAATTTGGGAGTAAGTAAACACACAAACACACAACTGTTCATCTCCATATACTAAAGACATTCCGATTATGCCCAAAAACTATACAGCTCTATACCTACCAAAGGCACATACTAAATTTCATTTAACAATTTAATAGTAAATAGTTGTCATTCTACCTACCGCAGTTTTCACTATATGTTTCACTGGCACATTGACTTGAGACATACAAGTAATATATTTATATTGAATATTTAATTAAATTATTCGAACATTAATGAAATGAATTAAAGTTAAAGTTAGGATTAAGTACTTTTATTCTCTCTGAATAAAAGAATAATATTTTTATACAAATTAGGTAATTAATTTTTATAAAGAAAAATGGAAAAAAATTTTTTAGACACTAGCAGAATGGAATGCATTTTCTAGGCAGCTACCTTCGTCATCACCTTATTGTCCCAATAAGCCCCATTGTATGTTGCAATAGAATATGAGAAAAGCATGTATGTTGGGCGATCGAGTCCACAAGCCATATACCCTAACTAAAAGTAAATAATTAAAAACGAAAAGTGCATAAATTTGAATACATATGAATGTATGTATGTATGTACTATGTCATATAGAATTAAGAAAGTAAAATACACTTACGGGAGTTTAATTACCCAATTTTATAACTTTGTAAAAACAGCAATACAGTCATGGTCGAAAGTATTTACACAACAAACATATTATTACATATTCCATCAAATGAGCTCTTAGTTGTAGTTGTTGGAAGTAAATTTGAAAAAAAAAATTTCACCTATGCAGAAGCTATGCAAAAGAATAATTGACAAAGATAATTGTTGCTGTTCATTGTCAAAAGTATTTACACACATTTTATTAACATCAAAATTATGTACACAACTAAAATATAATTTTCCATATTTTAACTATTTTTTTTTTAACAAAATTATCTACATATTTACCAAACTTAACTAATACTTAGTAAAAACCCCTTTGCATCAATAACTGCCTGTAATCTATCTGGAATTAAGCAAATTAAGTTTCGAGCGAATTCCCCCTATTTCCAGTGTGATAACGCATTTTCGATTCTTAACAACGGTCCTCTGCTGTTTTTTAAGTCCAAACATTTTCAATGACTTTAGGATCAGGGCTCCGCGGAGGCCACTGAAGAACATTCCATGGCTTAAATCTAGTTTACGAACACATCATAAAAATTAAAAAAAGTAGTCTATTGTGTGTAAAATCTAATTTTAAGCAAAAAATGTAAAATGAAAATATTGGGGGGACCCTTAGTTTCGGAGTTACGGACCCCCAAAGTTTCTATGTAAAGTATGGAATATCTCCAGTATTTTATGACGAAATGAGGTAATATGGGTATCATTGAAATGATAAATAAAAGTACTATCCAACTAAAGTGAAATTAATAAAAAAAATGGAAAAAAATAAGCTTGATTATAAATTTCATTGTATGTAATACAAAAAACAGTTCGACTAATAATAATTAAAATTTTCAGAATTAAAAATCGCAAAGCACCGCGCAATCTTGTTTACTCAACAAAGTTTGGTTTGATACTAGATTAGTGTTAACTAAAAACGAATGTTGGAAGTAAAACAAATAAACAAAAAGTAACTTCATTGCTAACCGAAGGTTAGGTTATAGGTGGTAAATATTAAAGTTAAAATATTCAACAAGAGGGATGCTTAAGGTAGTGGTAGACTTCGTTCTCACCAATTGACGATTGATAATTGAATACAAGTTTTCTCGTATTCCTTTATCTGGGTTTGGTTGGTTAAATAGATGATGCTTACAACTAAAAACACTACCCTAAGTAGATTAGATACAAGTAGTGCTGATGACGGGCGTGGCTGTCTAGAAAATGTGCATTCCACTCGTGCTGGTGTCTAAAAATTAAATTTTCCCAATTTTTCTTTAATATTATCACCTAATTTGTAATTTAATTAATTCTTTCTTAGAGAGAATAAAAACGAACTTAAGCTTGATTATAAATTTCATTGTATGTAAAAAACAATAAATTTTTATTTTGCTACCGGCTACGCAGAAATCTTTTGTAAGCGAAGCTGGTGTTGGTTATACCATAGAGGAGAAAATCCTTGCGCCCGGCCGAAGGCCGGCGGCTGTGTAGAAAATCTTTAGTTAGCGAAGCCGGTGTTGGTTATACCATAGAGGAGAAAATCGTTGCGCCCGGCCGAAGGCCGGTTATGCAGAAAATCTTTAGTTAGCGAAGCCGGTGTTGGTTATAACATAGAGGAGAAAATCCTTGCGCCTGGCCAAAGGCCGGCTATGCAGAAAATCTTTAGTTAGCGAAGCCGGTGTTGGTTATACCATAGAGGAGAAAATCCTTGCGCCCGGCCGAAGGCCGGCTATGCAGAAAATCTTTAGTTAGTGAAGCCGATGTTAGTTATACTATAGAGGAGAAAATCCTTGCGCCCGGCCCTCAAATGTAAATCCTACTTTGGATGAAATAAAAAGTTTAGCTTTGGAAGAAGAAATTGATGAAGTTTTAAGTGATTTTTGTGCGCACTCGAAATTTTTTTACTGATTTTAATTTAGCTTGATAGTACATTTAATTACCATTCCAGTGATACCCATATTGCCTCATTCCGTCATAAAATGGTCGAGATATAGCATATTTTCATTGAAATTTTGGGTGTCTGTAACTCCGAAACTAAGGGTCGCCCCCAATTTTTTCATTTTGCATTTTTTGCTTAAAATTAAATTTTACACACAATAGGATCTTTTTTTTTATTTTTATGATGTGTCCTTAAACTAGATTTGTTCCCATTCCACTGTATGTGTTTTCCAGTCGCAAAGTAGCTCTGGGTCGGGGAACACGTGCGTGCGTCATTGTCATTATCGCTTAAAGTCAATCAGGCCGTCCTTGTTGCTCGGCCTTCGAGTGGTTTGCGTCTCGTTCTCACACTGGCTGATTGGCGTCCTCGAATAGCTGTACTACGGTACTGTTATTGGTGGTTGTTTAATCAGCCACGTGTAATCGTTTGGTTATCGTTTATAACCTATAAATTTTAATTTAAATAAGTCGGATATTGGTGGAGTACCATTTTAAAAAAACTCAACTGTTAACTGGAGGAGCACCATTAAACTCAATTTTTAACTGGAGGAGTACCAATAAACTCAAGATTTTCACTGGAGGAGCACCATTAAACTCTCATTAATTTTACCTAGCTGAATTTGGAGTCTCACTTCCTATACGAAGGTATAGGTCGCTCTGCAGATTTTGGAGGAAGCTAAGGCAATCATACCCTGGCGCTTTGGTTTCGTACCTTTGCCATTTACCAATTTTTTTGGAGAGAAACCAAAAAAAAAAAAAAAAAAGTATGTGTTTTCAAAATTTGAAAGGAATCCATCCTTTGTGACATGGGTCATAGTCATAGCTGCCAGATTTGACGATTTTGGGTTCTCAAAATGACATGGTGACGATGGAACGATTTATACCCTAATTTTAACGATTTTCAGTAATTATACTTTGCGTATTTATTTGTAGGTACTAAACTAAAAAAAAAACTAAATGTTTTGCTGGGCCTAAATTAATCCATTTAAAATTATTTATTAAGAAAAACGTTGTTTTTCTGTAGTTATAAAAGAATTTTCCTATTTTGTTGAAGAAAGTGAAAGACAAGTGCTAGTATTTGGTCAGGTAAACTAAATAAGGCTAAAGTAAGAGCTTTGTAGAAAAATTCGTCTTTAAAACAATATTACATAGGGTAAAAGCCCCTAAGTTCGGCATGCACCAGTTGTCGGCATTTTTTATTTCAAATCTAAATAAATAAGAATTATGGCGATTACATACAAAATTATGCTTTGGGTTTAATTAAGGAAACACTCATTTCTGTCTATGTAAAATTTTAATTTAACTGAGATGAGTATTTTGATCTGTTTTTGACGTAATTGAGTGACAACCTCTGGACAAGTGTAGATGTGTCTGTTTTTTAAGAAATTTTTTAGTGGTAAGGCTAACTTAAACAAGTTAGTAAATCAGTTATTTAAAATAAGTTTTTTGCCAAGGCGGTTTTAAATGATAAAAATACGTTTAAATATTGCTTTTAAAGTGTAAATTTATAAAAAACATTTTTTTGCTCATTTGAATGGGTGACGGCATTAGGAACAAAAATTTCTTTGTTTTCCAATGATCGGCATGAATTTTTTGAATGGAAGTAACATTTGAAGATGTAGTAAGTAGCAAATACCCTTCCCCACATTTAAAACATTTCGAAAATGTAAAATATAGATAGAAAAGCTAAAAGAAACATACACCAATATACTGAATATGCCTTAAGAAATGCTTTATCTGCAATAGGAGAAGGCACGATTTCCATATAAGCAAATAAGAAATTTGGTGTTTCACCTTCCACAATACAGAACAGATTGCATGGCCGTGTTTCTGAAGGTCCTAGGAGAATGGGTGCAAAGATCTCACAAAATGTGGATTTCTATTAAAAATCCAAGATTTACTGAATACGTTCTAAGAAATCGTGAAGGAAGGACAGCGAACCACAAGATGTATGCAGAGGTATGTATTTCACGTTTGAAATCTGAGGTATTATTTGGTTATTAACGCAGCGTAAAAGTTATATGAGCACTTTTTTGATAATTTACCTTACTCTTCATTTCTTTAACTATCGAATGTGGTCTTGGTTAGTTGTTGTTGTTGTAACAGCTCTGCTGTTGTCGGAAGTTCTTTCCTGAAAAGATTTAAGGTGTATATATTAATTATTGTAAAAGTATCACGTGGGTGGAACTTGGAGCTGGAGAAATTGCGCAACTTCAATCGGTCTTAACCATAGGTCTATGGGGCGCAGATCCGTAGGCCTATTGGGACATTGAAATAGATGCACGGTGTCGTGGGGGCTTTGAAGACATGCTGGGCAACGATTTAAAGTTCCGGGAACTATACGCTCGCGGTAGCAGTTAAGAATACTGCACCATCCGGCCCTTAACTGTGCTAAGGTAGTTCTTGTTTGCCTGGGAAGAAGCCTTTCATTTTCTGCAATCGCTGGGGGGTGTTCACTAAGGACCCTATTACATCTATAGCCATTCATCGCTCCTAAAACTGCCTGTTGATGTAATAGTTTTGGTATTGATAGTTTTTGGGCGTCTGCAATGGCCACTCGATCTATAAGAGATGGAATAATATCTCGAATGTCATTGCGATATAGACGAAAGTCCTGCCGGATGTGACGGGGAGACGGATCTTGAATGACAACTTCATGGTTAGGGTGGGTGGGCAGGTGACATGCCACCAGGTATTGCTTTGTCAGTAGCTCATTGTGCTGCCTGACCGGCAGTATCCTGGTCTCCTCATGAAGATGATCTATGTTTGTCATTCTGACACATCCGGTAGCGATTCTAAGTGCATTATTTTGTGCAGTTTGTAAAACTCGCCATTTAGTGTCGCTGAGGAACGAGGACCAAATAGGGGCAGCATAACTAAAGAGAGAGCGACCAATTGCCTTGAAAATTGTTATTATGGTCTCTAGTCATTCCCCAAGAGGTGCCTGCAAGAGCTTTTAGGATTTTGATCCGAGATTTCAGTTTCTGGTTGATGTAAGTGGCGTGTGAAGCGAAGTGAAGGAGGCTGTCGAAGCCCACGGCTAAAATTTTTGGGTTTTGCACCGTAGGGATACGTCGGCCTTCGATAGAGATATCTAATTCCATCCTTACTTCTTTAGTGAAAAGAGACACCGAAGACTTTGAGGGTGATAGCTGAAGTCTACGTTCCTGTATAAATTGTGAGATGGTGGCCAAATATTGAGTAATTTTAGCACTTATGTCTTGGATGTTAATACCAAATGAATAGATGGTGCAATTATCTGCATAAGACACCATCTTAATATCTCGTGGTGGGGCAGGAAAATGTGCAAGATATAAGTTGAAGAGTATAGGTGACAGTACTCCTCCTTGTTGCATACCCATTTTAATCTTGCGATATTTAGACTTCTGGCCTCTGAACTCAACAAACGCTTGTCTGCCATTTAAATAGTTTGACATGATTGGGAAGTGTAGAGTTCGAGATGTCATTAATCAGCAAAGAGTGGTCAACCGTGTCAAAAGCCTTAGATAAGTCTAAGGCTGCCACAATTGTGCGTTCACACGGTCTCTGCTGATTGAGGCCATTTGCTATCTGGTTAGCTATCAAATTCAAAGCTGTCGTGGTACTGTAGGATTCCCTGAAGCCGTGTTGGTGAGAAGCAAGCGAGAAATGCTCCTTCAGGGTTGGCAATAGTAAAGCTTCTAAAACCTTTGCTACGGGTGATAAAAGGGAGATAGATCGGTATGATTCTCCTTTTGTAGCGGGTTTATCAGGTTTTAGGAGGGGAATTATCCGAGCAAACTTCCATATATCTGGAATCACCAGCTGATGAATCGAGAGTTCTAGAAGGCGTACTAGATATTCCAGAAATGGGCTCAGAATCCCGTTCAAGATTCTTGTTTCTCCGAATTACAGCTCTTTTGGACCGATTCTGCGAGGTAGGATGATTGACAAATTGTCGGCAGAATAGTTTAGCGCATTTCTTTGCATCTGTATATTGAATGGCATCGAATCCTATAGCTGCGAGATTTTTATTGCAGTTTGTGCCAGATAGACTTTTAATAGTAGACCAAAGCTTTTTCGAACTAAGTGTGCATTGGTTTAGGTGTTTTAACCACTTGTTGCGACAGTGTTCATTAACGAGTTTGTTAATTTCTGTCGTCAACAGCTCAATTCGCTCATCTGCTAGGTTGCAAGCGCGCAAATGATCGCGTTCTTGAGTTCAACGCGCTGCATTGCTGGGGAAATTTGTTCTAATATTGGGTATACTGCCTGTAGGAATAAAGCGCCGTGCTGGCTTGAGAATTGCAAAGAGAACCCAAGAGGTGAAACGGCGTATAAACAGGACGACAAAAAATACTAATTCAACCCGTCTCTTTCACACGTTGATTAGTTTTCTTTTGTGTTATTTCGTAAACATTGCTTTTCTTTTGTGCTATTTTCTTATTAATTATTTTTTTATTAGTGTAAATGTGCGTAACTTTCATTAAATATATTTCTCAAGCTTATTTCACAACACCAAAGAGTTTTGATTGTTTGTTTTAATTATACTTTGTAGTTGAATTAATATTTTAATGGACAAATTAACTTTTAAAGTACAAAGTTTTAAACAACGAAAACGCTTTAAAGGAAAATTTTGAAAATTTTTAGTTTTTGTTTTGTTTATTTTTCCGATGTTCGTATAAATTTGATACTATATTTGTCTCTTTATTGAAAAGCTTAGGAAAGTCTGATTATAACCATTTTCATCAATCACTATTTACATCTCTGTGTGCTTTGTGGAGAATAGTTTGCCTGAAAACTTTCTCTCCCTTCCTGGCAGAAGTAGGGTGGGATAATTGACAAAGGGAGTCATCAATATATTTCGAGAATCCCTGCCAGTCGGCTTTATTATCTCGGTTAGTTTTTGGCATATCTGAAAAATCTGTGCGTTTGTTCAATAGTGTGCTGTCTCCTAAAACTAAATTGGTGGTTCGAAATAAATCTTTTTTTTCGCTCAAAATTGGGCTTAGCTTAGTAATTAGTATTTTCTCAAATAGTTTTAACATATTTGACAATAGACTTATTGACCTATAGGAGTCTACCTTTGTGTGATCTTTTCCTGGCTTAGGTATCATAGTAATATGAAAAGACTTCCATTCTGAGGGACAATTCTCAAGCGGTAGAATGGCATTAAAAATAAATAGAATTATTTTGCTACTTGGGGAGGTTCCATTATCATCTTGTTGCTTGTTGTGTCAAAACCATATTCCTTCTTGGTGTTCAAACTAGCAATTGGCCTTTCGTTAAATTTAAGGGGAATTACTGCTTCATCATCGGGTGGCAACTCCACTAAAGTAGAAGGTATATTCGGGGTAAATACACTTTTTAAATGATTTACAAATAAGTTTCCTTTTTCGATATCACTCAACCTGCGCAAAAAGTACGCAAGGGAAGCTTACGTATGACTGGTCGTTTAAGGTCCGAATCCGATTTGGGCTAGAGTCAAGGCCTTCCAATTATTTTTGTAGTGAAGCAATCCTTCGGGGTTCTAGTAGATCTCTTAGCGGTTTCGTCATTTAACTTAGTCTGTTTTTGAGTTGAGGAGATTTGTGATATTGCCACTTTCTTCGAATTCTTCTTTTTTCTGTCAAGAGCAGTTCGACGTCTGTAGATTTTTATTATTTGAAGAGAAATTTACAGTCAGTCGTAAAGTAGATCTGGGTCGGGAACACGTGCGCGCGTCATTGTCATTATCGCTTAAAGTCAATCAGGTCGTTCTTGTTGCTCGGCCTTCGAGTGGTTTACGTCTCACTCACAATGCCTGATTGGCTTCCTCGAATAACTGTACTGTTATACTGTATTGGTGGTTGCTTTAATGAGCCACGTGTAATTGTTTTGGTTAGCGTGTATAACCTATTAATTTTAATTAAATAAGTCGGACATTGGAGCAACACCATTATTAAAACTCAATTCACTGTATGAGAACCATTAAACTCAATTTTTTCACTGGAGGTGCACCATTAAACTCTTATTAATTTTACCTAGCTGAATTTGGAGTCTCACTTCCTATACGAAGGTATAGGTCGTGCTGCAGATTTTGGAGGAAGCGAAGGCAGAATCCAATCCAAAAAAAAGATAAATTAACATAAATAGGGTATATTGCTTTTAGGCAACACAGGTAAATGATCAAAATCTATAATACTGTAATTATACCAAGGATGAAAGTTTCTACAGCAATTCTTGGTTTTCGTGCAGCATAAATCTATATTGCATTTTTGACATACATTATGGGTAAATCCAACACAATTTGGAAACTTGCATTTGGAACCATGCGTTGGCCACCGTGAGATCCAAATAATGATAAAAGAGACGCATTGGACACCTTTTGCATCGCAAACGTACTTTATATATGTATGTATATCCATAATGCTGTTGAGGAGATTGTAATCCACAACCACATTGGGTCGCTTAATATGTATGTACCTAGAATTTTGTTTGTCCCATCTTCGAACATCAGTTTCACGTTGTTGCCCAGCAAAGGTGGAAGCCAGATTGACAATTCTGTTGTCCTTCCACGAAACAGTTGAGTCATCGATTCCATTGATATCAGCTACAAATTCTTCTAGTTCGTTTTCATCGTAATCTCTTCTGATGACCGCTTATAATCTGGTATTCTATTTCTTCTAATAGTACTGAGACTGAAAATGCCTTCTTTGGCCAGATATTCCATTAGACGAAGAGAAGTAAAATAATTGTCAAAATAGAGTTTGAAGTTTTGCTAGAGAAAATGCTTTCATCAATGTTTTTTAGAATTTCTGTATAATCCACATCTTTCTCTGGCTTGCGTGGTCAGTATTGACTGTGAATTTCATAATTTCAACGTAGGGCCTAAATCGTTTCACAGACAACACCGCCTCAAGACATTCTTTCTCGGTAATCGAGTAATTCTTCTGACACGCAGTCAATTTTTGGGAGTAAACGCTATGGGGTTTTCTCCACCTAAATCGTTTTTCTGAAATAATACAGCTCATATTCCAAACTCTGAGGCGTTCCACCGAAAAAACGTTTTGAGAAATCCGATTGACGTTCAACGTTTTAAAACCCTCGATAGTCTCTCGCGTCATTTTGTGCTGCTAAAATACATACATATGTACATACCTATTAGTCATGTCTCTGATGTTTATCTATCCGGTCAAGGGCAATTACCTTTCCTTCATTCTTAACATGCAATGATCTACGCTTCATTCACTTTTGAAGCTATTTAAAATGATGATTTTATTCAATATAGAGATTTCGATCTTCTAAATCTAGATAGTGTTAGGTCCTATGTCGATCATTTTGACTTCACAATGTTCTACAATAGTAATAATATTAACTTTAACTTGATTATTCTAAATTCAATGTTATATGATATGCTTGATTTAGTACCTGTGATTAGATTTAAACCCAAAATTAAAAAAGACCCATGGATGTGTAAAACGGAAGTGATAAATGCTCAATCTATCAGAGATCATGCTTTTGAAATATTTAGATACAACAAAACTGAAGAAAATCGAAAAGCCTTTTGTAAGGCAAGAAACAAGGTAAAAACTTTAAATATAAAATTTCGAAGACAACATTATATAGATCTCTTTGATGATGCTAATAATTGCAAGATATGGAACATACTTAATCGCAAAGGAATTTCTGGAAAGAAAAATTCAATTGGACCTAATATTGACGTTAACGACCGCAATAATTCTTTTATTTTTAATAATAACAATAGTAGTACTAACACTTTTGATTTTGAATCGTTCAATGGAGAGATCGATGGTTTTTCTTTTTGCAATATAAATGCTGAAGATTTGAAGGATGCTTTGCTGAAAGTTGGCACTGATGGTTTCCCCATAAAATTTATAAAACTTATATTTCCGTATATTATTGACCAACTCTTACATCTTTTTAATACCATTATCACTACATCCACTTATCCAGATGGGTGGAAGTTGGCTTGTATTGTTCCTGTTCCTAAAAGTGATCATGGTACAGATTTTCATCCTATAAGTATTCTACCTTCACTGTCTAAAGTTATGGTACATGTTTTAAAACTTCAAATCTTAGATTATGTTGCCCAACATAAACTCATAAAAGATTATCAGTTTGGTTATAAATATAATTACAGTACGTCTGCTATGCTTTTGAGTGTAACTGAGACTGCTAGAGAACATTTAAACGAAAATCGAAATTGTGTTTTGGTGTCCCTTGACCTCACTAAGACATTTGATCGTCTAAATCATAGTAAACTTATTAATAAATTAAAATATGAGTTCGGCTTTTCTACTACTGCATGTAGATTAATATACTCATATTTGCAAGGAAGATCACAATATGTTTGTGTTGCTGGTATAAACTCAAATATTTTTTCTACATCATCTGACGTTCCACTGGGTTCTGTCTTGGGACCCATATTATTTTTCTTGTATTTAAATAATTTTATTGATGCATTAGATTTACATTTGGTGAAAACATTTGTTTTTGCTGATGACATCTAACTTTTATTTGGTAATAGTAGAGATTTTCCTGATGTGCTGGAAGCGGTTATTAATTATACTCTTAGTAATGTGTCAGATTGAAGGGCAGATAACGATTTTTGCATCAATGGAGCCAAGACAAAAGCTATTATGTTTCGCACTAATCGTTGTAAAATTGTTTATCCAAAAATTAACATTGGCGGTACAGAAATCAATTTTGTTGAATCGATCAAATGCTTGGGTGTTGTTTTGGATCAATATCTAAACTTCAGTGATCAAATTGATGTAGTTGCTTCTAAGGTCACTGTAGGCCTTAAGAAACTTTACCACTGTGGTCTTTACTTACCCATAAGAATTAAATATAATCTTGCCCATTCTTTGTTAATGTCTCATGTTAATTACTGTATTGAAGTTAATTCTGGTACCATTGGTTATAACATTAGAAAGCTTGGTCTTATTATTAAAAGAATAGTGCGATTTGTTTATGGTATTCGAAATCAAGACCACGTGTCTAATGCTTTCTACAATTTCTTGGGTTGTCCGTTAATCCAATATTTTACACTACGTAATTTAACTTTTTTCTATAAAATTATAAAAAACGGTGTACCTCATTCTCTTATTTCAAGTTTTTCATTTTCAAGATCTATGAGAAATCTACAGATCATTGAACCTCTCATTAGGTGTTCTGTTTTCGAAAGATCGTTTCTTATTAGAACTGCGAGGAATTGGAACTCTCTACCTTTGTCGTTAAGAACATTTATCTTTTCTTGTGGTGCATTTAAATATCGTCTTTTGTCTCTATATCAAGAAGCAACTTTTATTTAATGTAAGTGGAATTGTATTTTTGCCAATAAGGACATAATTATGATTGCTCTAAAACCATATTCAATTTTCTGAAGTGTATTTATGAAGTATTCTGACAATACGTCTTTGGCCTTATAGGCTTTTTGTATTGTTAATAAATAAATAATAAAAAAAATAAATAAATAAAAGATTCGTTCAGCCTCAAGACATCCATGCGTAGGTGCTCAACAGATGATAGACGATTCTAGCGATGATATCTTTCAGATTCCTTTTGGCGATTCGAATCATATTCCTTTGGCTACCGGCATTTCTAGCTTTGCCCTTAATAATCATCTGTCGATTCACCTGGAATTTGCTTCCTCTCAACTAATTCCTGCATCACTTCCCAGTTAGACATAAGAGTTTTATATCTATATAATAAGGATAGGCGTAGGGTGTTCCAGTCTGAAATAAAAGTCGTTTGCACTAGAGCCGAGTACCACTGCCTTACCGTCCGTTAAAATTTCCTGCCACAGGATTTGGTACTAGACTTCATGTTTTCGACGCTTTCGGTTACCATACTTCCCATAGCAGGAGAAATTTCTTCACGATGAGGGTTATTCCGGTTATTAAAATTCCTATGCCCCCTATCTTTGGGTATTGTCTCTTTATTGCCTGCCTGATTGGTAATAGTCTCTGCAAGGTCATGCACAAAAATGTCATAAAACTTTATTCAGCTTTTGTTCAACAGATTATTTAAGCCACTCGAATCTGTGGAACCGTCAACTAGTAGTTGTGTTGTTAACTTGATGGAGCCAACTTTTAAAAAGAGACTTTCGCAACAAAAACAAGGAAAAGAATGTCCAGTGATTTGTTAAACCCACTAACAGTTCTAAAATCACATTTTCTAAAAAAATAATTATTGTAATACTTTTTCTGTATTTATAAATATTTTTTATATCTTATATGAATTTTAATTGAACTAATTTTTAATGAATAAATTAATTATTTAGGCTTAAGTTCTTAATTATGAAGAGATAAAGAAAAATTAGACACCAGCAGAGTGTAATGCATTTTCTAGACATCTACATCCGTCAGCACTCTTCGTATCTCGCTACAAGGTAGTTGCAATTGTTATTAATTTTCTATTTAAACAAATTTATCAAAGAAGTAGGATATGAGAAATTTTAATTTTTACATTATACTAGCTATCCCCATCCACAAAAAAGTACAATAAACACTTGGAATAAAATTATGACCAACCTTTAATATTAACACGAGCACAATTTTTAGTTTCAATGGGATGTGCCAATCCCAGTATTCTTATCCAGTGTGTATGAGGGTTACTTGTGCATTAGGTTCAAGACTATACCTAAGGTATGCGATAATAATTTTTCACTTTGTATAGGAGGTACCACGCCCTCCATTCAAATTCAGTCTGTGTTTCTCTACATAATCACCCCTATCGTAAACATTTATTCCCACGAAATTTTTTCCCATTTCCCAAATTGCAATCGTGAATAAGTTTTCACATAAAAAGTATTCCCTTTTTGATATGTAAGTCAATTGAGAATAATAACCTCAAAAATATTATAGTTAGACATTTATATAAAATTCCCCTTATCGTAAACATTTTTTCCTTCGTATTATTTTCCCTTTTCCCTTCGATTTGTTCACATCATTTATACTGGGGAGCAGCATTTATCATCATGTAAGTTAACTTTTTCAAATTAGAATATTAAAACATACAGGTGTATATTTATCTATTTTAGGTCTAGATTTGTAAATAAATTTCAAACGGATATAATGCTAAACAGAATGTAGAACAATAGATCTATTGCCTGTGGCTTCGTTAAAATTTCAAAGGACGTTCTTTCTGAATTTTCGAATTCTCTTACCGAAGAGTTAAATAGTTCTGGCCCTTCAATAAAAAATGTCTCCGAGTGGAAAAAGGTAATCATATTTTGTTCATAATATGGTTTTTTTATTACTGCACAAAAATTTCATTTTATTCACACACAACAGGTATGGATAGATCAAAAAAGTATGTTCGAGCAAAAGCTGCCACGACTTTAAAAAAACCAACGAGAGACGGGAGGAGGGCCAAACCAGTTGCTATCAGAAAACGAGCAGTGCATCTATGAGCTTGTTGGCATGAAGGAATCCGTGGAAATAACTTCCAATGCATCGGGTAGTTCCAATGGATTAGATGCATCCCGCAAACGTCTACGACCAATGCGTTGTTCTCTACAGTCTTCTTCCTGCAGTAAAATAAATGCACCGATTCTAAACATGGTAGAATAAAACTTTTTTTGAACACAACTAATTCCAATTGGTTTATTTTGAGCTTCTTTTCTCTTATTTCATTCACTGCAATCTGATAGCACTAAATAAGGGAACAAAAATTTCACGAGAGATTCACGATCGCACTTTTCCCTTCGAGGGAAGAGAAATGTTCATGGGAATAAAAGTTTCACATGTTATTCACGATAGGGGTGAATGTATCTTAACATGGGGGTTACTGATGCAAAATTCTAAGGCGCAACCTTTTACAGTTTTCTACCTACAGGATAATAATTTTTTACTTTGTATGGGGTGTACCACGCACACTGTCTTAATTCAGCCTATGTTTTTCTAGAGTATACGCATGGGTATGGGGTTTACTTGTACCCACTTTGAAGACCATACCTATTATATTTCTCTATATACACTAGACCTGCCCTTATTTTTCAAAATGGCGGCACATAGGAGAGTAAGGTCCAAAAAGTTTCCGTTTTATGCCACAATGCTTCATGTACAATTTGGGCTCGATCCGACAACTCTAAGTGGACAAAAAATTGAAATGAATAATAAGACAAGGTTTTATTATAAGAAATTAGGAACTATATTCGGCAACAGTTTTGTCAATATTTTGTATTTTTCTTATTTTTATGTTATTCTCCAATATTTTACACGTGAAACATGCGTGACGCGGAAAAATCACGTCACGCGCACATCTCTAGTGCATTGTTATTTAGCATAACTGCGTTGCTGCTTAGTTCTGAATTAGTTATTACATTTTCCGTGATCTGCTTTAATTAATGTGGCAAACCGTGTAGAGACACACACAGCCAGGCCAAAAACGAAAGAACAACTGTCAAACGAATGAGTAGACGTTTTGAGTCAGTCGTATGAGAGCAGCCAACCAGTGTGTTACTTAATTGTGCTAAAGAAGTAAACCAAAATAATAAAGTACCAAAGTTGATTGTTGTAAACCAAATTATAATTGTTATAATTTAGTTATTATAGGTTGTAACAATTATAATGTCAGAACCATCAACATCAAAACCTGCATCGGCTTCTGGTGTCAAACTGCCGTCCAATAGGCAAGTCCTACAGGTCTTCTTTCATAACAAAAGGAGCTTGCATTTACCAACGATCTGGAGCTAAAAACCATTCTAATTGAAGAAGATAAGAAGTTTCTCATTCGACAACGACAACCAGGACGCCCGGGATGCATGATTGGCTGCGATATGCTTTTATTTCTGCGAGAAAAAAGAGCATCGGAACGAAAGGAGAAAGAGAAGCCGAGAAAGCGGAAATTTGAAGAAATGTCCAAGTCGAAAGATAGTGGTTCGTATTTGGCTTTATATAATTTTCTATCTTATTGATTTATGTAATACATAACACATTTTAAATTTTTTGCTGCCGGCCAATATACAGAATCGAGTGATGAAGGTGAGGTTGAGGTTATGGAAGGAATTGATGAAAAAGCTGAGGACGTGGGTGAAGCGATTGAGGAGAGCAATGCCGATGTCGAAACTGGTGACATCGTTGAACAGCACAAAAGTATACAGAAGAGAGGGCGTAGAAATTTTCTAACGTCACGACTTGCTTCTGCGCTTGACCACGCCAAGCTAACTGATCCAATGGCAGCTCATGTGTTGATAGTCTGCGCCGATGCATTGAATTATTCCGTAGACGAGCTAGCTATTAACCGAACAACGATTAATCGATATCGTCGAAAAAACCGCCGGAAGGAAGCAGAAGTTATCCAGACCGAATTCGTAGAAAACGTAATTTAGTATTATTTATAGTTAGCGATATAAGTAGTTATAAGTCATTCGTCTCTTCCCCTAAAAAGCTAAGTATTAATAAGCCGCTTGTCGTACATTGGGACGGCAAAATGTTTGCTGACCTTGTAGGTAGGAAGTAATATTGTCGACAAGCAGCGGTTCTGAAGTTCAATTGTTCGAGAGATTAGCGAAAGTCTGGAAGAGTCTTAACCAGACTGCATTCCAGAGTGGTGTCGAGGACGAAATCGTTGGTTCAAAAATTCCCCCCGATGAAAAAGCCGCCATCAGAAATTACTGCAATCAGCAGTTGAAAGAACGTAATCCTCGTAATGATTATAGAGAATTGTTGCAAAAATTGAGTTTTTCCAAAAATGCCGAATAAAGTAATGTCTTATAATAAAACCATGTCTTATTGTTCAACTCAATTTTGGGTCCACTTAGAGTCGTCGGATAAAGCACAAATTTTACATGGAGCATTGTGGCATAAAATGGAAACTTTTGGACCCTACTCTCCTATGCGCCGCCATTTTTAAAAATCTTCATAGAAATAAGGGCAGGTCTAATATACACAATAATAATTTTTCACTTTATATGTGGGGTACCATGCCCACTATCCCAATTCATTCTGTATTTTGGCAGACTATTCGCCTTAGCAAAAAGGCTACTCTTGCAAAGTTTCAAGTGCTGCTTTGTATGGCCGGTACCACGCCAACTATTCCGGCTATAACTCATGAACCAATACACATACAGAGACCGTCACCTTTCATATAAACTTTGCAGAAACAAAATCGAACCACGCATTCCAGAGTACATCAATTACTAACACAATGCAACGTATTTTTATATACATATATAGATTTCTATCTACCTTCCTTTTTTCCAACTAACGAATTGGATCTACATATTTACTTTTTAGGCATTGATTGAGTTTTTTTATTCCATTTCCTTTCAGTTGCATTAATTCAATTGTTTAACAAAATAGCACATTTTTGCACCTATAAGTTTTTTTCATTTACTTATATTTTTTTATTGTTATTTACATTAATTTTTTTTTTTTGGTAAAATAATCGATTTTTAACATAAACATTTTTTATAATAAATTCTGTTATTGTTTTATTGTCATCGGCTGGGCAGTGGAGAAAGCCATCATCTTGTTCTTCCTCTTTAGTGTTTCCCTGTGTGTTTTTAAGTTTGTTTTTTTTTTTGTTATTTGTCTCTGGGCTGTAGCTGTGGGTTGGGACCTACCCTGGTAGTGCTGAAGAGCTAGCTGGCATCACAGTTAATGTGCCATTTGAGGTACGTAACAGGTTGTATTTACCTGTTCGCTGGTAATATCGCAATTAAAAGTTCGTGTTAAAACGAAGGCAATCTACCTATCGTTTAAATAGATACCACCCTAATGAACACCTGAACCCACCACTATTTTAACTAAAAACCTAATACTACCTATAACACATAGATACATAGCTTGTCAACAGTATTTAATTTATTGCGAAACAAGTCTAATTAACTTAATGGCAACATTTTACCCTTTTGTCTGATGCCCGTAGGCTAGGCAATATTCCTTATTTACCAAATAAAACACAAAAAACGTAAAAAGTTCTAAAAAATAACGTTCCACATTAAAGTTTAAACATTTAAATCCTTAATTTAAGAAGTTTTAACACAAAAAAATCAATTTTATATTATCTTTTGGAAATGCAGTCAACCAGCACTTTTCGTAACTATCGACAGTCAAAAATCAAATTGGACTTTACAGCAACTAGTTAGTTCTAATTGTTTTTTTTTAATCAAGATCGTTAGCTCAGTGTGTAAACAACGAGATGCAGTGCGCGATTATGTTAAATAAATCAAGTTTGAGTCATTCGAACGGTTATTTGTCCTGCAGTACACTATGATACAGAAAGTTAACTAAAAAAGCTAAGCAAAATTAAATTATTTGCTCTCAGTTATTTTTATTAAAATTTTTAATCTTATAGGGAAAAGAATTCCCAACGAAAACAGCGCGAATGGGTTCGTCTAATATACATACTGTGTGCGTAGACCAGAGTAGGTATTTCTCTCTTCTTTCATTTTCCATATTCATGAAGAAACTGTTGATTTCCTTTTTGTTTTCTTCACTGTCCACAAAAGAAATTTTGTATTGCGTTTGTTTATTCACTGCACACAAATAAGTTTCACACACACATTTTTCATATTCATGGATGTTTGCTTTTCAAAATGTTCACATCTCTTTGTCCATGAAGTAGTTTTTTTTTTAGCTTCTTTCTTTTTCATCGTCGATGAAAGAAGCAAAAATTTGTTTCAAAAATTGTTCACCACCATTCTTCTTCTTTTTTCCCCATACATTAAATATTGAGTTTGATTTCTTTCGTTTGTACGAAGTGTGAAACGAACATGAAAGAAAATAAAAAATGCGTCGTTTATTTTAAAGAATATATTTTAAAGCAATAGTAAATGTTTTATTGAAAAGGGTTATAAACGTATGTTCTTACCTATATATGTACATATGTATATATGCGTTATGTACATATAATTGTAAGTATTTAGGATGTGTAATGAAAATGTGCATTGACCTCTTATTTTTAATTGTAAAAAACATGAGAGCAGGTCAATTTATACCCTTTTCAATAGAACATTTACAATTGCTTTAAAATATATTCTTTGAAATGAACGACGCATGTATTTATTTTCTTTCATGTTCGTTTCACACTTCGTACAAACGAAAGAAATATTACTAAATATTTAATGTGTGGTGAAGAAAAAACGAAGTGTCATGAATACTTCATTACGAATGGTGGTGTTCAATTTTTGAATCAATTTTTTGCTTCTTTCATTGACAATGAAAAAGAAAGAAGCTGGACAAAAATTACTTCATGGACAAAGAGATGTGAACAGTTTGTAAACCAAACACCTATAAAGATGAAAAATGTGTGTGTGAAACTTATTTGTGTGCAGTGAAAAAACAAACGCAAAACAAAATTTCATTCATTGAAAATGATAAGAGAATGAACAAAAATGTACTCTTCATAGTGAAAAAATACGTACCCTGGCGTAGACTGAAAATTTGCACTACCATACGCCCAAATCTTTGCAAATGGACGGTCACTATATGATTTTTATAAAAAGTTTAAAAAACATACATAAGTATTTCCAAACAAAATAATTTTAAGCTCTGTTCAGTAACTGCAAATTAGTACTAATTGTTACTGGATAAGCGTCATTAACTTTAAAAACTAGCAACGAGAGACCAAAAAGAGAGAATAAAAATGTGAGAGAAAAAAAAATTACTTGCAAGTAAAATTTTTACTAGCAAGAATTAGTCAAACAGCTGTTCTGGATTTTGTGTTCAAAATATTTTTATGGAAAAATTGTATGAAAAAATAAATTTTTGCAATATTGAGGAAAATATCAGTATTTAGTAGTGAAAATAATATAAAAGTGAATAAAATTTTGTTGGTATATTGTTTTTCTTTAATTTAGCGAGGATATCAAACGATAATCGGGTATGTTCTGTAATCCGAAACCAAGTGAAATTGAAATCGAATAAATTTTTAAAGAATAATATAACTTAATTGTGGCCATTATTTTAAAACATTAGGAATCAAGGAAGTTATGTGAATGGTCTTTAATCAAATGTATAAAAAATAAAATCAAAATGTTGTATGATTTAAAAGTTATGACAATTTAAAATTTCTTTCGGATTCAATTTCACTCGGTTTCGGATTACAGAACATACCCGAATATTTAGTTTTTCCTTTTTAAATTTAGGTTTTCATTTTAGGTAAAAACAAAAAGTTTTAAAATAATAAATAGTAAACAAATCAGGGATGACATATTTATTGCAATCTTTTTTTCGGTACAATTCTGATTTTAAAATTGGTATTCTACAGTTTTTAATATATTTTGAACAATAAACATATTTGTGTTTTCGAATATTATTAATGTAAGTATTATAGAAATTTCTTTGAAATAAGAATGTTTATTAGCACTGACTTACCAAAAATATTGACATCTAAAGCTTTAATGCATCATAAACTCTTTCAAAAGCTATGCAATATTTTAAAACAATAACTTTATTTAAATTATTGCGCTTTTATTTTTGTTGTTTGATTTACTTGAGATTACTATTATCAGTTTGAACTTCTTTAAAGCGTCATTTTCCTTATTTGCCCTTTAAGTACAATTATGTTTGCAATGGTACTATTTGATGGTCCAATCGGTACAAGTTCTAAGTCCTTCCTGACGCCACCGTAGTAAGTAAGTAATAGCTAAATTACACGATGACATTTTTCATGAAATCAGTTGCATGAAACCGGTTTTTTGTAGGCAAGAGGTGTAGAGAGGCAAGGAAAAACAAGAGAGTTCGAAAGAGAATTGAAGAAATTTCATGAAACGATTTCATGGTGTAAGTTACGTATAAGTAAAATTTTATTAAGTCTTCTTCTTTTTCGATAACATTGGTTGTCTTACATACGATGCAAATAACATTCTTAGAGCTATATGCGTCTTACTCTAATGATTAGAGTCTAATCATAAAGACCCACGCAAACCCCTCTGTATTCTGTGTGCAGACACACAATCTCAACGAGACTCTCACAAAGAGAACATGCCAATTTTCAATAAAGCAGGTTTATTGCGCATTGTGTAATAAAATAAGTACACTGAAAACATTCAACCATAACCAAAAAATTTGTCAGTTTCAAATAATATTTATTATTTAAATATAAAAAATATTTTTTATTAGTTTTGTATTAGATTAATATAAACCACGCTTTCATTTAACAATTTTAAAGTAATAAACGTTACATTTATTAGTTTTATTTTCACAAAAAATGATATACGGGTACACATGCCTGAATAGTTTATTTGCATATTGTTAAATTGGAAAATACGAAATTAGTTTTAATAGTTCAGAATGAAAAATAAATTAACCTAATTATGGTTGAAAAAAAAAAAACTTTACACAAAAGGATCTTATGACAGTAATGGGCATTTCTAAACAAGTGCTATTGTATTGTAATCATAAGAAAACTAATTTAATTATACATTAACTTAATATTGTACAAAAACCTTTTGTATGGAATTCACAACCATACAATATTCACATGCTACCATTTTTTGCTACTTTTTAACTCTATCTTAACAAAAAACTTAAATTAAAATTTGGTTAACTTATTTAAAAATAAACGCTTTTCTATTTACTAATGTTAAGCAATGTGATTTTTTTCAGTGCAAAACACCAATACATTCTCATTTTATCCAATTTTAACAACTTTCTCTGGTTGGGGGCCTTTGATCAAATCAGAAAATAACTGGTGTATTGTTGTTGATTGTTAACATAACAGCACTAACATTGCGCGCAATCAATGAGCAGTTTTATTTGGTAGTCAAAGTTCTGTTAGTAGTTTGTCGGTTTGGCCTTTGCTGCTAACTGCGCTGCCTGCCAGTTAGCAGCAGGAGGTGTTAAGTAAACTACCTCTTGCCCCTTCCCGATTATGCCCAAAATTTATACAGCTCTTCACTTCCATAAAAAAAAAACACACACTAAGGCCCCTATTACGGTTTACAACTCAACTATACTTCAGTTTAAATTTTACAATTTGGTATTATCAATTACAACTCCACTTGTCAAACAATTTTAAGTTGAATTTAAATTGTGTTACAAATCTGTTGTAGTTTCACCGTTTACGACCCTGTGTTAGTTCAGTTAACAAAAGTTTAAAAAATTACAACTCGACAGTAGCAGTTGTTTCAAATTACAACTCATCAGTAGCAGTTGTCTTTTAGACAACTCAACTGAGTTGAGTTGTAAACCGTAATAGGGGCATAAATTTCATTTTGATATGTCAAACGGTATGACCTGTACAAACTCCAAAATAGTGGTATACACACCCACCCACAGACATCATCGCGAAAATAGTCAAAATGGATTCAGGAGACCTCGAAACGTATAAATCCGTCGAAATCCCGACCTCGATTTTTTCATGATTACTATACTTTACCTTACCTACCTAACTTCGTATGGTAAACTAAAAACAGTTAAAACATCATTTCGATTTTGAGCTTTATTCATTCTTTTAATTATACAAAACACAAATAATACAAGAACATATAAAACATAAGTTTTTAAAGTATAGAGCAAGATTTGAAAGTATGGTTCAGAAAGGAATGCGCAATCGTTATGTTTTATCATTTGTAATATTTTAATAGATATCTCTTCTAAGCTCATTACCTTAACTGGCATTTTAATTAAAATTTTCTGAATTCCTTTATTGAGGCAAATAGAATTACTTTTTAAATGCGTGAAATTATATAACTATTTTTGTTGTACAAAAGTTTTATCAAACAAGTTTAAATATGAATAACAAACATAAAAACAACTGCATTTACAGGATTTTTTTTGCTACATCATTTAATTATTGTTAGTTGTATCATTACCTCATTTTACAAAAAATAAAATCCACCAATATAGTTTTATAATAATTTTTTTCTTTTAGTTTATTTGTAAATGAATATAAATAACAAACATTTTTTTTAGAAAAGTAATGCAGTTTTCTATTTTAAATTTATGTTTTATTAAATACAATTAAACGATTTTATTAATAATTTTAAGATACCCTTATCCTTAAATTACTTAATTTTGTTATTATATTATACGCTATTTATGTTCATATTCATAAAACTAAATTTTGGTTCAAAAAAGGTTTATAAGCAAATTTTGTATACAAAGTTTAACAATAAAAATTGTTTCAAAAATATTTCTTTTAATAAATCTGAAAAAATGTTAAACAGTTTTAAAAATAATTATATGAAAATATAAAATATACATATAAAAAGCAAAACATTTATTTAGATTTATTATTTAATTATTTTTTAATAACCATAAGAATACCAATTTCATCAGATACATTTTCAATGTCATAGTAGACCCATTTCTCTATGGCCACCATGTCGCCGACACCTACTAGATGGTCTGTTTCGCCAATTGTTATTCGGAAATTACCCAATAATATTACAAAATGTAAATGAAAACGTTTAGTTTTTTTTCTGGGCTTCTTTTGATGTGGCTTAAAGCGTAAATATCCCAAAAAGGCCTTTTCATCAGTATCGTAAAATGCATATTCTACACCTTGCAATTCAGTAAATGACAATCTGCATGCGGATGAAATTCTAACAAGCTTAGAAATCTCACTATTGCGTCCAGCAGAAGTGTTTGATAGTTTAATATTTTTTAGCCATGAAATCAATTCATGATTTGAGTTTCTACTGCTGGTGGAGGAAACAGTACTCACAGAATCGCAGTCAACTGATTGTGTCGAAGACTTTAAACGGGCCACTCGTACTCTGAAAGGTTTTGTTTTTAGTGGTAGTGTTGCTATAGTTGTAGTTGGTGGCGTAGTTAGCCTAGAACTTGTATTGCGTAACTGATCAAAAACATCATTTATATGATACACGGGTGGAGTGCAGTTTAAAATTTCATTTGGTCGAATTGTTTCCTCGTAGTTTTTCGTTTTCTTACCTTTAGTTCTCGATTCTTTATTTTTCGTTTGCTTTTCTTTGTTCGTTACCCCATCTTCTGAAATGACTGGGTTTTTATTTTGCTTACTGCCTTTTTCTGTTGATTTTGTTGGGTTGCTATTACTTTTTATTGTATTAACTGTGGAATTTTGCTTTTTTGGTTTTTTACCAACATTTTGCGATTGCCTTTCGAGTGCTTTCTGAAGTAGGTTAAAAATAGATGGATATATTAAGGGCACATGCCCACGCTTCGATCTACGAAGTGTGCTCTCAGTTGTATCATCACTATTAGTGGATAATTGCTGAGAATGAGTTGTAATGTCATTCAAGGGTACTTTTCTTTTTCGGCCCGTCTTTTTAGGAGCTGGCTTCTGAGGTTTTTTAAATATTAGGTTGTCTTCATCATTGGTATTGTGGTTTGTATTTAAATACGTAGTGCTGGTAATTACATTTTCTGATTGAAAATTGCTATTAGTAGGGGAGGGATCAATGATTTTGTGGGAAACTTCTATTTCTGAATCATTATCGAATCCTGGTGGAGGTGGTAAGTGCACATTGTTGTCTAAATTAGTAGTCTTATCGTGTAAATATAAATCTTCATTTGTTGCGATTTGTTGATGTTGTTCTCTTTTAGAATTACAGGTAACACTTATGGGAAGTTGAGAAGATGAAACTCTCATAGTTGTAATTAACTTCCCGTCAGATTTGGGAGGAGACAATAAGTATGATGGTATACCATTTTCTTTATTTTTAGAGCTCGTATTTTTCTCCGCTAAATTCTCTACTGAACTGTTAGTATCTTCCGATTGAGAATTGCCCTGAGTGTAAAGTGAACGTTTTGATCTATTGAGGAATTTGCTTCTCTTTTGTGATAATGTTTTTGTTACCTTTAAATATTGTTTCAATTCCTCGGGGAGATTTTTCTTCTTGTTTTTGTTTAAACACCTGTTACTTTTATTAGTCTTAAATGAAACACGGTCTGTTGGCTTTTCATCAACTAGGGATGAGTACCTAGAATCATTTCGTATTTCATTTTGTTGTGCCAAGGAATCATCACGTCTTGTAATATTTTCAACATCGCCTACATTAGCTTCATCACTTTGTGCCTGCTGTTTTTCGCTTATTTCATTCATGTTACGTCTAAGTAATTCCTTTTCAATCTGTTCGTCTAGTAGGTGTTGTTTTTTAACAGCATTTTCTTGAGAACGCCTAGACCTGCGACCAGACTTGACAAAAACTCTTCCTATTGAGTTGCGTTTTCTTAAATCAAGTATTTCACAATTGCTCATTCGAGCCAACTCCTGTGCAAATTTTTCACCATTTAATGGAGTACCTGGTGCCTTGTTAAGAGGTATTTGCTTTTTTTTCGTCATGCGTTTGCTGCTATGAGCTTGATGGGGTTCGTCGGTCTCAGTTTCGGTATCATTTAGATGCAAATTGTCCATTTGTAATCTTCGTCGTAACATATAGCGTTTATGCAAACGTTTTGATCGTAAGTTAGTGGCACTTGGTGCTAGGTTTAAGGGTATCTCGCTATTATCTTCTACAGTTTGCAATGCAGCTGCTTTAGGCGTTTCTCCTTCATCTTCTGTCAAAATATCGGATAGTTTTAAATTGTCCTCGGCAATTTGAGTACATTGAACATCATTGTTTTTACCCGTCAGATGTGTTTGTTGTGTTGATAAAATTGATAAAGTATCTGACTGTTTCGTTTCGGCAATTTGAGTACATTGAACATCATTGTTTTTACCCGTCAGATGTGTTTGTTGTGTTGATAAAATTGATAAAGTATCCGACTGTTTCGTTTTGTCTTTTTCTGCAGTATTATTACTGACAGCTTCTGCACGACAGGACCTATTAAAAGTTTGATTTACTGGTACAACAACTACAGTCTCAGCGTTATTTGACTTAATTAAAATAGTATTTTCTCCAACATGTGTTTCAACATTTTGCGCTGGAAGCTTTAGTGTAACATTTCTTTCCAGAGATGTATTTGGTAACTCAAACAATGCAGCGTTAAGATTTGGAGATAGTCTCTCCTTTTGTTGGTGTCCAAATGATCGACTTTTAGAACATTTATGAGTAATGTAAGATTCAGAATAAGATCTGCTTCCCAATTGTGTCGATGATTGCGATAAACCTTGAGGATTACTGTTTTGTGGTTGTGTATTCTTTATTTTACTCTGTAAGGGTTTCGTTTGTAATCTTAATGAAAGTGAACGACGGAGTCTTTGAAGTATCTCGCTTTTGTCTGGTGATAAAATAACCTGTGCGGCAGAATTTTCAAAAGTACTTGTAGGTTTTACTGGTGTCGTGATTGCTTGGTCATTTGTGTTAGTATTATTTGATATGCATTTATTGTTTTCCTTCTCCTGGAATTTGGACTGCTTTAAGGTGTTTTCTAATATACTATCCATATATTTTTTTAACTCATCATCCTTGCGTTGCAAAGTTTTTACTAACATCTCTGTATTTCTACAACACGAGATATTGATACTAGAACTTTTTTCCGGTGATTTTGATTGTGGTTGTGAGAGCGGGGTACTGCATGAAGGAGGCTCAAAATTTGATTCGTCAATTGTGCTTTCAAATTCTTTCAGTAGAGTACGTCTGCCACCGCAATGTTTGACGAGCTGCTTTTTTAAACTGTAACGTCTAAGTCTATCACCAGGTGAAACACGTCCACCACTTTTGTGTACTGATGAAAAACGTTGAATAAGAGGTCGAGGACTCAAGGGTTTCAATAAACTAGATAGATGAGTGGGACTTGGATTTTGCAGTCTTTTTGGTGAAATTGGGGACAAAGGTTGAATTGGTAATTGTGGTGCATTGCCTGGATCTTCAATCACTCCAAAACTTTCTTCAGCATTGGGTTCTAATGGCAGTGTTTCACCAGTTCTTACCTCCTGTATAAGCATTTGATTTTCTGTTGATTTTATAATCGCTTCACTACTATCATGTTCTTTTTCTTTTACATTTTCTATATCATTTTTACAAATTGTTTCCTTCTGCGAAGGAGGTATTTTTTCCAACTGTACTTCGAGACTCATGCGTTCCATTTCACAATTCACAAAAAGAAAGTTTTGTCTTTGCCCATTTCCACGTCTCTTTTTTAAAAATTCCAATAGACCAAGTCCTTGGCTATCATCATCGTTAAAAAACTCTGTTAAATCCAAACTAGTACTCATTTGCGACATTTTATTTGTTATTTGAACGATAGTTTATTTTAGAAAAATATTTAAATTATGCTTCAGCATAATTACACTTTAAAATCAGGTAAGAATTTTTCACCACTATTTTCTTTTTGCAGCTAATTAGGTAAGGCGTCACTTTGTGGGATAATGAATTCTGATAAAACGTAGTTTAAAATTGTTTTGTTATACATTGTTGTATTTTTCATCTTATGCACACGAGCAATTAAGAACATACAGTTTACACGTATCTTACATGCTGTCTACATGAAACTCACCCTCGTCACCATTAGACATTAAAATGTCTTAATAAAAGTCAAACTTAATATAAAAAACATTATTTTTAATACTGTTTTTTATATGAAGTTGGTCTCTTGTTAGGACAATTTAATGACAGGGGGTAAGAAACCAGCATATATTGAAATTAAAAAAATACAAATGTTAAATAATTACAACATAACATGATTATTCATAAATATTTTTTAAATCAAAATACAAATGTCATAAAAATACGCATTAAAAACGCGAACGTTGTATACAGCAACTTCCTTTAACGAATATTAACATTTTGTGTCCAGACAGAAGTACATGTTCGCTACGTAATAAAAAAGGTTAAACACTACAAAGGGACCGCAAGGACCCAAGTAAGTCGGTTTTTCTGAACACAGAACCGGCAGCCTGAGCAAGCGACATTTTTTGTGACGTCATTCTGCCAAAGTTATTTCTTGCATTACGAAATAAAAATACTCGTCTAGACAAAGTGTTATAATACAACCACAAAGGTTAATTTATAACCTTTTATTACCTTGTGTCTACTCATACTTCATATAAAAACCGAGTATTAAAAATATTTACAAAAATGGAAATAAACAGTTGAAGACTTAAATGTTAACACCTACGTCGGAGCGATTGTTTAAGTAAGAATTTCATAGTCTTTACCCCCGCCAACAATAGACATAAAATGAAAAACATTGACACCAACATCATAATTGGTTACCCTCCGTCTACATTACCCCCATCACCATTAGACATTAACATGGCTTAACAAAAGTCAAACGTTATATATAAAAACGTTATTTTTAATACGGTTTTTTATTATGAAGTTTGACTTTTGCTAAGACATGTTAATACTAATGTAGACGGGGGTTTAGTCATCAACATGTCAACTTAGCAAAAATTTGTCTTTATAAAAGTCAAACAAACATTTGTTCACAAATTCGAACAGAATACTAGGCTATAGACCAGGGGTCGAAGCCGATAAAGATTGATCGGCAGCGGCGGCTGTGTAAAAAATCAGTCGGCAGCGGCTAACAGCCGGCTGAAGCCGATAATTACAAACATGTTGGTTTTTAATTTGAGTCGGTTTGTTTTGTTAAAACACTTAGACCGAATTTATACGATGCCATTTTTTCATGCCATTTTTTTTCATTTCTCTTTTAAAGTTGCAGCGAATTTCATGGCCTATTTTTACGATGAATTTTTTCATGCAATCGGCTTGAATTTGTTTTTGACATTTTCTTTTGATTTCATATTCGTAATTTTTATTGTTTATGCGTTATTTGAAAAAAATATATGCACTCGTACTGAAATACAAAATAAATAAAAATGAAACAAGCAAATAACGAAATTTTACAAGAAATTATTAAAATCATACCGAAATGTATTCATAATTAAACCAAACAATTTCATTTTTCGAAATCAACTCTGAACGAACGAAAATTGCACAAAGTGTCAAAAAATCCCCTCAAAATTCAAGCCATGCCATTTTGTTTACCCCGCTTGCTTCTCTACACCTCTTGCCAACAAACTAAAATTGCGTGCAACCAGTTTCATGAAAAATGTCATGGTGTAAGTTGGCTCTTATTCTCTAACAAGGCGTATTTAACTTTTATATGTCTTGTTGAAGACGACAGCTACATCGTAAACTCTGACATTGTTGCTTTTATAAAATGAAATAACTTTTTCGAAAAATTATAAATATTTTCTCCAAAACTTTTTGTTTGTACATTCATACGTATATGAATTTGTAATTTACAATTTTGTGACATTTTCTTTTGTTGAATAAAATAGAAATTAGTCTAAGTTGACGACAGTCACAATGGTGGTCGTGTTGCCATGTAGCTATACTGGCTTCAAAATAATCGTTTACCTATAAACGTGTGTATTTTATTTTTGACAGTTTGTAGTCGGTATCCTGATGATTCGGATTTTTAGCACGATTGTCTCAAAATGTTCATTAAAGTCTATATTTTCAAAATATATAGTCATTTTTCCTGGGAGTATCATAGTTTCCATAGGAAAAATCAGCAACGGTATTTTGTGCCCACTAGGGATGAAGCCACTTTTCTCGGGAACGGCTCACTAAAGTCTATATTTATATATTTTTTTTAAAAATATTTATTATTTTTTAGAAAAAAGTTTTATAGGAGTATAATATGTATTTCTACAACAATGTCAGTGTTTACGAAGTAGCTGTCGTCTTCAATGTAATTAATTAGCTGACTAGACTGCGACAATTGTGCCAACGAAATTTGTAGTTGTTATTTTGCAGTCGTGTAGCCGTTGTCTTCTATTTGTTTAAAGCACCCTTATCAAAAAAAAGTCTTTATCAAGTCTACATTATTTTAAATTTTATATGAAAATTTTGTCTTAAAGTACACTTCAAGTAGACTTTATTTCTTTAGTATAAGGCATAAATGTGTATGGCTAAGTTAACTTTTTTTAAATGTTTTTTAACAAAAATATAAACAAACAAGTAAAAGTGCTATATTCGGCCATGCCAAATCTTCTATACCCTTTTGATTTTATTTATACAGACATGTACAGCATTATCCTTATTGTGGATTATTTACATAAATTATGTCGTATGAGCAAAAACTCATTATTCATGCTTTAAAGAAATAGAAGACAGCTGCGACGCAGCTAAAAGAAAACAAATTCTGTTGGATACAATTACTGCCGTGTTGTCAGCTAGATATTAAAGACGACAGCTACATCGTAAACTCTGACATGGTTGTAGAAATACTTATTTTGCTTTTTCGAAAAATTATAAATATTTTCTCCAAAACTTTTTGTTTGACATTCATACGTATATGAATTTGTAATTTACAATTTTGTGGCATTTTCTTTTGTTGAATAAAATAGATATTAACCTAAGTTAGTTATTCTGGCTTCTAAATAATCGTTTACCCTATAAACGTGTGTATTTTATTTTTGACAGTTTGTAGTCGGCAGCACTATTGTCTCAAAATGTTCATTAAAGTCTATATTTTCAAAATATATAGTCATTTTTCCTTGGAGTATCATAGTTTCCATGGGAAAAATCAGCCCACTAGGGATGAATCCACTTTTCTCGAGAACGTCTCTGCGGATTTTTAGCACGATTTGTTCAAAATGTTCATTAAAGTCTATATTTTCAAAATATATAGTAATTTTTCCTGGGAGTATCATAGTTTCACTACCTGATTAATATGCCTTGAAATTACTGAATATTTCAAATAATTGACATTCAGTATTTTATTGTTTTCAAAGTTAATATATAAAATCGTTTTTGTTTTACTCTTTTTTATACCCTTCACCACAGGTGGAAAGGGTATATATAAGTTTGTCATTCCGTGTGTAATTTCTACAATATTCATTTCCGACCCCATAAAGTATATATATTCTGGATCCTTATACATAGAGAAGTTGATTAAGCGATGTCCGTCTGTCCGTCTGTCCGTGTTAGTGTGGTAATGTCATTTGCCAAGGCATCAGAAGAGATACAAAAAATTTAAGCACACCAATCTGTCAGGCATAGTTTCGAAAATTTTGGTATTGCAATTCAGCAACATCGGATCATTCCTTTGGAGGCTACGGGCCAAAAACCACGCCCACCTATATTTTTATTACGTTTTTTTTTACGTTTTTTTTTAATTTTTTTCGGCTTTAATGATTCTGTTTTGCCTTTTTTTGTCAAATAAATATTAGAGTGTGACAGGTAGATCGCAAGGAATGCATACAGATCTCGGGGGATCAATAACCCCCTGCGAGGGGCGATTTTTGTTTGTTTTTAGATTGGTAGGGTTTTTCTGCTTTGATTTGTATTAGAGACCTTAATAGAAAGCAATACGCATAGAGGTAGCCAATGGACCCACAGGGTACCCACTGACAAATAGGAGCAGTTAAAAGGGCCCCCCATGTGTCAATATGACGAATTTTTTTTTTTTGTAAGGATTTCTTTTTGCTTTAGTCTGACCATTCTAACTCAATAGATTGGAGAAAGGTCCAAAATTTAACAAAAAAATTTCAATCAAATTTTTAAAAAAAAATTTTTTAAAAAATTTTTAAAAAAAAAATTTTTTAATTTTTTTCAAAAATATTTACAAAAAAATTTACAAAGCATTTTCAAAAAGATATTTTACAGAAAAATATTAGAAAAAAAATTTTTTTAAAAAATTTTCGAAAAAAATTTCGAATAAAATTTTACAAAAAATTTTTAAAAAAATATTTTTACAAAAAATTTTTACACACAATTTTCGAAAAATTAAAACAAAAATTTCAATATTTCTTTGAAAATGAAAATCATGACTGTAACATAACATATATTTAATATTAAGAATATACATATGTATGTATGTGTGTATATAGAGTAACATATTTTTATACCCTTCACCACAGGTGGAAAGGGTATATATAAGTTTGTCATTCCGTGTGTAATTTCTACAATATTCATTTCCGACCCCATAAAGTATATATATTCTGGATCCTTATACATAGAGAAGTTGATTAAGCGATGTCCGTCTGTCCGTCTGTCCGTCTGTCCGTGTTAGTGTGGTAATGTCATTTGCCAAGGCATCAGAAGAGATACAAAAAATTTAAGCACACCAATCTGTCAGGCATAGTTTCGAAAATTTTGGTATTGCAATTCAGCAACATCGGATCATTCCTTTGGAGGCTACGGGCCAAAAACCACGCCCACCTATATTTTTATTACGTTTTTTTTACGTTTTTTTTTAATTTTTTTCGGCTTTAATGATTCTGTTTTGCCTTTTTTTGTCAAATAAATATTAAAGTGTGACAGGTAGATCGCAAGGAATGCATACAGATCTCGGGGGATCAATAACCCCCTGCGAGGGGCGATTTTTGTTTGTTTTTAGATTGGTAGGGTTTTTCTGCTTTGATTTGTATTAGAGACCTTAATAGAAAGCAATACGCATAGAGGTAGCCAATGGACCCACAGGGTACCCACTGACAAATAGGAGCAGTTAAAAGGGCCCCCCATGTGTCAATATGACGAATTTTTTTTTTTTGTAAGGATTTCTTTTTGCTTTAGTCTGACCATTCTAACTCAATAGATTGGAGAAAGGTCCAAAATTTAACAAAAAAATTTCAATCAAATTTTTAAAAAAAAATTTTTTAAAAAATTTTTAAAAAAAAATTTTTTAATTTTTTTCAAAAATATTTACAAAAAAATTTACAAAGCATTTTCAAAAAGATATTTTACAGAAAAATATTAGAAAAAAAATTTTTTTAAAAAATTTTCCAAAAAAATTTCGAATAAAATTTTACAAAAAATTTTTAAAAAAATATTTTTACAAAAAATTTTTACACACAATTTTCGAAAAATTAAAACAAAAATTTCAATATTTCTTTGAAAATGAAAATCATGACTGTAACATAACATATATTTAATATTAAGAATATACATATGTATGTATGTGTGTATATAGAGTAACATATTTTTTTAAATGCGTTTGATTTTTTTTTTAAATGCGATTGATTTAAAATAGATGAGATCTTTGTTTAAAACCTAGGTGCATTAAACACATAGACATCATCAGGATACCGGGTAAAAACTGCCAAAAATAAAATACACACGTTTATATGTAAACGTTTTTTTTTTTTTTTTTGAAGCCAGTATAGCTACATGGCTACACGACCACCGTTGTGGATGTCGCCAACTTAGGCTAATTTATATTTTATTCAACAAAAGAAAATGTCACAAATTACATTATTATTGTAAATTACAAATTCATATACAAACAAAAAGTTTTGGAGGAGATATTTATAAGTTTTTGAAAAAGTTATTTAATTTTATAAAAGCAAAATAACAATGTCAGAGTTTACGATGTAGCGTCGGCTTCAATATCATTAAGTAGCTGACAACACGGCGACAATTGCAGCAAACGGAATTTGTTTTCATTTGGCTTCTATTTCTTTAACTCATGTATTCATGATTTTTTCTTATACGACTTTATTTAAGTAAAGAGTCAACAATATGGATAACGCTGTACATGTCTGTATAAATAAAATCACCGTGGTGAAGGGTATAGAAGATTCGGCACGGCCGAATATAGCACTCTTACTTGTTTAATATGAATTTTTATACAATAAAATGTTTTAGTTGATTTATAATTCTGTTTTTTATATTCAAAATGAAATGTATGAGTATTCTGATAATTACCTTTTAAAGGCATTTAAGAGTTTTCATATAACTACCTCTGTGGGGTAAATAAACCTGGGCCTTTAAATGCCTTCCCGGATAAATACCCAAAAAAATTTGGTTTTATTAGTGAGGCATTTAACCGTGGTATAATTTTTGAACAACCGCAAAAACATATACAAAGCAAATTTAGTAATTTAACTGCTGTAAGAACGTGAACATTGAAAGGCTACACGTAAAATGCGGTGTTAGTGGTAAGCGTATAATTTTCGTATGTCAATTATACGTGGCGTTAGTAATAAGAGTATAAATTTGCACAAGTATTTTATGTAATGAATAATAAAAGCAAAGATGTTGTGGCATTACAAATTTCCAGCGACTTTAGAGACATCAGCTACGTTAGTGTTAAAGAGGAGGACAAGGATTTTGAGGGCCACGACAGTTTCGTTGATAAGAATTGGTGCCCCCTGCAACAGATAAAAATTATATGGAAAAATAATTGGCCGATGCTTAAAATATAGCTCTTCCAGCTTGTAATAAAAATTAAAAGAAAGTATGAACAAAATTATTCAAATCGACCCGGCTTTCGAAGAACTTTCTCGAGAAAATGGAAATACAAATTTTGTCACCACTCAAAGAAGCAACACCCACATATTGTCACATTTGTAAAAGCGTGGCATTATTTAGGGAGCATCAAATAAAAGTAGGCAAAGACTGCATTAACTAGGACTGATGATAATTATATATGTACATACATATGAGCATTTATTTTATTTGAGCTATGATTTGAACGCAAAATTGTTTTTGTTTACTTTAATATGAACTATTAGTTATTTTTTATTATTTAATAAATAACTACTGTTAAAATTGTTGAAATAACCACATTAATTGAAAAAATTCCACAGTACGTAAAATTTAGGTGGCGTTAGTATTAACGTAGTATTAAAAAGCCTTAGTATTCTAGTGTTAATCATAGACTATGTGCCCTTAATATACCAACTACCTACTGAGGCCACCTTACAAATATGCCTTGGTACGAATATTGAGACAAAAAAATTAATATGAGAAATAGTACAACTTGTTTTCATTAAAAAACATTTTATTTTTTTAACTTAAGACTTAACCGTAATGTGGAAATCAACAAATACAAAATCTATTTTTTGTATTTGTCAATATTTTCTAAAAGTTCATCAGCATCCTCGCTAGTTTTAACTCGAAGTAATATAGATGTCGGTTTCTCTACATCCGGTGTTGGTAGACAAACCATCATAACGTTGTTCTTTCCCATGCGTTGAGCGGGAATTGTAGAATTCAAAATTAAATTAACTAAAATATTACCCAAGTTTGTATCAGCGCGTACTAATAGTTGCGTTCTATCAGAAGTTTCAACCGGTTTTAAATATAAAGTTCCTATGCCTTTATCAACGAAACTTCCATCTTTCTTAACAAATACTTTGCATTTCTTAGAATATACGGCATCATCTTCCACCACTTGTTTAAATTCATTTTTAGGTGGTTCCTCTTCTTCTTCGGTTGGATCGCCTCCCGCTGTAGCTGTACTAGATACATCAGGGGGTTTAATGGTTCCAAAAGAAAATGGAGTTGCACCAGGAGTAAAAGAGAATGGTTTCGACGGGGATTTATGGTTTTGGCTGTTCGATAGATTTCCAAAAGAAAAACTAGATGATGTTGTCGTTGATGTGGAGATTGTAGTAGATGGATTTAAACCAAAACTAAAAGCTTGAGATGTAGAAGGCTTTAGTATTGATGTTTCCTCTGGTTTCTTTAGACCAAAGCTAAAACCATTTGTTTTTGTCACTGTTTCAGAAGTTGTTAATTTATTTGTTAAGGTAGCATTGCTGACTGAAAATTTAAAGCTTCCCATATCAGTAACTGATGACATTTTAGCTTCATCTGTAACTTCTGCGGCAGCTGCTCCCTTATCCTTTTCTTTTTCAATTTCTGTCAAATGCTTTTCATAATCTTTAAATATTGGAGATAGGATACATATTGGATTGTTATTGACGTGAGTTTTTACCCACTCGCATACAGCAAGGTTCAGACTGCTTAGCTTTTTATAATACTCGGACAGTCCCACACTTTCACCCGTTGTTGTAGACTTTTCAGTAACTGAAGATTTCACCAAGGCATCAGAACTTTCAAACGAAAATGAAGTTTTGGAACTTTCCATAGACTTTGCAATGTTTGAAGCTACTGCCTTACTACTCTTAAAAGAAAATGTTTCCATAGGACTAGTTGCAGTGCTACTGCTTACATTACCACTAGCTGCTGATGCAACTGCTGGTATTTTACTTAAAAATGAAAACGGTGATGATGTCGTTGCAGTTGCATCGGCTGCTTGTTTTCCAAATCCTGAAAAGCCACTGAAAATACTTTTAGTGCCACAACCACCATCGGCAGTATCATTGCCGGTATCTGGCGTAATTTTTCGCTTTGCCTTTTTAATTATACGATTTTTCAATTCTTCCTCAGTTGCGGTACGAAAAGTGCCACGTTCCTCAGGCTCTTCATCACGGTCCCAATTATCATGATTAAGATCAGATGTAGCTTGGCGTTTTCCAGCCATTTCAAGAAATTGCAGTTTGTTTTTTTTTTCTTTGCGTCTCAAATAAGAGCGTATGTTAAAACACATCTAAAAAGCTGTTGCCGTGGTTGTCAGATTTATTTTCACTCATTTCGCCAAAATCGAAATGAAAAATCGCCAAACCAGTTTTTTGATTAAATTTGTCTCTAATATATACAATATTTTTTAATTATAAAAATATTTTTAAAAAAATCACAAAAAAAATTTTATCGAAATAACTAAAATTCAGTATAATAAACTTCCTTTGTATATAAAAAATAAGAATAAAAAATTAATTGGAATTACCAAGGCAAGGTATATTTATTTTACTAGGTAGTGGCATCCCTGCAACAAAAACAACAATGCAAGAACAACATGGCATTTTGTTGTTGCTTTATAGTTCGAAATGTCATAAAACATAATAGCCCATTCAGGCTGCCACGAAATTAAGTAATTTCGAGCTGAAATTACGAACGAAATCTAAGGTGTTCATACTGGGCTTTTTGACATTTGAGATGATTTCGCAAACAGCTGATCACGTTTAGTTACATTGTATAATTTTTTTCTTTGGAAAAAAGCTTTTGCACAACACTTTCGTATTAATTTCAAATATACAAGAATATTACACACAGTACAAACAGCACTACAACAAAATGTGCAATTATGTTTCCATTATTTCATTTGGCTTTTAAATTTTTTCTGACAAAAGCCCACTTTCACGGTTGTAAATAAGGTCATGGTTGCAAAAAATTTAGCTTTCTACAATATTTATTTCCGACCCCATAAAGTATATATATTCTGGATCCTTATACATAGAGAAGTTGATTAAGCGATGTCCGTCTGTCCGTGTTAGTGTTGTAATGTCATTTGCCAAGGCACCAGAAGAGATACAAAAAATTTAAGCACACCAATCTGTCAGGTATAGTTTCGAAAATTTTGGTATTGCAATTCAGCAACATCGGATCATTCGTTTGGAGCCTGTGGGCCAAAAACCACGCCCACCTATATTTTTTTACGTTTTTTTTAAATTTTTTTCGGCTTTGATGATTCTGTTTTGCCTTTTTTTGTCAAATAAATATTAGACTGCGACAGGTAGATCGCAAGGAGTGCATACAGATCTCGGGGATCAATAACCCCCTGCGAGGGGCGATTTTTGTTTGTTTTTATATTGGTAGGGGTTTTCTGCTTTGATTTGTATTAGAGCCCTTAATAGAAAGCAATACACATAGAGGTAGCCGATGGACCCACAGGGTACACACTGATAAATAGGAGCAGTTAAAAGGACCCCTATGTGTCAATATGAGGAATTTTTTTTGTGAGGATTTCTTTTTTCTTTAGTCTGACCATTATAATTGAATACAGATTGCAGAAAGGTCCTAAATTTAACAAAAAAATTTCGATAAAATTTAAAAAAAAAAAATTAAAAAATTTTTTTTTTAAAAAATTTTAAATTTTTTTTTACAAAAATATTTACAAAAAAATTTACAAAGCATTTTCAAAAAGATGTTTTACAGAAAAATATTCGAAAACAAATTTTTTCACACAATTTTCGAAAAATTAAAACAAAAATTTCAATATTTCTTTGAAAATGAAAATCATGACTGTAACATATATTTAATATTAAGAATATACATACGTATGTAAGTGTGTATATAGACCCACCAAACCATATGTTCCGATTTCGTAAAGAATTCGTAACGACTGATTGAAAAAATCTTCCGATTTCGGAACCGAAATAGTAACGATATGTAGTTACGAAATCGTAACCAAATGTAGGTACGAAATCGCAACGACATGTAGGTACAAAATCGCAACATGTTTTCTGTCGGTACCTCCGTATAAGCTTCGTTCGTCGAAAGTTAAGTGAATATAATGATTATTTAACGATTTGGTATTCAAGGTAATATTTTACCGTAATCAATTCAATTTTAATTGTCCATCTTGCATGTGTTTATTAAATATTTTTTATTTGTTTTTTTTTTTAATTTTTTTCTTTTTTATTAGGGTTCCGTACACAAAGTGTAAAAAGGTGACCCTATTGTTTTCGCTACAATGTCTGTCCGTCTGTCAGCGCCTTTTATCTCTGGAACCGTAATAGGTAGAATCTTGAAATTTTCACAGATGATGTATAGTTGTTGCCGCTATAGCAACAAATACTAAAACTTATAGGGTGTTCCAATAGAGAGGTGTTATTCACGAAAATGTGTTTATTTCTTGAACTGTAGGAGGGATACACTTGAAATTTAAAAACAGTAATTCAGACTTAGTTCACTATATAAACAAGTATAAAAAAATAAAACTAAAAATTCAAGGGTGTTCCAATAGTGGTGTGATTTGCATGTATAAGACCTAAGTTTTGAACCATAATAGGTAGACTCTTGAAATTTTCACAGAGGGTGTATAACTGTGGCCAGGGTGTATAACTGTAACAGGGTGTTCCGAAAGTGACGTGTTATTTGCCTTTATGTCTATATTTCTTGAGCTATAGGAGGCAACCACTTAAAATTTGTAGACACTAATTAACTATATGATCGCTTTCTAAACAAGTATATAAAATTAAGCCTTAAAATTATAGGGTGTTCCGAGAGTGATAATAAGTAGATTCTTGAAGTTTTTACAGGAGGTTTATTACTACGGCCACTATAACAAATAATAAAAATTAAAGGGTGTTCCGACAGTGCCGTGATTCTCACGTATAACGTCTTATTTCTTGAACCGTAATAGGTAGACTCTTAAAATTTTGTTCAGAAGATATGTTGCCACGGCCGAAATGACAATTACTAAAAATTAAAGGGTGTTCCGACAATGACATGTTTTTCACGTATAGTGACTTATTTTTTTAGTCGTAATAGGTAGACTCTTGACTTATTCATAGAAAGAGAATTTCCAAATACCAAAATTAAAGGGTGTTCCGACAGAGACATGATTTTTCTTAAATAGGCTTATTTTTTGAACCGTAGTAGGTAGACTCTTGAATTGTTTACAGTAGATGTTGTACTTCGGCCGCTGTAGCAATTACTAATTACAAAAGGGTGTTCCATCAGTAACATGTTTTTCATGTACATTACCTTATTTTCTAACCGCAATAGGTAGGCGTCTGATATTTTCATAGAAAGTGTATTACCATGGCCGTTATAACATCAATTACTTAAATTTCAAAGGTGTTCCAATAGCGATGCAATTTTCGCGAATATAATTTTGATTTGATTTTAAAAATAAAGGGTGCCCCATAAGACATAAAAAAATCAGCAACTAAAATTTTAAAGTCGTACTAAACATAGTACGGAACCCTACGTGTGTGAGACTAACTTGCACTTGACTGATTTATTTAATACAATTTTATTTCCTTACGTATGAATCAAAGTTTTATATATTTTTTTTTATTCAGACGAACAACCGAAATGTCTTAACGAATTCGTTACGAGAAGTCTAATTTCAGACATACTACCGAAATGTCTTAACGAATTGCTTACGACAGGTCTGACTTCAGAAAAAATCGAAACATTTGGTTTGGTTGGGAGTAACTATTTTTATACCCTTCACCACAGGTGGAGTATATATAAGTTTGTCATTCCGTGTGTAATTTCTACAATATTCATTTCCGACCCCATAAAGTATATATTTTCTGGATCCTTATACATAGAGAAGTTGATTAAGTGATGTCCGTCTATCCGTCTGTCCGTGTTAGTGTTGTAATGTCATTTGCCAAGGCACCAGAAGAGATACAAAAAATTTAAGTACACCAATCTGTGAGGCATAGTTTCGAAAATATTGGAAAAAAAAAATTTTTTTTAAATTTTCGAATAAAATTTTACAAAAAAATTAAAAAAAAATATTTTTACAAAAAATTTTTATAAATTAGCTATTGCAACTACCCTTTCCTATATTGAGAAATAAAGAATGAGAAATAAAGAATGAAGAATGAATGAAGAGTAACATTTACTATCTAAAATAGTCCGCATCCTTTGATTGGTGTACTATTGTACTTTTTAGGTTCAAATTGTTAAAAAAAATAGTACAATTGTACAAAAAATTGTACCAAAAATGGTTCAAACTATACCAACCCTAACTAAAACGTAAACAAAGTTAACAACGAAAATTCAAAACAATCTAGAACAAAACAAACTCTGGGTTTCTAACAACCATTTTTACAGGGTTGCAAAAAAAGAGTATTTGGCGCAATTTTTTCGAATTACTAAAATGCTTAATATATTTTGATTGCCAGTATTTCAGAAAACAATCTATATCAATTCTGAATTGTGCTTTTATTACCTATGGTTTAGTATAGCTGGCTATATGGTACCACGAATAGTTTAGCAGTAATAAGCAACAAAGTTTTTACCTAATTTTAGGCATATTTTTTTCAATTTGTCAAAGTTTGTTGCTTAATAACTTTTAAATGCTAGTGTTTCAGAAAACGATTTGTACCAATTCTGAATTGTGCTTTTAATATCTATCGTTTGGTATAGGTCGCTATATGGTAACACGAATAGTTTAGCAGTAATAAGCAACAAACTTTTTCCCTAATTTGACCGATTTTTTCACTTTTTAAAAGTTTGCTGCTTAATAACTTTTGATTACCAGTATTTCAGAACACAATCTATATCAATTCTGAATTGTGCTTTTATTACCTATGGTTTGTTATAGCTGGCTATATGGTACCACGAATAGTTTAACAGTAATAAGCAACAAAGTTTTTACCTAATTTTTTTTCAATTTGTCAAAGTTTGTTGCTTAATGACTTTTAAATGCTAGTGTTTTAGAAAACGATTTGTACCAATTCTGAATTGTGCTTTTAATATCTATCGTTTGGTATAGGTCACTATATGGTACCACGAATAGTTTAGCAGTAATAAGCAACAAACTTTTTACCTAATTTTACCGATTTTTAAAAGTTTGCTGCTTAATAACTTTTGATTACCAGTATTTCAGAAAACAATCTATATCAATTCTGAATTGTGCTTTTATTACCTATAGTTTGGTATAGCTGGCTATATGGTACCACGAATAGTTTAGCAGTAATAAGCAACAAAGTTTTTACCTAATTTTAGGGATTTTTTTTTCAATTTGTCAAAGTTTGTTGCTTAATAACTTTTAAATGCTAGTGTTTCAGAAAACGATTTGTACCAATTCTGAATTATGCTTTTATTATCTATCGTTTGGTATAGGTCGCTATATGGTACCACGAATAGTTTATCTGTAATAAGCAACATATTTTTTACATAATTTTAGCGATTTTTTCACTTTTTAAAAGTTTGTTGCTTAATAACTTTTGATTACCAGTGTTTCAGAAAACAATCTATACCAATTCTGAATTGTGCTTGTATTATCTATCGTTTGGTATAGGTCGCTATATGGTATCACGAATAGTTTAGCAGTAATAAGCAACAAACTTTTTACCTAATTTTACCGATTTTTTCACTTTATAAAAGTTTGTTGCTTAATTACTTTTGATTACCAGTATTTCAGAAAACAATCTATATCAATTCTGAACTGTGCTTTTTTTATCTATCGTTTGGTATAGATCGCTATATGGTACCACGACTAGTTTAGTAGTTATAAGCAACAAACTTTTTTGATTACTGAAAAATTATCTTCCGTACAACACCCTTAAATCTTTAAGTGCAGATTATATTTTTTTTATTCAACAAAAAATTATTAGGTGCTATTATTTTGAAAACTGCAATATTTTTGCAAAATTTTGTTTACATTTTTTTAAATCTTAATTGATTTAAGCGACAATCGCAAAATTAGGTGCTACAGGAGTAAGGCTTTTAAGTGAAGTTTATATTTTTTTTATTCAACAAAAAATTATTAGTTACTAGCATTTTGAAAACTGCAATATTTTTGCAAAAGTTTGTTTACATTTTTTTTTTCAAATTTATATATGAAATAGTAGTTTTTAAGCAACTCTGCAAAAAGTTTGCTAGAAGAAAAAAAAAGTTTATTAAAAAGTTTGTTTTCTTCTCGCCGATTTTATGCACTTACGTGTTTTCTTAGACGAATATTAGACTTGTGCATTTTAGTTCATTTTAGAGATCGCTCATTTTAGTTCAAAGTAAAAAAGTGAACTAGTCCAATCCTTTAGTTCACTCGCTCTTTTTTCTTTTGAACTATGATTTGTGTTCTGAACTAATTAGTAATTCAATCTGTTAGTTCAAACGCTCTTTTTTCTTTTGAACTATGATTTGTGATCTGAACTACTTTTTATTAATCTTATTATAATTTTATTACTAATAATTATAGAAAATAATAAATTCATAAAATGATTATTAAATTGTATGGCAGTTCTTCATTGTTGTCAAAAAAAAGAAACTATTGTTTAATAGTTCAAATACAAAGCCATAGTTCAAAAATTGAACTGGGTAGTCATAAAAATTTGAACTAGTTCATTTAGTTCAATTGATAAAATAGTTCAATTGAACTAGTTCGTTCGTGAACTACCCAAGTCTAACGAATATGAATCGTCTGAAACAATGTGTAAAAAAAACAGCTATACGTAGTCATTGTTTACAAATTAACAAAAAAAAAATGGAAATAAAATTTAAGCCAAAGTTTTATTTTATTGAAAACAAGTGTAAAATTAAAACATAAAAATACGTGTTAAAATAAAACATAAAAAAATACGTCATGGCCATAAAACTGCAATCATATTGGCACGATAAGTTTTGCCAGTGGCTTTTGGATTTAAAAAAAAATGAATGGTAAAATTGTATTTGATGAAGAAGTCCCGTGCAAATTTTTCGAGATTTTTAATATAAAAATATTAGACTTCACATCGTTTGCGCAGTGCAAAGGATTCTGTGCACGTTGGTTTCAATGTACATACATATGTTTCTCCGGCGAAGAGCACGTTGGCTTTATACATATAGCATTTGCATGGTGTAATGACCAATCCGAACTGTGAATTTCATGCCAATACCATAGCAATACATACATACCGTACCATACATATCTTGGCCTACCGGTCAAAATGCAGTTTGGATTCGAAAATAAATAGTAAGTAAATGTTTTAAATACTTAAACCCAAAGATGAATTATATTTTTGTTTGTGTTTAAGGTTCTATATCAGCGGACATAAAACTGGAGACGGATAATGATTAAGACGTAGCAATAGAAGAAAAACCGGCAGATACAATAGTTCTGGTAGCAGCAGTGTGACATCGCAAATTTCGCCTAAAGAATATGCTGGCCACAAGTCACACGAAAAATATTAAGAAAAATAAAATAAACTGTTTTTAATATTTTTTAAAATACATCCCTATAAATTATTAGGTGTTATATTCGGTTATTTCTAAATTAAAATAAATACAAATACATATGTAGGTTCCTTTAGTTTATTCTTTTTTAAATGTGCTTGCACAGCTCATTCCTCACTATGCAATTTATGTCTGCAGTTACGTACTTTTTTAATAACTTCTTTCATTTGTTCATCTTTTCCATTAGAGGTGTCAAGTTTTCAAAATGTAAAGTTGTCTCCATTTGGTATATTATTATATAGTGTAAACTTTAACAGCGGCGTACTCATAAACGACTCTTTAATAGCGGTATTTTTGTCTTCCATCGTTTCATCTATATCCTCCGGTCTTGATTCTGATGAATTGTCCAAGTTGTTGTTGGTACAGGGTGGGCCAAAAGAAACCAAGGGCTCTCCAAAAATTTGTCTTAAAAGTGCCATTGTGTCTCGGGCAGTATGGGCAGTGGCTCCGTCCTGCTGAAACCACATACCAGGTCTGTTTTCAAGAGCAGGACGTAAAAAATTTTCTATCATAAACCGATACCGCTCTCCATTTACGGTTACAGCACTTCCATCTTCATTCTCGAAGAAGTAGGGCCCAATGACATTTTCAGATGTGATCCCACACCATACTGTACACCTGATGGGGTGCAATTGGCGTTGATGAATGGCTCTTGGATTTTCAGAACCCCAGAACCTACAGTTCTGCTTATTAACAAAGCCATTCAAATGAAAATGAGCTTCATCACTCATAATCAAATTTTCAATAATGTCGGCGATATGCTCTTTGCGTTAAAATAATTGATCTCTGGTTTAAATAATACAATTCCAAGTGTTGTCTATATAATCTGAAAGAAAAAATAAAAAAAAGTTAATAAACAAAAAAGTTATTAAACTTTTACACCCCTTGGTTTCTTTTGGCCCACCCTGTATTTAAATTTTGTTCGCTACGTTTATCATCTTCTTCATCTAATTCGATTATTTCATCGATTAGGGCATCTTCAATTTCTATGACACTTGTATTTGAGTTTAATTCTTGCAGAAGTCTTAGTTTTTTTTTCTAATTCTATTAATGATCGTGATTGAGTTGACAATTCCCGTTCTTTCACAGTTACTGGATATTCGCAAGATGTTGGTGTGGAAGGAAGAGGTGGTGGAGGCGGTGAGGGTGGCTGTTCAATAGAAGGGGGTGGTCATAGTCTATGGTATGGAGTTTGAAAACAAAATTTACCCCCCCGGCTACATTACCCACGGTCGCTATTACACCACAAAGTTCTCTTGATTACACATTAACATGTCTTCACCTATAGGATGGTAGATTATAGTGTCTATAACCTACCATCCAAGGCAAATTTATAACGGGTGGTGTTGATAGCCCAGCTGAGTTTTGTTTGTTTACTTTTTTTGGAGGCAGGTTTTGTCAAAATTTGTTTATTTAGAAACAATATTGAAAACTAAATTGAAACGAAAAAAATCAATTATTTGTTGATTTCAAGGCGTATCTAAATATGCCTTGCAAGGTATATTTATTTTACTAGGTAGTGGCATTCCTACAACAAATACCACAATACAAGAACAACATGGCATTTTGTTGTTGCTTTGTAGTTCGAAATGTCAAAAACATATATGAAAATTGAGAAAGCGTTTGTGTGTTTTATTGCTTTCTCACTTCTACACTATAAAATTTCTGAACACATACAGCTTTTGACATGTCGAACTACTAAATCAGCTGGGCGGACGACACTACCTAGTAAGATAAATATACCTTGATGCCTTGGTTGATTTTTTATTTTTAATAAACACAACACAAAAACACATACACAAATTTTCACAACATTTTAACAATTTAAATGAGCTGCGGTGGGTTCATATTCTTTTTTTATTTTAATTGCTTTTTATTTTTTAGTTCTATTTTTTTCTTCCTTTTTACTTTTAGTAAAAATAAACAAAACACATTAGGTTTGTTCTTTAATTAAAATAGTTAATAAATTTATTTTTTGTTGTTTGCTAGTCATGCAGCTAGCAGCATTGTATGAAACATTGTAGGTCGTTTTAACATCTTTCAGGAGTCTTTAAACATAACCCCTTAAATTATTATTGTGTAAAAAAATAATTTTTCATAAATGTTGGAAGTTTCTGCTTCGAAAGCAAGCGAACACAGCTATTTTTTTACATTTTGCTTAGATATTAATTATTGTTTTGGCCGTGAGGCTTTGTGTATTATATAATGAATAAATAAATAAATAATTAAGGCGAATTAATTTATTTTGACAGAGGAAGCCGACCAAACAAAATACATGTTGTTTTTTATTGTTTTACTTCTCGCTTTCGTCTCGCTCAAGGCGAATTCTACCTTGTTTATTATGCCATGGTCTCGCTTTCACCTGATAAATAGATTCGCCTTGCTACCATATATACCTGATAAAAATTTGTGTTGATTAAAGTCAACCTTCATATAAAAACCCAGTATTAAAAATAATGTTTTTTTTTAATATGAAGTTTGACTTTTATCAAGACAAATTTTTATCAGACATAGGTAACTGACATAAATAAAAGTCAAACTTCATATAAATTTTTTTTTAAAACTGGGATTTTTTTATATGAAGTTTGACTTTTATCACGTCAAATTTAGACATTAACATGTCTTAACAAAAGTCAAACATCATATAAAAAACATTATTTGTAATACTTTTTTTATATGAAATCTGACTTTTGTTAAGAGTACGGGATCACACCTATTATTCAGTTTCATTTATTATTATAATGTTTAATTGTTTTTATTATAAATAATAATTTGAAATAGAAGTGTTTGCGAACACAGCTCATGTTATTTATATTTTTCTTTATATTTTAGTAAAATATTTTGACACAGTCTGGCAAAAACAGGTTACTTAGTTTTTTTGAATTCGCCTTGCATATACCTGTATTATCAAGGCACATTCATCAGGTAACCTCACTAAGAAGGGGAACTAATAAGGCGAACATTTTTAAATTTTTTTTTATTTGTAGTTTGATAGTTAAATTTCCATTTAAAGCCCAGTACGCAGCTCTACGAAATTTCAGTTTTGATTATTTTGCCTTTATTTCTACAAAAGTAAAATTCATCATGTGGTCGTTTTATTGTACACAATAACATTATATCAACACAGAAATGAACAAAAAATATTTTAAATGTATAAAAAACATGAAATGTCATAAATTCCGTTACAAACAATTGCCTGAACATTAATTTTTGTTTCAGCTGAAGAAAAAAAGTCTACACTTTTTGTTAGAATATCCCTGTAATAGTCGAAAATTCCGTTTAGTTTTCTTTTTAGCTGTGTACTGCCAAACGGAAAGTTGACTGAAAATTTTCAAACCTGAAATTCAGGCTGTTTTTTTACACATACTTCTTATGGGAAACTAAAATTCAGCCGAGCTGCGTACTGGCCTTAAGGGGAAAAATTGTAAGTTTAAGTGTCAAAATCCATATAAAAAAATTGATTATTTTCGCCTTAATATTTCCCCTCAGTAGTGAGGCTACCTGATTAATATGCCTTGTGTATTATTGTAACATTCAGGAGTGGTAGACGTTACGATTTTACTTCATTTTGATCATTTTTTTGGTATTGTACAGCTTGACGATTATTATTTTAAAAACGCCTACATTTTGACGATTTTCTGGCATAACTATTATTTTATTCAACATTGGCAATTATTATGAAAATATAATAGTAAAAGGAAAAATTGTACTATTATAACAATTTAAAAGAAGTATGTATCTTGAAGATTGCTTTCTTTTACTTCGTCGATAATAGGGTTGATAATTTTGGTGCAACTGTACCGTACTAAATTATTCAGCTAACGTTGAATGCACTTCTAGACAGGTTATGCTAAATAAAACGTAAATTTGTAACTCTGGTAGCCAAAAACATCCCGCTGGCGCTTTTATTTGGATATGTCACTTTAGTGTTTACTCGAAGCGCCAGGCAACGCTAAGCTTAATGCTCTAATTTAGGTAGGGCTGTACTAATTTAACAAAGATTGTTAAATTCCTCCATGTATAATTAAAAATGGTTATTTGTGTATATAAAAAATCAGACAAGAGCGAGTCGAAATTACAACACGTTGGGTTTCGTACGACTGCACAACATACCTTTAAATTAAGAAAAGCAGCATTTGAATAAAAGTGGATAATAAAAACAATTTTAAAATTAAAAGTTATAATATAATTAAGGCATTATTTACCTGGACCTGGTGGCTATACCTGATAAAAATTTGTCTGTATAAAAGTCAAACTTTATATAAAAAAAACATTATTTTTAGACAAATTTTTGTGAGGTATAGACAATAGGTTACATAAAAAACACTTTCGACCTTTTAAGCTAGTGTCTATATCTGATAAAAATTTTTCATAATAAAAGTCAAACTTCATATAAAAAATCCAGTATTAAAAATAATGTTTTTTTATATGAAGTTTGACTATTATCAAGACAACTTTTATCAGGTATAGACAGAGCTAGAAAATTTTTGTTTCTGTTTTCCACTCTTTTATTTGTTAAAATTTACTCTACTTTTGTTTGTTTCAATCGATTTTTTTTGCTATTAAAATTTTCATACAGATCAAGTATCTATACAATCCGAGAGTATGGAAGATCAAGAGAATTGAAAATCACTACCGTTTAATTTCAATGTAAAAATGCTCTAAAAATGTTTAAAGTTATTATAACGAAATAATGTCCCAGCTGATATGTTAAAGCAATGCAAACTTTTTATCTTTAAAGTACAAATTATAATGATAAATTCTACAAGGAAACTTTTTAGCGGCCAGTTTGATTTTGCAACGCCGCCAAATAATTTTACTCCTGCTGCCGCCGCCGATAACGTAATTCGTCTTGGTTAAGTGTTGTCACAACTGAGGCGCCAACTAGTGACCAAAGGGAAAACTAACTTTGACAAAACTTTGTAGTACATTGGCTTTATGCGCAACACCAACAGTAGTAAAAAATATTTTATGTGCAAACATTTTAGTGAAAAAATATTTTCTATATATGTAATTGCATTTAAATGCAAAATATAAGAAAAATATAAATAGTTTAAAGAAAAAAACCAAACAAATTCTTAGAAACATATAAAAAGGAGTTAAAAAAATTGTACTAAAAGGTGTATGACATAGGCATTAAATAAGTGGTGACGAATAATTAAGTGGTAAAATAGAATAATAAATTATGAAAAAAGATTAAAATCTCTTGACGTATTTTATTTAAAAAGAAAGGTTTAAAGGGACGAAAAATGGGTGTTGCTACTACGACAACAACAGCAACAACGATCAGAAAAACAATTTTACCTTAAACAGAAGAACTAATAAAATACAAAGTAGCCATCAACTAAAAATACATTATATTTATTTGCTTATATTTTACCTGTTAATTATAGTTCTAGAAGTGCGAAAATAGAAGATATTTAAAATAGTGTAAAAAACCTATATGAAAATATTAATCACATCTCTGGTACCGTAAAAACGTAAATAAGATATAAAAAATATTAATATTAAGAATAAACCATAGAATAATTTATGGAATTATTTTTCTTCTTCGCTAAATACATTTGTCATTTTAAATAAGTTTTGTATGTATGAAAAAACATGAAATCGAAGAGAGTGGTAAAGCAAGTACAACAATAACAAAATTTGTTATCGATAAACAATTAAACAAGTACAACAATTTTTTAGTCTGAATGCCTATTCAGTTATTTTCTCAAAGTGTGTTGTAAATTAAGAAAAAAGTAAACATTAATATAACTTTAAAGTTATCTAATTGCAAAAGCCTTATAATGTCATCCACACTCGTACAACACTGCTGCAAAAACTAAAAGCAATTGTGTTGCACAGCTGTTGTGACATACAAAATTGTGTCATATATTTTTTCTGCAAACGTCACGCTCGAGATTTGATTGATCAATTGCATTTTTGTTTAATTGTATCTGACATTCTTCTTTGACACTCTTTGCAGGGCATTGTAATTGACAAAATGCCGCCCGCACTGATTGGTATTGCTGAGTTTGTAGAAGAAACTCGGGATGATTATAATTCACCAACGACATCAACATTTGCATCCCGTATGCCCGATTGCCGGCAAACTATTTCAATATTGGAAGAGGTATGTAAACAAAGTCATAATACATCCTAGCTATATCAGTACCGAGGCGAATTCATACCAGGTGTGAGCACTACGACAACAACTTTGTCGTATTTAGAGATATAAAACAATGTATTTTTTTTTTTTTTTTTTTTAATTCTTCTATTATATAACTGAGCTCATAAAAAGGCCTTATATAGTTAATAAAATCTACTATACAAAAGTACTACAGTACAATATATAAAAAAAACTTATAAATAAATTTAAATTTTAATAGTAAAATGAATTAATAAATTTAATTTAATACAACAAATATTTATCAGGAAAAATATATCATAATGAGTACTATAATTAAAATTGTTTAATTCATAAATAGTTAAAAATTATATAATTTAGCGCACTATTAAGCTATGCGACTGTGAAAAATTTAAGACTTTAGACTTAAAAGTTGGCACGGAATAAGAAAATGTTCTCAAAACTACCGGTAATGCATTCCAAATTCTAGCAACTCGTATTTGAAACGATTTCTTAAATACATTTAAACGTCTTATGGGAAAAATAATTTGTGGGTTTCTAGTTGAACGGGAAAATTTAAATTTATCGACTATATATTCAGGGTAACCTTTAGTAACCGATTTATAAAAAAATAGTAGGAGCCTTAGAGCAATAAAGTTTTCCAACGTAGATCCAAGGAATTTAATAACATATTGTGATACATGTTTTATTTTATTTATTTATTCATTAGTAATATACGTAGCCAATTTGGCCAATATAAATATTACAAGTTAAAAACTATGAGAACAATATTCTAAAAACAAAATTTAACCTAAAACCCTACGACTCCTCTAAAATTATATTATATAATTACAAAAGTACGAAAGTACAAACCCAAAAATCAGCACTTAGGAATACGAAGAAGTGATATATTCACGAACCATTCGTTTAAATGTTGTTAGAGAACCAACGAAAGTATGTAAAGCTATAGGTAAGCTATTCCAAAATCTAGCAGCTCTAATAGTAAAGGAGTGTTCATAAGTCATATTAGAAATTAGAGCATACAGAATTTGTGGATTTCTTTCAGAATTGGAAAAGGATATTAAACGTGAAATAGCCTCCGGTTCATGAAATTTAATAATTTTATAAAGATATATTAGCAAACGAAATTTTAGAAAATCTTGAAATGTAAAATTCAAAAAATTTCTTAAATGTAAGGATACATGTGCCCTTAAACGTAAACCGTAAACGTAACGAACAATTCTATGGATAATGTGCTTGATTTTGTTACTGTTGTTCTCAGAGCAACCAGATATTACTTCAATGCAATAGTTTACTTGAGACATAAGCAAGGCATGTGCAATTGTCCTCTTGACAGATAACGGTAGATATAAATTTAGATGGTATAGTCTACGCAAAGTAAAACAAACTTTAGAACATAAATTATTAATATGCGGCTCAAAAGACAATTTGTCATCAATTATAACTCCAAGACAACGCAAATTATTAACAGTATCTATGGCAGTATTACAAATGCTTAAGTTTAAATTAATTGTACCAGACCTGTTACTTTTAAAAATGATAGCTTTGGTTTTTTTGGGATTAACAGAAAGAGAGTTAGTCTCCATCCAATGATCTAAGGTATTTAAATCATAATTGATCGTGGCTTCAAGGGCATCCAAAAAATATCGATCACTTGTCCACAGTAATTGCAAATCATCTGCGAATATGAAGGCTTTACATGTGCTATAACTAAGGAATTCAACAATGTCATTTAAAAACAATGTGAATAAAATGGGGCCAATAACGGAACCTTGTGGTACTCCTGATCTAACATCAAGTAAACTGGAATTCAACTCACCACAAGAAACATACTGTTTCCGTCCAGTTAAATAAGACCATATCAATCGACAAGCAGATCTTGAAAAGTTAAACTTACGATTAAGTTTATTGACTAACAGCAAATGACTGATTTGATCAAATGCCTTAGTTATGTCAATGGAAATTAAAACATTGTCCTTCCCTTTATTCCAATTATCTCTAATAGTTTCTGTCAAAGCCATCAACAACAAATTGGTGTTCCGACCATGACGGAAACCATATTGGCAATCATGCAATATTTTTTTGCATTCAATTAAATCCAAGATCTGTTCTTTAATTAAATGTTCAACAGCCTTAGATAAAGTAGGCAAAATACTAATAGGCCTCATGTTATCAACAGAAATTTCATTCCCATGTTTTGGGATAGGCAAAATTTTTGCAATTTTCCAACCAATCGGGTAAACAGACGAAGTCAGTATATTATTAATGAAATAAAGAAGATGTCTACTGATATAGGGAAAAATTATTAGTAAAAATTTTATTGAAATACCATCAATACCTAGGGATGTCGACTTTATTTTAGAAATTGCAGTAAAGAATTCTGTTTCAGTTACATTTGAAAACGAAAACGTATCAGGGTCATTGATATAATTTATAAAATCAGGTTCATCATCAGCAGAATCTAGCTGATTGCAAACAAAATTTTGATTGATTGGATTGACATCAACATTATTATTTGCATCGGAATCACCTAAAGCACCAGCATTTCGCAAAGTTTTCCACATTTGTTTTGTACTATTTAAGTCGAACAATCGTTTATGTTGTTGTTTCTTCAAGTTTCTGATCATTTTTTTAGTTTGATTTCGAAGCTGTCGATAAATTTCCCAATTTTGATCATTTCTATTGCAAAAATATGTCCTTAGTGCAATGTTTCGTAAGGATCTTAAATATTTAACTTCATTAGTTAATTTTAAAGAACTACTTTTATTGTTATTCTGGGAGACTCTCCTACATGGAACATAATTTAGAAGGTTATTGAATAGATTATTAAAGAAATTAAGCTGTAGATTAACATCGCCAGATAAGTATAGTTGCGAAAAATCAGTACCAAGTATATGTTCTTCTATACCTGCTACATCTGTACTGTTATAATCCCTATAAACCACAGTATTAGAAGTAAAGGTAACAGGTATTTGTAAAGCCAAAGTTATTAGAGAGTGATGTGAAATGTCTGGAATCTGAAATTGGGCAGAGGTACTGATTGACAAATTTCTACTCACTGCAAAATAATCAATTAGAGAAGTTGAATGATAGTGTGGATCATAATGGGTAGGTAAACTATTATGCTTGCATTTTAAGCCAAAACGTGTACAAAGCGTATATAATTCTTGTGCTTTGGACGTTACAAAGAGATCGTTGTTAAAGTCACCTACTAAAACAATGTTGTTATATCGAACAAGAATATCACCAAGAAATTGTTCAGCTGAATTAAGCTGTCCTCTAGGAAGATATATTGCTCCTATTAATACCGAAACCGACTCTAAATATATCTCAATAAATAAAGCTTCACAAGTAAAATATTCTGCACAACGATAGACTGGTTTAAATTTAATACTCATGGAAACATATATGGCAACACCGCCACCTCTAAAACGAGATGGTCGGTCGTTTCTGCATAAAGCATAACCCGGAATATCCAAAGTAGCATTAGACATAATAGGATCAAACCATGATTCTGTTACGCAAAAGATATCAAGAGGTTTATTCTGCAAAATCAAACGTAATTCGTCTAATTTAGAAGATCTATCAGAGGGGCATAAACTTTGTGTATTCATGTGTCCAATTTTCAAGTTACTAAAATTATTGTAATAAACTTCTTCTAAATATCCCTCACTGATTATTGGGCCCAAATTAACTTCAAGTGGCATCAGAAATTAAAAAAGTAGTAAAGAGGAGTCGTAAAAGTAAATAGCTTAAAATATAGTTCTTAAAAAATAACATATTTAAATCAAAAATTTCAGATAACATTATGTTAATATGAGTTTAGTAAGGCCAACTAAATTACAAAAAATATAAAGAAACTAAAAACTTCAAAGAAAATTTAATGGAAAATATTTAATTAAATAATAAGTGCGTAAATTAAGGTATAAAAAGAATATGAGCTCCAATAGAAAGACAAGTTAGACCTCTTTACCATCACGCAAATCACAGCACTGTTGAAAATGAAGTTGTTTTAATGTTCCATCAGGAAGTTTAATTTTAGCTGAGGGCACATCTCCATTTAACACTCTGAACCAAGATATTTTACCGTCTTTTCGCAAATTCAAACAAATCATCTGTAGTTTACTACAAGCTGGAGTAAGATGGTCATTCAGATAAACTCTTGCAGCAATTTGAGTACCGATAATGTCACTAAGTTGCAAGGAGCGCGTTTTGAAATATGCCTTCATAAGGTCATCACGAAGATAAACATTATTAAGCTTCAATAACACAGATCTACCTTTTTGTATATAGATGCAATGGTTTATGTCTTTTATATCAGCACTGATCTTATAATGTGCAAATATAGAGATTACTGTTTCATGTAGATTGTTAATACCAGAAGGCAAACCAGATATAACAATGTCTGCACGATTAATTCTTCTGTGAAGACAGTTATTTTCCAACTCCAAATGGGTGATTTTATCAAGTGTATTAATTTAAACTTTTTTAATTGTGTCATTACAAACTGCAATATTTTCCTGTAATTCCTTAAGAGAAGATGCTAAATCGGATCGAATATCTAAGGCGGACGACTCTATTAATTTTTTAAGATCACATTGCTCAGTACGCAGCTCTTCAGTAAATTTTTTGAAATTTTCACTAATCCTCTTATCCAATTGCTCAATACAACGAGTCAATTCAGATGCACCTGAATCATGAGTTTCAGCTGGTGGATTTTTACGACAGATGAGACAAGTAAAATCCAGAACGTTATCTTTTTTACCAAGAACAGCATATACTTCATCGGAAATTTTAAGACAAGAAGCATGATACCAATTATGACACTGTTTACATCTTAGACCATTATCAGTTTTATTCACATTTTTATTACAAATTACACATTTAGAAGCAGCAGGCATGATTATTTTATTTCGTAAGTAACTTTTAATTTCTTATGTACATACAAATTAATATAGGTAGAATAACTGTTTATTTATTATTGTTTTTCTTTTGTTCTCCCCTTCTATGTATTTGAAAAACGTGGTACGCAATTATTTGCTGATAATATTGAAAATTTTAGTTAATTTTGTTTATATTTTTGTATTTCATTAACTGTAATATCAAAATATTTTTAGAATTATTTTTAGCAATTTAAATTAACTTTAAATGATATAAAATAGATAATTTAGTCGACCGCTACTAAAAACACGTTTACTCTCTCATAGTGTTGCCACGTGTTCTCTTATATTTAGACCAAAAATGTAACGTATTATACGATTTAAAACAAGCATATATTTCCCAAACACATAGCTACCAACGCCTGAAAAAATTTCAACGCAATACAATATATGCGGCATCAAAACCGCAGTTGCAACTCTTCTTTTAATCAAGCTAGGTAAATATATATTCAAAGAATAAAGACGCTTTAGAAGAAACGACACTCGAGATGACAAACGATTTATATGTGGAGAAAAATTTAACTGGTTGTCAATAATAACACCCAAGCACTTGACCTTTTCCACAAATTGTAAAGGAACACCATCAATCATAACTTTTAAAACGTTCGTGTCGAAACCAAAACCCATTAATTTTGTCTTGACTGTGTTTACGCAAAAACTGTTTTCTGATGCCCATGTTACAACGCCACGGAGCACATAATTTACACCAGCCTCCAAAACATCCATAAACTCGGAATCAGAAGAGCAAACAAATTGCACATCATCTGCGTATACAAAAGGCAGACAGGAAACACCATTTACTAAATTCAAAAGGTCATTAATATAAATCATAAATAAAAGAGGTCCAATAACCGATCCTTGCGGGACACCACTATGGATTCTTCGTATTTGTGAAAAATTAGTACCAGTAGACCCATACTGGTATCTATCACTAAGATAAGACCTAATTATTTTATAAGCGTGGTAGGAAAACGCAAAATTGTGGAGTAATTTAAGGAGCAATTTAGAATGTACAACTCTATCAAACGCTTTAGAAAAATCTACCGAAATTAACACAACACTTTTACGGCTATCAAGTAATTGTCTGATAGAATCAGTTAAGGATATTAACAAAGATGTAGTGCTATACCCTCTACGGAATCCAGATTGTGCAGAATGAATTAAAGATCTGCGGTCCAGATATTCAATTATTTGATCTTTAAGGATATGTTCTACTATTTTAGAAATTAAGGGTATTATTGAAATTGGACGTAAATTATCAAACTCATAAGAGTGGCCCTCTTTCTTAATTGGGACAACTCTTGAAATTTTCCAATTATCTGGTTAAACCGATGTTGTAATTACAGTGTTGACGATATGAAGCAGATGAGGGGAAATAAATGGAAAAATAATTTTGAAAAAACGTAAAGACAAAGCATCATGGCCAGCGGCATTCGATTTTATTCTTAACAGGGCTCTATGCAAATCATCTATGCCAACACATGCAAAGGAAAATCCATCAATGTTACGACTAATATTATCAGGAAAATTCCAAGGATCTCTTATTTGGCAAGAAACAAAAAAATCATTAATCGCATCCGTGTTCGACAATGACACATGTTCTTTAGACTGAAGACACCCATTACTTTTTAAAAATTTCCACATACTTTCTGAACTAGAATCATTAAAAATTTGGCTATGTGCCCGTATTCTAAGCTTTCTAACAACTCTTTTGACTTTATTCCTATGCATACAGTAAATTTTCCAATTTTGTTCTGTTCTAAATTGAAGATAATGTGCATAAGCTAAATCTCTTAACGAAGTCCAAAATTTTATATCAGGATCATCAAGCCAATTATCTTTAGATGAACTTACTTTCCGATTAACTATTGGCACCATAGACCGTATCAAATTAATATTTGACATAAGAGTTTCAAGTTGAAGATTGACGTCATTTGTCAAATAGAGAGTACTGAAATCATAATTTCGAACAGCAGCCTCAATATCTTCACTTTTCAAAGCCCGATAATTTGGGTAGGAAACATAAACAGTATCACCAGAGTGAGCTATGTCAATGACACCAAAAATTAAAGAATGTCGAGACACTCCTGGGCATTGCATCTGACCTGATGTTAGAAAAGAGACTGATTTGCTTAGAAGAAAAAAATCTATTAACGATGTCGAATCGCAGCCTACATGATAATTCGTAGGTATTGAATTATGTTTGTATGAAAGGTCTAAACGCTGACACACTGAACGAACCTTTAAGGAATCAATCGAGCAAAATAGATTAGTATTGAAATCTCCCATGATAACAATGCTAGAATATCTGACCAGTAAATCACCAACAGTATTCTCGAAAGCATTTAAGTCACCATCAGGCAAATAGCAAACACCAACTAGCAATTTCGTTTCTTGAATAGTAACCTCAACGAACAATACTTCGCAATGATCATCATTCGAAGACATGAACACAGTTTTATATTTAAGAGAATTCGACAACAGTAGAGCAACACCTCCACCTCTTCTTCCATCAGTCCTGTCATTTCTGCATATACTGTAGCCAGGTATAGCAACTGTCTGTGACAAAGTATAAGGTTTCAGCCAAGTTTCACTGAAACCAACAATATCTAGATGATTTCCTTCCAAGATATTTTTTATTTCATTAAGTTTCCCAGAATTTGTAGATGTACAGAAACTAGTGATATTCCAATGACCAACTTTTAAAAAACTGTTAATATTATATAAACTGTTAGAAAGGTATGAATTATCACTGCAAATTTGACCTAAATTTATAGCACTCATTATGAAAAATAAAAAAAATATAAAAAGAAATGAGAAAATAATAAATATAATTCTCTGGCAATATTTATAATTTAATTAACAAAGATTCTTTGAGAAAATTTTTCTTATTGGAATAAAAGAAATAAGTTAAAATACTTCTAAAAATTCAAAGTTGCCAAATTGCAAAAACATTCTTTAAAGTTTAGTTAATGGATTGGTTAAGAAATATGATATACCATTTGCTACAGATAAGTTCTGTAAATTTAAACAATAATAAAAATAACTGCAAAAGTGTGAGAATACACATATATACATATATATATATATATATATATATATATATATATATATATATATATATATATATACATAAATGAAAATAACAGCCTACAAGGCTTTAATAAATCTTAATAAATATAATGTAAAATAAAATAATATAAAATATATTTGTGATTTCCACTAAAAAAATATTTCAACTGATTTGTGTAAAACCATCAAAACATATCAGGACCACCATAAAATAACCAAACCATTAACAAAACAATAGAAATGATAAAAAATCTACTAAGTACAAATGTGTACAGATGCACAAGTGCTAAGATCAAAATGAAAACTAAAATTTGTACGAAATTAGTGCAATATGGCAACAAATATAGATTAAAATAAATTTAAGAAAGCGCAGTCTTTTAGGTACCAATAGAATTATTAGAAGACGAACTGGGTAACTCGTTCAGAAGGTTAAGACATTCATCATAATCAAAAATTTTAATTTCTCCACATACCATTTCAATCTTAATTTTCGGAACATCATAATTGAGATGTGTATACTTCTTGATTTTTTGCTTAGCTTTAAGATCCTTACATACAGCAACAAGCTTTTTGGCTGCTGCAGTTAAATGATCATTTAAATATACCCTTGACTCCAAACTACCACCAATTACATCCTTCACAAGTATTTTGCGGTTCTTACGGAAATTAATCATAATTTGATCTCGAAGTTGGACTGAGTTAAATTTTACCAACACAGCCTTGTCACCACCAAAATACGTACAGTGCTGAATGTCAGAATTGGATAACACAACGTCACATAGGGATCCAATTTTTATTACAGGTGCTCGCAAGTCCTTAATAGCTTTGGGTAAACCCCTAATTATAATATTAGATCGGTTCAAGCGCCTCAGATAAGTATTCGATTGTGTTTCCAAAGCACGTATTTTATCCGCATTAACAGTATCAACGTGTCTGATTAAATTACAGCAGTTATTGATATCAGATTTGAAGTCTTTTATTTGGGATTTATTTTCACAACATTGCTTCGTTAGTTCTTCCATGTGAGTTTTTGGGACATTAACTGTATCGTCTAATTTCTCTTTAAACATACGTTTGTATTCCATTAATATCAAATTAAATTCTTTTTCCAATGACGATGATAACGATGAACACCTTTTTTCCAAATCTTCCTGTATGTAAGAGGCAGGGCAACTCATACAAAGGTACTTTAGAGATTTGTGATTTAACAAAAATTTATGTTCTTCAGTAGTTATTTTCACACAATCAATGTGATAATACAATCCACAACAACCGCAACCTACTGATCTTTGTGATTTTGTAACATTTTTTTGGCAAACGGGGCATTTATATACATGCTGTTGAGGTGCCATTATCTTTACTATTTAGGGTCTATCGTTTTACCGCCAAAATTTGTCACAACTAAATGTTAAAAATGATCGATTTTGTATTGTTTAATCGACATCCAATTAATATCACTTGTTGATTTTCTGTTATTTAATGCTTTAAACACTTTCCTCAAATTTATTATATGTTAAAAGCCACAATTTATTTTACTTTTCCAAAAAAAAATTTTCCCAATAAGATTTTTATGCTTTATTCTTGCATGACGGTGATGCCTCTCTCTAGCACCACCTGATAGATATTTCCAAAAGCTTTAAATTGATACCCATATTGACTCAATTTGTTCAAAAATGTAGTACAAAATCACAATTTCATATGAAATGTTCGGAGGCCTATAACTCGGAAAATAAGGGCGACCGCCTATTTTTTTATTTTACATTTTTTTTTATTATTTTTTAATTCTCTATCACCCTGTATAATTTTTTTTTGATCGGTCAAGCTTCACTAAACTAGATTTAAGCCTCATAATTTTTCATTGTATTTGAAGAATGACTAAAACAAAGGTTACAAATGAAACTGCCTGCTACTGGGGAATATTGTAAGCTTTCATAATATATAACATGTAGTTGCAAAAAATTTACATCAAGAAATATATACTAAGTTATTTAAAATGTTCACTAATAGCTGCTGAGCACAAAAAAATGTTCATTAAAAACTTTCAACTAAACATTTTAACACAAAGAGCTGCGAAAAGGTTCCGTTGTTAAACAATAGGCAAAGAAAATCCCGCTTAAATTTGCAAAGCTTCACGCCGAATGGATTGGGTGTGAAGGAGAAAAATATGGAAAAACATCCTGTATTCTGGTGAGTTGAATATTAACTTAGTTGGCCTGATATACGAACTTGGGTAAGACCATTAACCATGGTGGTGGAAACATTATGATATGAGGATGTTTTTCTTGGTACGGCAATATACCAATATTTTGGATCAAGGAAAATATGGACAAACATCTTTATCTCCATATCCTTAATGATGTTATGGTACCAAATGGCAAATGCCTCTGAGATGGTAATATAAACAAGATAATGACCCTAAGTATACCCCTAAGATCGCGAAGGGGTGGTTTGGGGGAAAGAAAATATTAAATTGATGGAGTGGCCTTCTCAAGTGCCAGACTTTATTCAAATAGAGAACCTATGCAGAATCGTTGAGGAAAAAATTGCTCCTCTGAAAGCAAAAAATAAAATATTTATGGACATTATTGCAAGAAGCTTGGTATTCAATTCCATTAGCAACTTGTTGGTCGACTCAGTGCCTCGAAGATGCACAATGAAAAAGTAAGCGTCAAAGAAAATCAAAAAGAGCTAGCTCGACATCACTGTAACCATGCACATGTATTTTTGTTGTTGAAATTTAGCATTTTTAACAAAAAATACAGAAACACAAACAAAGTTTAACAGCTACAATTGAAAACAAACGATGGAAAAAAGTCAGCTGTTTGACTAACTCTACCTTATTTATTATACCATGGGCTGAAACCATAGATAGCCAACTCTCAAAATGTCAAATGGTTTGTGTAACCCAATTGAATAAAACGTCTAGAAATTTTGTATAGGAATAACTAAAAAATTTGAGTGCTTTTCATACAAATTTCCTAGACGATTTGTTCAATTGGGTTACATAAACAGCACATTACATTAAGCCACTATTACGCGATATATCGTTACTCTTTCCAAATATATCAGTACGCATTGATCGGAAAACATCCCATTAAGAAAACCAGAGAGCAGTGTCTTATTGATTTTGATCGAAACATCAAATTAGCTGGCCAACATGCAACTATAACCCGGCAAATAGACAGATGCAATCACATTTAAGAAAAATTCGGAGAGAGTGGCAACTTAAAACTAGACTTAAAGATTGAACGAAGCGACTAAGAGAGCTACTAGAATCTCGAAGAGTAGCATCTCTGAAAAATTACCTGGAAGATCTGGACTCAACTCCACAATCAGATTATTCATTATGGCGTGCATGTAGAAACCTTAAAAGACCAGTCGTACGTAAGCCTCCATTACGAACTTCTTGTGGAGGCTGGGCAAAAAATGATACCGAAAAAAGTAATCTGTTGAGTAATTTGTTGATCGTTTAAAAAACGTGTTTACTCCAATTGTCTCGACTGATATAGCTGAGCTGCCACCTATCGATGTTAGTCCGGCATTTACCCTAAGGTTTGAGCTTCGAGATATTGTAAAGGCAACAACTGATTTAAACTCCAAGAAAGCTCCTGAAATTAATAAAACTATTATTAATAAAACTATTAATAAGATGTTATTTGAATTGCCCAGTATATCTCAAAAAATTATTCTTTATGTTTTTAATGTCATTTTACGTCTTGAAGTACTTTCCTACAAAGTGGAAGATTTCTTTGATTACTATGATACCTAAAAAGACCACACCAAAGTTGAATCATACAGACCTATAAGCTTTTGATCAAACATATCAAAGCTGTTGAAAAATTATTAATAATTAAGTTGAACCCAATTCTGAGCGGGAAAGGATGTATTCCGGACCATCAATTTGGCTTCAGAAAACAACACATTACGATCCAAAAAGACACATATTAGTAAATGTAATTAAAAAGAAATTTGGAGAAAAAAATACTGTTTGCACTTTTTATCTTTATCTATGTTTCTCAAGCATTCGAAAAGGCATGGAACGTATTATTTACGCATTATATACAAGTTAAAGCTGAACTTCCCCAAAAACTTTTATAAGCTCATAAAAAATTATTTAACTGATCGAAAGTTTACACTAAAAGAAGGAGATTTCTTAAGCTCCCCTCAGTTCATTAAAGCCGGAGTTCCACAAGGTAGTATTTTGGGACCTATTTTATATTTGCTGTACTAATACGATATGCCAACTAGCAATCAAGTGCACACATCAACTTTTGCTGATAACACAGCTTTTTTAACTATTCATGAAAGCGCCCAAGTAGCTTCACAACATTTACAAGACCACATAATAAAGTTGGAAAAATGAAGAATAAAGGTGAATGAACAAAATTGCACTCATATAACTTTCACACTGCGTAGGGACTTCTGCTCCCCTATTCGCATAAATAATCAAATAATACTCCAGCTTTCAGACGTCAAAATACCGGTATACATCTTGGATGGCGCCTTGCTTGGAAAAGCCAAATAGAATCCAAGTTAACACAAATGAAGTTAAAACAAGTCCAACTAAACTGGCTTATTGGCAGAAACTCTACCCTCAGCAAAGATTGCAAACTTCTACTGTACAAGTCGATCCTTAAACCAATTTGGTGCTATGGAATTCAATTATGGGGCACTGCCTCAGCTAGCAATGTTGAAAAAATTTAAAGACGCCAAAATAAGATTCTACGAAGTTGCTCCGTGGTGTATCAAAAACTCTAGTTTCCACAAAGATCTAAACGTGTCATCAGTTAAATCAGAAATAGCGAAACATGCGGTAACGTATATACAGAAGCTTGAAACTCATCCAAATCCATTGGCGCGTGACATTCTTAATGCTCCTGGTTACATTCGACTAAAAAGAAGAGATACTGCTTCTCTTGGCTGTACAATAGAGAGATGACCCGTAAATGATTTCAACGATTGTGAAACATATATTATTTTTTGTCTAGCACTGGCTGGACTTATTAAGTATATTTATTTTTTGATTTTAGACTTAAAATATGAGTAATTATTGTTAGTTCAACATATTGAAGATACAATAAATTCATTTAGAAAAAAAAAAAATATTTCCAAATTGAGTTTGTGAGTTTAGGAAAAAAGTGTCAAAAACTCAATTTTTCTACTATATAAACTCTGTGAAGGATTTTGACCAAAGTTGCCAAATGAAGAGGTGGCATTCAATACCACCACAACATCGGAAAGACCAAGCATTATATCCTCTATAGGTGGCTAACGAGAGGATATTATAAATCGCATCAACAAGACAAACCAAGCTTTCAGGGCACTACAAAAGGTGTGGAAATCTCCCCAAATCCACTTAAAAACGAAACTCCGCCTTTTCTCCTCAAATGTGCGGTCAGTGCTTCTCTATGGTTCTGAGTCATGGAACACCACGGCGAACGATTTACAGACTTTGCATAAATCGGTCTCTGCAAAAATATAATAAGAATTTTTTGGACGAACGTAATCTCAAACGCGGAATTATGGGCAAGAACAGCGGAGATTTCCATTCGTGTCCAATTAGCAGAGAGAAAATGGAATCGCGAGATAGCGGTCAAAACTATAACTTTTGACCGGATTGGTATTTTTTTACGCAATTTGTTTTGTTCAATAGGAGGGACTTTAAGCTTCAATTTGCGTGTTCAAACGTAAAAATCGACTGATAGGAACGTAAGTAATGTGGAGTTAAAAATGCATTTTAATTTTTTGTTGAGTTTCCATGTAAAAGTTGAATATTTTGACATTTTAAATAGGTATTTTTTTATAATTTCTTATATTCTTAAATCGTATATTACAACCGATACTTATTTATTATTCCTAAACTTAATTTTGGTCAGAAAATGCCAACATTTGGCCCCTGACATTTATTTTGTCTCAATATTCACAGGGGCCAAAGGTTGGTTTTTTTGGAAGAAAGCTAATTCTTGTGATGATTAAACTTTTTTTTATTGATTTAAAGTGCACATATATTTTATTTAAATGTATTAATAAAAATTTATACTAAAATTAGAAACAAATTATAATCTTTAAACTAGTATTAATTAAACAATATTAGTAAAAATTTCTTCCAAATAGCTTTGATTTTCATTTTGCAGTAGTTGTTTAGCTTCTTCATCTAACTCTAATGAGGTTGATTTCCATTTTTGTCGAAAGAATCTGTAGTCTTTGTTCCTTTTTTCTTGCGCTTCTTCTGAGAGATCTCCAATTGGAAGCATATTGTGGTGAATTATTTGTTCCCCATGGAACAAAATTTTGTGAACTGTGGTTGGCATATGTCTCCAAGAATATTTTTGGTTATAAAGGGTTGCTGTCTCATTAGCATACTGACCAAATTTTTTTGCATCTATCTTTTTGCTACATGCTATAACTTCTAATATGATTTGGAATCGTCGTATTAAAACATAATATACAGTTATAGAAGCTGCAGTTTCTGGATCGGAAAAAAATCTCCTTGCTGTGTTTCCATCATTAGAATTTCCTTCTCCTTGCTTTGGCTGGTCAATTATAAGGCCTATCTCACGGTATTTTTCTTGAATATCTTTTTTTTGATTCTTTTTTCCAAATTTTCTTTGTTGTTTCTCACTGTTTCGCCTAACGGGCCAAATTCCAAATCGTATCCCAATTTAAGAATATGCTCCATAAAACGAATTCTAGCATGAAGAGGTGACATTTCAAATTCATATGCTTCATTAAAACTATCGTCTTGTGTTGGTGGTTGGCTCAATTGACTTGATGTTTTTTGGCATATGGTGCAGCTTGACGAAGACTTTGTTTCGGTTAAAGCTTGTGCAACTTTTCCATCGATCATTGTAAGTGACATTTTAAAGTTAACTTCGATGCATTGTTCATTAAATTCAAATATCACTGGTTGAAGTTCTTTAATTTCTTCTGTTATTTTGCCAACTTCTTCAGTTATGACATCTTCAGTTTCTTTTTTGTAAGCAAAATTAATTGGTCTACAAAATTTTGTTGACGAGGGAATTTCATTCTTCCATACATCTATCTCTGCAGCTCTACTAGTTGACGGCTCTGAACCAATATAAGTTTTTGTTAATCGTAATGGAACGAAAGAAATCATGAATAAATTGGCATCTGATGAATTTTCCGCATTACATTGTTTGTATTGTTTCTGGCCAGAGGACCCATCACATCCCCATTTAGAAATTAAAGTCATGCTGCAATTTTTAAACTTCTTTAAATAGTCAGCATAAAATGTCTTTAATAATCGTTCTGCAGTGTGTTCAAGAAGATCCTGCAATTTTATTTCTGCTGAACTTGAAGTTACACTAATAGCAGTTGGTGAAGGTAAGCAATCTTTTTTGGCAGAAACTATTTTCAGGTATTTAAGTTATGTAATATTAGATGGCAATAAAATCATTTTTTACCTTTTCCAAATGAATTGTCAGATACCACATAATTTGAGAGTTCTATTGTCATTTTTGTCAAAATTTTGATACATCTTTCTATGTGGACTAGGTCCAAATATGGGCCAACTTCTCTTAATTTCAACAGAATTATTTTTGGGTCAATAAGAACTCTTGTACAAAATTTCATCAAAGTATATGCATAATAGCCACTTTCACATACAAATAACTTCTCAAAAAATATGACGTGCATTTGTACCGAATATCTTACCTTGGGTCAGAAAAATGGCTGTAGCTCAAAAAGTGCAGTCCCGATGCATGGACATGTATATATAGGAATGTAGGGGAGAGTTAGGACTACAAAATAGTAATTTGTGTTTTGACTCAGCTTGACTCACAGGAGCTGTGCTCTATGAAGTAGGAAATTTCCGAGAAATTTGACCTTTTTTAAAAAAAATATTTAAATTGTTCTGAAAACAGTAGAGCTTCAGTAATAGGAAATAAGTTAAGTTACAACAGAAAATTTATTTCGTCCAAAAATCTTGAAAAACAAAAAAGTTATGATCATTTAAACTTTAAAAATTTTAACTAAAAATATCATAAATTTACTAAATTCTGAAAAAGCCCATTTTGGACCACCCTGTTCTCAGTGAAATAGTTGAAATAGAGTTCTAATTTTTTGGCTCCCGAGGTTTACTACTGTCTACTTTCATATGAGTCTAATAACTTTAAAATCGGAGAACAAAAACCAAAAGGAGTTTTGGCCGCTATCTCAAAATATTGACCACAGTGCGTTGTTGCTAAGTAGTGATAACAAAATAAATGTGAATAATTCGTCGTCGCCTTCTAAATACAGTACGACCAAAACAATAATGGACGGTTCGCAAAAAATCAAGACGCAAGTGGGAATGGATGAATGTTAATTCGAAAAATGCAAAAAAAATTTTATACCCATCAACTCAAGACCAGCAAAGGTCTACAGGTAGTTATTAAAGGTATGGATTCATATGTTGATCCAAAGGAGATAATAGCTGGCCTTCAGAAAGCGAGATTTAAGGTAAAAAATGTAGATAATCTCAGAAATAGACAACGTGCGCCCCAACCACATTTCCGAGTTGAACTTGAACCTGGAGATTTGAGATTAAAGAACAATGAAACGGACCCTATATACAATCTGAAGTACCTTTTGCACCGCAAAATTACACTTACTATATATGTTACTTAAGACCCCCGTGGTAGAGCATGTGGTGGTTCAACAATACTAATAAATACTCAATTTAAACATTATTTACTGCGTGACTTTTGTGAGCACTACCTTCAAACAACAAACATCTGCATTGATGTATTTCATTAAAACTTAGTTATTTCTTCAATTTATTCATCTCCTAGATTTCAAGTATCAGAGAGTCAGTATAGCAACCTTTTCAAGTCCCTGTTTCATAGCATCAGGCGACTGGAAGGCTAAACATACTTTTTGGGCATCACGTCTAATAATTTCAAAAGGTCGTGTTTTGTTTGACACAATTTCAAAACTGCATCTAAATGTGATCTCGACTGGACAGCCCACCTATTGACCTACTGACCAGCAAAAAATACCGGATTGATATTGATTTCGGCGTGATTAAGGGTATTTTAAGAGAAATGATTGAAGCTGAAGCATCACTTGATTTATCCTCGGATCATTCACCCAATATTGTCCATATATGGGTCGAACAAAATATTGTATCACCAACTAGTACAAGCATAAACTGGTTGAAATATAAAAAAATCTCAGTACGCATTGTTTGGAAAACGTCCCACTAAGAACACCAGAAGACGTAGAGCAGAGTCTTATTTATTTTGACCAAAACCTCAAATCAGCTGTTCAACATGCAAAAGTAACACGGCAAATAGGTAGATGTAATCACTTATATTCTGTAGATGTCGAGCGTCTATTGACAGAAAAAAGAAAATTTCGGACGGAGACTTAAAGATTGCACGAAGCGGCTTAGAGATCTACTAGAATCTCGAATAGTAGCGAAAGGATGTATTCCAACCCATCAATTTGGCTTCAGAAAACAACATAGTACGAACCAACAAACACACAGATTAGTAAATGAAATTAAAAAGACTTTTGAAGAAAAAAATACTGTTCTGCACTTTTTATCGACGTTTCTCAAGCATTCGACAAGATATGGCACGAAGACCTTATATACAAGTTAATGCTGAACTTATCCAAAAACTTCTATAAGCTCATAAACAATTATTTAACTGATCAAAAGTTCATAGTAAAATAAGAAGAAAACTCGCCTTAGCTCATTAAAGCCAGAGTTCCCCAAGGTAGTATTTTGGGACCCTTTTTATACCTGCTGTACACATCAGATATGCAAATTAGCACCTGAGTGCCCACATCAACATTTGCTGATACACATCACAACATTTACAAGAAGACATAATCAATTTGGAAAAATGGTTGAAGAAATGGAGAATAAAGTTGAATGAACAAAAATGCACTCATATAACTTTCACACTGCGTAGGGACTCATGCCCCCCTATTTGCATAAATAATCAAATGATACCTCAGTATTCGGACGTCAAATACCTCGTATACATCTTGACCGGCACCTTACTTGGAAAAGCCACGCAGACATTCTTCTCTCGCCTTATATTGCAAACTTTTATCGTACAAGTCAATTCTAAAACCAATTTGGTGTTATGTAGAAAAAATCTAAAGGCGCTAAAATAAGATTCTACGGATGATCACAGTTGCTCCCTGTTATATAAAAAACTCGAACATTCACAAAGATCTAAACGTGGCATCAGTTAAAGCAGAAATTGTAAAATTTGCGGTAACGTATTTAATGAAGCTTGAAACACATCCAAATTCGCGGGGCCGTAATTTACTAAATGAACGTGGTTACATTCGTCTAAGAATGATTTATATTTTTTTCTGTAACAAAATGAAATTGACAACTATGATGCTACTTACAGGTAGAATGCGATATAAAGAGACTGGGTCGGATGATAATCACTTTATTCTATATTTGGAATGGAATTCAGTTTATTTATTTTATATTTGTTCATTTTTTAATTCCATCTGTTTTTATTATACATTTTTTCTATATTTTTTTAAATTTTTATTGCTGCTGTTGTTGTTTTTGTCATTTTTGGCATACAGCCAAATGAAGTGGTTGGATGTTTTTCATTGCATTGTTTGCATGTTTCTGTATGGCATCTAAACCACTTATAAATTTTAAACAATTTAACTTTTGGAATACATCAGTCTATGGTTATGCTTGCGTCTATCGTCTGTCTGTCTGATTTTTTTATATTTTTATTATTGTTGCTGCTACTTTTAACGTTAGTCTGACACAAATTACAATCTATACCTATAATAAAATAGTAACTCAATTATATAAAAATATATTTATTTCCAAGAGAAAATGGAGAAAAAACAATGAAAGTACGCTTTCCGGCATAAAAGTACTGCTTAGTACGGCACCTTTAGTTTTTGAAAATGGGATATTTTAAATACAGATGGCGCTGTTTTAACGAATTAGTACGGCACCTTTAATTTTTGAAAGTGGGATATTTTATAACACATTTTATAACATTGGAATTACATTGTTGCAAAAACGAGCAGTTGTTTTTCTATAATCGGGACTTTTCCAGTTTGCCTTAGTTGTTGTTACAAAATTTTCTTAACTAGCTCTTTTACATACAGTAGTGGACTAAAGTGGATACTTCATTTATTTTTTTTAACTGTATTAATTACTTTTGTTCGATTTGTGTTATCAATACCAAATTTTTCCATTGTATATCTAGTACTATCTTTAGTATACATAAGTAAGAAAAAAATGAAAAATACCGTTCCAGAAACATCGCAATACGAACGAGCACCAACCAGCTTAGAGGATCTTTGGTCAAGAGTTCTGCAGAATGGGCTAATATTCCACCTCAAACTTTTAAAAATCTAGTAGAAAGCATGCCTACTCGCATAAAATGTCTTTTGAAGAACAAAGGACTTTAGACAAAATACTAAAGGAAAAATTCGCCAAAAATGTCAATTTTCAAGTATAAAATAATAATAATAATGATAAAAGCGGAAGTAATTTAAAGTCTTGTTTTTTTAGCTTCTTAATAATATAGTATTTTAGTTTTTATTGAAGAAAAATGTTTAAGTTTTATGCTTTAAAAAATCTTTTAGGTTTCTATAATAATAAAAAATATATAACAAATTTAAAAAAAATTTAATTTAATGTATCCACTTTAGTCCACTACTGTATGTATGTATGTACACAGGTTGCGAGTATTTATTTGAACCGGTACGTGAACGGTGATTTGTAGATAATTTAGAAACTGTTAAACAGTGTTTTTTTTTAATATTTTATGTTTTATGTTATGTTGTGTAAAACTTTTATTGTTCAAAATAAAGAGTAAAAATTGACGAGAAAACTATATATTTAATAAAACTTATCCCTGATGAAGCTGGAAAATACCAGCGAAACGTTGGATAATAAAATGAAATAATAGTTTTTTATTTTACATGTTCTGCAAAAAATACCTTAAAAGCCCAAAAACGAACAAAGTTTATCTCTAAACAGTGTCAATAATAGTTATTTAAAAAAAGCTGAATAAAAAATAAATAAAATGTAAAAATATTTTTAAGTCGCGTACGTCTTGTATAATTTGGTTATTTTGTGAAATACATACTTATTCAGTTATGTGATTACAATATTTTTGTTATTTAGCGTTAATTTTTAAAATTTAGTAAGAATACTACGACTTTAGTGTGGATATAAAATTCTGTTATTGTTAGTTTCTTCTTAGTTTAGTTCCATTTGTCTTTGATAGGTGCTACTCTATAAAAGTAAGAGTCTTACAATTCGTGTGGAATACTTTTAGAGCAAAATATTGTTAGGACGTCCACGACGTGGCGGGCACAGCTAGTCTATGAATAAAACAAAGCCGCTAACAAAATAAAATCACGTCACTAAGTATTTATACTTTTATATACATATAAAGAATTTATATATGTATATGCCACCATATCATCTAAGGCTGCTGCAGAAGTAGCAGCAATTGAAAGTTAAAACACAAAAGCATTTATATTGTTTGGTTTTAAAACGATAAATAAAACACTCATTTATGATGCTTTTTATAGGCAATGTCTTCATCAACACTACAGCTACAGCTACACCAACACCCCTGATTTACAAATTGGCTGTAATAGTCGGCAACGAAAATAATTATATAATATTTGATCTTTCTCTTCTTCTTTCAATTCGTATAAAACAAAAATTAAATAAAATTATATTTCAGATGTCATTTTTTCTTTTGCATTTTTTATGCTCCATTATTATATTCGCTAGTGGAGAAAATAAAGTGCATTTCTACGTATGTTTTCTTATCTTGAAGAAAAATAATTGAATTCACTTTTAATGTATGAAACCTTTCTGAATTCAATTATTTAGTTTGTGTACTGTTTTTGTATTGCAGTCAAACAATCTATCCATCTAGTAAATTTGTGTAAAAAGCACTAAATTTTTGTTTATTATGTCCAAGGCGAATGAATATACTTATATAGGTGATTGCAAAGCACATTCATCAGGTAACCTCACTACGAAGGAGAAATATTCAGCCTTATTGTGTAAGGGGTTGTCGTTTTACGTCAGCTAGCATAGTCGATGGCGTTTTTTAATTTTTTCCGTACCGTGTAAAATAACGCCTAAGAAATTTTTTGTAATAGAACAAATTCAAATTTAATAAAAAATTTTATATTTTTTTTTAAATTCAAGTTTATTCTTCAATTTCCTAATTCCTTTACTGATATAAATAAATTCAACATTTTTCTTATCCTAATTTTTTTACACATTTTGAACGTTTCTTCTATTTTGAATCTTTTTCTATTATAATGGGTGATTTTTTTGAGGTTAGGATTTTCATGCATTAGTATTTGACAGATCACGTGAGATTTCAGACATGGTGCCAAAGAGAAAGATGCTCAGTATGCTTTGACATTTCATCATGAATAGACTTACTAACGAGCAACGCTTGCAAATCATTGAATTTTATTACCAAAATCAGTGTTCGGTTCGAAATGTGTTTTATCGACAAATTTTGTTCAGCGATGAGGCTCATTTCTGGTTGAATGGCTACGTAAATAAGCAAAATTGCCGCATTTGGAGTGAAGAGCAACCAGAAGCCGTTCAAGAACTGCCCATGCATCCCGAAAAATGCACTGTTTGGTGTGGTTTGTACGCTGGTGGAATCATTGGACCGTATTTTTTCAAAGATGCTGTTGGACGCAACGTTACGGTGAATGGCGATCGCTATCGTTCGATGCTAACAAACTTTTTGTTGCCAAAAATGGAACAACTGAACTTGGTTGACATGTGGTTTCAACAAGATGGCGCTACATGCCACACAGCTCGCGATTCTATGGCCATTTTGAGGGAAAACTTCGGAGAACAATTCATCTCAAGAAATGGACCGGTAAGTTGGCCACCAAGATCATGCGATTTGACGCCTTTAGACTATTTTTTGTGGGGCTACGTCAAGTCTAAAGTCTACAGAAATAAGCCAGCAACTATTCCAGCTTTGGAAGACAACATTTCCGAAGAAATTCGGGCTATTCCGGCCGAAATGCTCGAAAAAGTTGCCCAAAATTGGAATTTCCGAATGGACCACCTAAGACGCAGCCGCGGTCAACATTTAAATGAAATTATCTTCAAAAAGTAAATGTCATGGACCAATCTAACGTTTCAAATAAAGAACCGATGAGATTTTGCAAATTTTATGCGTTTTTTTTTAAAAAAAAGTTCTCAAGCTCTTAAAAAATCACTTTCGACTTCACCTTGCTAATAACTCAAATAGACCATGAGTTGCTTGGCGCGTAAATATGTAAATATGTATGTCATATTTCGAAGTATGTATGTAGATTAAATAACATTTTCGTTGTGAATTACTAAAATTATAGAACATATTACATTTAGAGATTCACAAAAAAAAAATCAAATTTGCAGGAATCTTCAGTGAATTTTATCGTTTTTTTTTTCTACCGATCGATTGCTGTTTTTATTTCAGTCGTGATTAAAATTTCCAACAACAGTTTTTATCGTATTTTAAAAGCAAGAACGCCATACACGGTACGGAAAATTGTAGTAGATTTACATTTTGAGTCGTATTTTTGGCGTTATCGACTTACACAATCCGCATTTTTCAAAACGCCTGGTTTTTTATACGACAACGCCTTACACAATAAGGCTGATTAATTTTTATTTTATTTTTATATGGAGTTTGATAGTTCAACTTCCATTTAAGGGGAAAAATTGTAAGCTTAATTGTTAAAATCCATATAAAAAAAATTTATTATTTTCGCCTTAATATTTCCCGTCAGTAGAGAGGCTACCTGATTAATATGCCTTGGGTGATTGCAAGGTGACAACAAGTACAAGAATAAAAAAATCAGGCAATTTGTTTTTGTAGAAATAAAACAGAAATGGTTTATGGGAAACAAAATACTAACCAAATATTTTGGAATTTTGTTGTTGGATTTAACAATAAAGCTAAAATTGTTTACACTTGCACTTTTGCAATACAATTTGCATCATACACTGAACTCTGCTTATGTGTGTATATTGTTGTAGCACTTCTTTAAATTTTTTCAAAACTCTTTCTATTTTTATTGAAACTTCAACACAATAAACAATTTTTAAATTCTATTTCAAAATTATTTTCATTATTTAATTTTTTGACATTTGTAAATTAAACAGATCATAAGAATTTTTGCCTGTGCACGAATTGCTCGCCTGCAATACAAATACAAACAGCAATTTAGTGGGTAAAAAAAAATAATCTTAAACCAATATGATTTGTTGCATAAAATCAACAAAACTAAGCATATTTTTCTATAAAAGTTAAAACAAAAAAATTATAAAAGCTAAAAATACTCTATAAGTAAAAAAATTCTTAAAAAACCTAATGAGAAGTACATATGTATGTTAATAGAACAATATGCATGTTAATAGAATAATATTACAGAATATTAAAGCTTCCAGAAAACACCAACAAACAAACTACATTTTTATTTTTTCTTACTGTCCTTCACTTAATGCAGACGTAACGTGTAATGAAATGAATACACAAGCTGATTTTGTTCTGGCAAGAGATATGGAAATTGACAAGTATTGCCAAAAAGTTTGCACAAGCAATTGCATATTTATTTATTTATGAAATTTTTGGGAATTTAAATATCAATTATTTAATATTATGCTAATTATCCATAACATTTTATAATAAAAATGCTATTTATTTGTTAGGGAAAAGCTAGTTCCTATACGTATTTCACTGGTGGCTTAGGCCACCTTTCTTTATTGATGCCCAGCAGTTCCTGCGACATCGTTAGAGTATTGACAGTACTCTTATTTGGAAAGTAGTCCACAGCCAAAACTTTACGACAGACATGGTTTATATATTTACTTTATACACAGGTACCCATCTTTGGGTAATTACTCAACATAGGTTTTATATAAAATTATATTATTAGAATTCTTCAAATAAAATCGAAAAATCGTGTTTTTAAAAATAAAGGTGCTGCCAAGTTTTAAGTGTCATTTAATCTGTAAAATTGTAAAATTTTTTCTTTTTTATTATCTTTCTTTTCGTATAAGGGTTCATATTAGCCCAGAGTCTTTTGGGGCGAACACTTAGAAGATGGGTTTAGCGATATTGTAATATGTAGGCTTCATGTGACGGTCAGATTAATTATTTATGAATTGACTGGCTTAATGATAGCTAGTTCAGCTTATTTAGAGATTAAGACTTGGTGCTTCCTTTAGGTTAGATCAGAAGGGTATAACTATGGAAACTACTCTTTCATTTTATGAAATGGTTTTTGAAATCCATTTGTTAGTTTTTGTTCACGATTTTGTTTTCAAAATATTCTGTAGTCTTAAATTGTTTTTTTTTTTATTTCACATCGAAATTTATTTTTATTTAATAGTATTTTGTCATTTATCCATGGGATCCTGCAAAAATCCGGAGTGTTATTTAACCCTAAACTGGTCCTCGCCCTAACGGAAGAATGTTGCACAAACAACATTTATCATTCTTTGCTTCAAAGAGGGTCAAATTGGTTAGTAAAGTACGCTTATGTATTTGGATCCACAATAAGAACTCTCATATATTTAATTTGCATTAGTGTTTCGTTATTGTGTCTGATCTGGGTTTGTAAATAAGACGGATTGGCGATGTATCTATACTTGTCCACTTTAAAATGTCATCAACGACATTTCCTGTTATAAACTTTAAAAAAAAGCCAAGTTACACAACGTCATCTTTTTAACTACGGTAAAAAACTAAAAGCAAAAACAAACACCTACAAAGTACGCAGTTCCCTGCAAGTCTTGATCCAATAACAGCTTGCAAGCAGATATCGCTATATAAAAAATTAGATTAAAACAAAAAGAAAAATGAAAAATTAATGAAAATGATTCAATTGAGTTGCTCTAAATAGTGATTGATCGTTCGGTGTTTCAATTGCTTTCTCCCACATCGCGTAGTTTATTAGCGATTTCATATTCTTCGAGGTTCAATGACACGGTAACCAGCATAACCTTAAATTATACTGATCCATCATTGCATCAAGAGCCCTTTTCCACTCGCCTTTAAACCATGATTTTAAAGCCTTCAGCGCTGCCTAGGTGTCGGTGTTAATTGTCACTTCTTCGTCCATAGCACCGTACTCGGACACTATTTCCGTGATTTTCAAAATTGCTAGAATCTTATCCTGCAACACATTAGTCATTGACCCGCAATGTTCGTACCTCAGAAGTAAACACCAGCTCCAGGGCCCACAAAATTAATTTCAGTGTCTTTGTCGTGTGAAGACCCATTATTAATTCGCTTGAAACCTAACTTATTCAAGATTCATTTCTTCACAAAACCTCAATGGTAGTAGATACAAAATGATGTCTAAGTCCGTCTGAGGTGTTCTGACTCATGATCGTTCTTTATGTTAAATATGAGTATTTTATTCTTGTTCTGAATTTTAATTGTCCTGTTACATGATTTTTCAATTGTTTTACATTTTTCTTAGACTATAAATGTTGGTAAAATTTTGTTGATACAAAGAATATGTATAATTTTAAATGATTGCTATATTTTTTATTCAATTTTTGCCTCTGTGGTTTAATTAAGTTTAAGCTATTAATTTAATTTTTATAGAAACTTGTATTTGGAATGAGGTGATTTGTACAGCTATGACTTTTAAGAGATATAGTGCGATACTAAGGCTATGTTAGCCGTAAATGCTATCTTCAAATTTTATGAAATATAATTCCAGAATTTTGTTTTAAGTTAGATATGAGTTTCTTCATCTGAATCGTTAATAAGGCTTCAAGTAAATTAAGTTCATGAACGTAAGTTTACTGAAATCATTTGCTAATTTTAATAAATATTTTTAAAATAAAATGTTGCTGCGGTCAACAAACCATAAATAATCGTTGATATTTTTGTTTAAAAATACCGGTATTGAAAAAAAAAACAATATTTTATGATACAATAGAAATAAAATCGCTGTATTCACGCGTTCTTCTTGTTAGAAATATCTTATCTATACATATAAAACTATATAAAACATATATAAAACTGTAACAGGACCATTTCTGTATATGAAATATTTTTGGAAATTTTGTTGTTGGTACAGTTAGTAATCGAAATGGAACACAAAACAACAATTATTAGAATTTTTGTCTGTCTGTCTGCGTTCGCATCACGTAAAAACTACTGGATGGATTGAAAAGAAAAATTTGTGAGGATGTACCTTAGTATCTTGGTTTAAATATGAAATACTTTTTTCCGCATTTCCAAGAAAAACAAGTAGTGAAAGCACGAAATTTTACCAATTTAAAGGTACTACAAAGTAGGCATCACTTTTTATTTTTGTCAGCGGAATATTTTACACAGTATTTACAGCACTCTAATTTTCGAATTTTATCTAGGGATGGTTACCTCTATATAAAGAAAATACATAAAGCACAACTAAAGCACTAAAATTTGGTGTGTAATACTTGCAAAGCAAAAACAAACAAAATATTGTTAGGAAGCCTACGACGTGGCGGGCACAGCTTGTAAATGAATAAAAGTCTTGTTAATAGATTAATAAATTGTCTAGGTCAAACATAGAACCTTTTGAAATATGAATTTTATTTTATAAATAAAAAATAACAATTCTACCACGAAATTTTTATCTTATGATAATTTTTAAAGCGCTAATACCAGATTCACATAGGGGAATTTCTTTTGCAGCTTGTTTTTTACTTCTCGCTTTCTCTGCCACAAAAAAGAACTATACTGCGAAAAATGCTTGTTATTTACAGCTTTTTATTGTTTTGTGACATTCGATTGAAAGAATTAACCGATTATTCGCAGAATTTTTTTTCACTCGAATGAATATATTTTCTTTATGAAGAATAAAAAATTGTATGACATGTAATAGTCGGACATTCAATTAGTTTATTAAAGCTATTTTTTTTCAAATTATTTTAAAATAATTTGTATTACAAATTAGGTGTGCATTTAATTTTCTAGACAGCTACGTTCGTCTACGTATCTATCAACTTTGGGTAGTGTTAAGTTGTAAGCACCATCTATTTAACCAACCAAACTTAGATAAAGGAATGCGAGAAAAATCGCATTCAATCATCTATCGTCAGCTGGTGAGAACGAAGTCTAGCACTAACCTAAAGCTTCCCTCTTGTTTTTACAAGACATCAAAATATTTTGGAAATAACCTAGTTATTTATTAACGGCTAGGCCAAAATTTGACATGAGCATAACAGGGGAGTATGTGAACTTAAGTTTTAAAGGTGGGTACCATACACCCTCCAGATGTGGCGCTATGTGGTATTATAGTTGGAAACCTCGCACCTGAAAATTCTTTTACAGCTTGCCATTTCTTCAGTTTTTTTTCCTGATTTTTTAAAACTGTACATTATCTTAAAGGTCAATAGCTACAAAATGGTATCTTAATTTTCAAAATTAAAATTATTGATTTTTCGCTACCCTTTTATCGTAGTTAGCGAGCCAAATTTTAAATATTTTTGATAAATTTGCAGATTGTATCTTTACTGAGTTAAAAACTAGACGATCTTCAATTTAAAAAACCCAAAATTATTGAATTTTTGTGTAAGCTAACTATATGTGTGTACGTTTAAACAAAATCTCGTACAAAATTGATCATCCTTGTACAAGATGGAGGTCCCACAATATGACCTATTTTACATCGAAATTTTGACTTTAGCCTATATATTCTAAAATGCCAAAGCAGGGATCGAAAAAAGAAGACTGCTGTAATAAAGCTGTTTATGCTCCAAATTGTTTTTGAAAGTATTTTATAAGCTCTAGTCCGTATGTAGAAATTACAGGCAAAAGGGTAAAAAATCACAATTTTGGGATTTTTGGTCGTTATTTCCTTTTTCTTAATATTGCACATTTTTTTTCATTTCATGTTACTTGATCAACAACAACACACGCTTTGTTTGTGTGCTTTTAAATATGTTACTGATTTATGTTATGCTACTGTTATGGTACTGTTATGGTAACATAAACTGACAAAAGTGAAAATTTGAGAAATTAATTTTAGTTGATTAACTTATATAATTTGTTCAAGTTATATTTTAATCGAAATTTGAAATTTTTGTTACTCGAACAATTAATAGACTTAAAATTTTACGATTAATCGAACGATGATTGATCAAGTGGAGACTGTAGAATATAACGAACTTACTTCGAAAAATTAAGTTGTATGTTAATAAATATAGTTCAAATAATTAAAATTTAAATATTCAATGTGTAGCGTATTTTATGTTTATTTCTAAATGTAAAAGAAAAAAAACTGATTTCGTGTTGTATTTATTATTGTTGTTTCTTAATTGTAATAAAATTTTTCCCTTTATTTTTAACAATAACTTTTCAATCATTAAATAGCATAAAAGAATATAAATTTAAATAAAAACTACAAATTATGAACTCGATTCTTAAATTGTTTTCTCTCATTTTTATGTTAAACGTTATTCTTTGTACTGTTGTCATAACTTTCGGTGAAGACCGTCGTCACTGGCTTTTGTTTTGGTACGTTTGGCGCTTTCGATGTAAAGACATAATTTTCAAGCCGCGTTTAAAATAGTACTTAGTATTACCTGTTTTAGTATAAGTAGTTTAGGGTTTAGGTAATTGTTCATTAAGGTGGTGTTGTACAGGTAAATTGATTGCTACGTCTTATATTTATATGAGGTCAGTTGATATTTAGTAAAGGGTGTTTTTTATAGAGGTATAGAACTTTAAGTTGCAATAAAACAACGATGGATTATTCGATTGACATGAATTTTATTTATCCGAAAGATAATCTTGTGGCATTACATTTTAAAAATGATTGCTGGCATATGACCGCCACGGCTGGCGTGGATGTAGTCCAATCTGGACGTCCAATTTTCGATGACTTTTTCCAACATTTGTGGCCGTATATCGGCAATAACACGGCGAATGTTGTCTTCCAAATGGTCAAGCGTTTGTGGCTTATCCGCATAGTCCAATGACTTTACACAGCTCCACAGAAAGTAGTCTAGCGGTGTTAAATCACAAGATCTTGGAGGCCAATTCACAGGTCCAAAACGTGAAATTAGGCGGTCACCAAACGTGTCTTTCAATAAATCTATTATGGCACGAGCTGTGTGACATGTTGCGCCGTCTTGTTAAAATCAAATCTCCTGGACATCATGGTTATTCAATTCAGGAATGAAAAAGTTAGTAATCATGGCTCTATACCGATCACAATTGACTGTAACGTTCTGGCCACCATCGTTTTTGAAAAAGTACGGACCAATGATTGCCAGCCCATAAAGCGCACCAAACAGTTAGATTTTCTGGATGTAACGACATACACTTAAGGATTTCCTTCACTCCAAATGCGGCAGTTTTGTTTGTTGACGTAGCCATTCAACCAGAAGTGCGCTTCATCGTTAAACAAAATTCGCTTATGAAAATCGGGAACAACGGTAATCTTGTTTTGGACCCAAATTGCACTATTTGCAAGCGTTGTTCAGGCGTGAGTCTATCATGATGAATTGTCAAACCAAACTGAGAATAAATCACTTGACAGCTGTTAAATCTGTCGCCATCTTGAAAAGTAATGCCAACTTAAAGTTCTATACCTTCTTCTTTTATTGTTTTTCTGAAGGTGTTTTTCGTTTGTTTGAATGTTTCAGTAGTTCATCCGACACAATTTTTTAAAAATTGTGTCGGATGTTTTGTTTACCTGTTCGTTAATAATATATCCGTTAAAAGTTGGCGTTTTGTAGATTACCATGTTTTTAAGAATGTCTAGTCTACGTCTACGTCTACGTTTTTGCTAGGATGTATCAATGTCATAGATTCATCTATTTCTCTTGGTGTGTGTTCGTGAGTTTCAAGGTGTAGTGCGAAGTTGAACAAATTATTTCAGAAATCCGATTAATGGGGTCTCCTTCAGGGCCCCTTTATCTACCAAAGAAATCCCAAATTATGTGTCGTTTTTTAAACTCGATTTTCTGTTTCCAAAGTAGTTTTACATATTTCACTGTTATAGTGCCATAAATCATGTATTGGAGCGGTATTCCCATCCGGTTGTCACATGAATATGGAATTTTTAATTAATTTTACCTTATATTAGGCTAATATTAAGTTGAAAAGCCCCTCCTCCTTAGCACTTCAGCACCTCTTTTTAGCATAGTATGAACCAAAACAGACCATTGGACAGAACTTAGTTTCTTACATCTGTATTACTTTCATTAAACTTGCGTGAGGTTTCTGCCTTTTTTTAATGCCCTATTGATTTCCTATAGGATTTAATTCACTATTTTGTACTAGCCAATATAAGGTCTTAATTTTATTTCCAGAAATATAGTTTTTGACACTTAGTGAGCAGTGCTTGGTGTCATTATCTTGTTGAACTGTCCAAGCTAAAGGTAAAGAATCTGCTTTATCACCCTTCAAATGATTCTCTAATAAACTCCTGTTCATTTTACCCGTCATTTTCCCTTCACTTTTAAAATCTGTAATTTTATGTTTACTTTTATTTGTTTTTAAAACTATAACGTCAAAAGTATCGAGTAACCACTTTTGAGTATGGAGTTCTGCAAAATGATCTAATACTCGGTACTCGATACCCACTACTCAGTACTTTGCCAGCACTATTATCAAGTCACGTCTAAGATATCTAAGATAGTACTTACATATTTAATCTCTGGGTTATTACTCAGGATGTTGTAATATAAGTTTTATATAAAATTATTTTTAAAAATTTTGAAGATAACTAGGCAAGGTATTTAAATCGGTAAATTTATTTTATCTCCGTTTTTAAAGTTTTGACTTGAAAAGTTTATAAAACTAATAGCTTAATTAATCAAAAGTTAGTAATCCACAATAGAATAAAAAATTAAATTATAAAAAATTTTAAAAAATAGTAAAATAGGTGACGCAATTTGACCTATATGGGCCTATCTTTTGAACCGTTATAGGCAAAACCTTGAAAATTTGAAAATGAAAATTGACAGAATGTCGATTACTATGACCGTTATAATAAAATGTAAAATTATTCAAAATTTTAAATTAAAGGGTGCTCCAATAGTTCAGTTTATTTGATGTTTATGTTTGTAATTCAATGTATGTGGCCAAACTTTTGAACTGTTATAGGCAAACAGCTGAAATTTACAAGGAACCTGTATTACAAAGTCGACTATAGCAAGTTTACAATATGAATTTAGTAATTAAAGGGTGACCCCATAAATTATGTAATTTGATCTATATGGCCCTATCTTTTGAACCGTTGAACACAAACACTTGAAAATTAGCCACTACTTTCTCTGGTATAATAAAAAGTATAAATTTTTGGAATTGTAATGTAAAGGGTGTCCCAATAGTTCATGTAATTTGATATATATGGCCAAACTTTTGAACCGTTATAGACAGATAGTTAAAATTTACAAGGAATCTTTGTGGCCAAGTCCTCTATAACAACAGGTCTTTAATTTAAAATTGTAAATTAAAGGGTGTCCCAATAGGTGATGTTATTTGATCTATGTGACCCTATCTTTAAAACCGTTATAGACAGAGGCTTGAATGGTGTCCCCATAAAAGACGGATGCTGGTGAAAATAGCTTAACTTTTGAACAGTAATAGGGAAAGGCTTGACATTCACATGGTCTTTACTTTTTTTCCTCTAATTTTGGCGCATCTTTTATTTGGTTTAAGTCTAATTCTTACATTTTTAGTTTAGAATTTGTGCCCTTCTATCTGTTTTGAAGTCGGTTTTTTTTTGCAAGAATTATTTAAATAAACATTGTTAAACAGACCGAAAAAAATCGATTTTTACGAAAACCGGTTATTCGGATCTGCTTTAATAGAATAGAAAACCAGAATTGTACAAAATATTAAAAAATCTGGGTTTTAAATATATCGAATGTTTGATTACTACGCTGTACAGACACAAAAACAAAAAGATTATCGCCATTTTTTAATTCTTACAAGCCGTCTTGACAAGCCATTGTTTTGTTTGCTCATGAACAAAGCGTCGCCTGAATAGGGAACAAAAATTTGATTACTTTCTTCTTGTAGAGAAAACCAATCGATGTAATGTTCCGTCTAAACATAATAGTTGTTTGAATGCTTATAGCACAGTAAATAGGCTTTGCACGCTTGATCAACAGATGGCGTTGTTTAAAAGTCAAACTTTCATAATAAAAACAACATTTGATGGCAGACATCGTTGTGCGCACATGAACTTGTTTAATTGTTGACACCACAAATCAATGGCTCGTCAAGAAGTAGTGTAACGCGATGCGAACGACGTTATGGGGACGCTATATACCGTAGTATAGGATATCAACGGATCTTTACATTTTAAGGTCTTCTAAATCTATTTTTACTATTGGGTGGGTGCTTATACCACTCTTTTTGTGAAGGCTCTACATATCATACCTTTAGACTTGTCAAAATTAAATTTTTAATGTGTCTTTGTTATATGGTTATGAAGAGCTAATTAGTTTTTGGGCATAATCGGGAAGAGGGGAGAGGGCTAGAGTATATGACACCCCAAACCGAATATAATTATTTTTCGATTCGAATATACTCGGAACTTTTTTAACTTTTGTAATAAAAATATCTGATTCCGTGTTTCATTAAAAAAAAACTATTCCTCTTAAAAGTTGCATATAATTTAAAATGTTGTTTTTTTGATTTTACAATTATGGTTTTGTATTTTTTATTATATTGACGTAAATGTATGTACATATTTTATTTTCGACCACACAAATTATATAATCAATAGGTATTATCTCTCTTCGTTCCTTTTATTTCTTTACCTTTTAAGTGTTTACTTCACGTACTTCATATTGCACATTCAGCATGATGCAATGCTAGGTGGCTTATTCAGGTGTTTGTGATATTGATGTTTTGCGTATTAAAACTATTCGTTTATGGCCACAACAGTCATCGTAAATTGTAATCGCAAAAGGATTCAGTGACTTATGTCATCTATATAATAAAACTGTACAGGACCATTTCTGTACATGAAATATTTTTTGATAAGTTTGTTGCTGGTACAGTTAGTAAAATACCTTGGTATTGATTCAAATATAGGATACCCTTTTCCGCAAAAATATCTCATTTCCATCTCATGGAAACTCTGTATGAAGAAAATACCTTTATAAACCATAGCTCAAGCAGTATAAAGGTAAGAGTTTTAAAATTTAGTGGGATTACTTTCAAAACAAAATCAAACAAAATATTATCAGGACGCCCACGACGTGGCGGGCACAGCAAGTTTTAAATAAAAGAAATTGTCAACTGCACAGAAATGACAAATAAAAATAAAAAAATTAAAATAATTATTGCATCAATGAAAATAGCACGATTATTTTTGGCTTTTCAGAAAAAAAAATTATAAATTATTCATGCAGAGAGTTTAAGGTGACGCCGCCATTTTTATTTTCAATAAAATACAATACAGATTAATATTCATAAAAATTATCATATCGCACAGTAAATCATAAAAATCACAAAATTTATCAAAATCGTTTTTTTAACTGAAAATATGCTCTTAATGTGTAACTCAATTTGATTATAAAATGACAATCAGGTTTTTAAAAACAGTTTTTTTTTTTACTCTCTTGGAAGATTTTTGAATTTTTGTTGAGACTGTTTACTGTGCGATATATAGAAGTTTTTTGTTGAAAATATTTAAATTGAATGTGTAAAAATTTTTATATTCAAAATATATTATAACTAGGCTAAGTCTAATATTTTATTAAACCTAATGTGAAGTACTAGTAATCTAAACATATGTACAGTGCCGGTCAAAACAATAGCACCAACGACAAAATGTAGCTTCATTCCAACGGAAAAATAAATGGTAGATGGGTCCAGAATTGTATTATTTGGAAGCAAGAGGTCACGTTCCAACGTAAGAAGACCCCCAAACGCAGAATTCAACGCAAAACTTACAACTAAAACCATAAAACACGGCGGATTTAGCGTGATGGTATGAGGTAGTTTTTCTTACTATGGTGTAGGACCTACAAAACCAAAATAAGAACATTTATGTTGGTAAATTTGGGGAAGTAATGCTCCCTTATGCTTCTGAAGAAATGCAATTGGTGTGGGTCTTCCAGCAAGATAATGACCACAAGCAAGCTTGCGACAAAGTAGTTTCGGGATAATAAAGTCAATGTGATGGAATGGCCCGCTCAGAGCCCAGACCAATTAAGAATTTGTGGACAGATATAAAAAAGAGTGTCTCAAATGCAAGCAACTAACAACGGAGCGCTTTGGACAGCTGTCCAGCAAATCTGTAATAAAATTCCAAAGGTAAGATGCCAAAATCTTCTTAATTCGATGCCAAACGTTGTGTAGACGTTATTACAAATAAAGGACATGCAACAAGGCATTAATTAGAATATACAAATCATGCTCAACGTAATAAATGCATCATTTATAATTCTTTTTAATTTGTTCTTAATTTAGTGTTTAATATTACTACAAATTGAAGTGAAGTGCTATTTTTTTGACTGATTGTTTTTTAAGTTTTTTTGAAATAAAGTATAAATTTCAAAATAAAATATTATTTTACGTAGTTGTACAGTTTCCTAAGCGTCTTATGACAAATTTTGATATATGTATATCGGTTTAACCTATAAGAAAATAAGTACCGGTGACATATTTTCTTAGGCTTAGTGATATTTTTCTGACCGCAGCTGTATGTACATACATATAAAAAAACTATAACTAGACCATTTCTGTACAATGATATATTTAAAAAAATGATGTTGCTGGTGCAGATTGTAATTGATATAGAATACAAAACACCAATTAGGAAATTTTTGTCTATCTGCCTGTGTTCGCATTACGTAAAAACGACTAGATGAATTTAATTAAAATTCCAAACGCGGTATACTTTGTTCCCGTAAAAATGTCTACTTTCCAAGAGAAAGTAGTAAAAGAATGGCAGAAGTACGCAATATTGCAGATTTAATAAAACTTAAAACTTGGCAGCACTTTTTATTTTTGTAAACGGGAAATTGCAGCAATTATTTACAAAATTATACAATAATAGAATTTCATATAAATCCCTTGTTGCCACATCATAAATATTTACCAGAGGGGCAGGTACCTTTACACAAAGTAAATATATAAAATATATAAGGAAGAAAAACGCGAGGACGCTGACGATGTCGCGTAATAAAATCCTATAAGTTACCTCTATTCAAATTCTATTTACTGCACACACAAAATAATAAGTTTAAATATTGCAGTTTTTATCTAAAATGGGTTTTTAAGTTTAATAACTGAAACGACCTTGTATCACATTGAATTTGCAAATGGAAGCTAGTCAGGCACACTTTTAAATCAACTGATACTACGTATGAACACAATGACGCGAGCTTATGTTTAAATATTAATTAAATGTGTGTTGTCGAACAAATTTTGTATGCTGGTATAAAAAATTGATTGCAGCAAAATAAAAAATAAATTAACGTAAAATATTCACCAAACATAAACTTTAGGACAAAAAAGGTTTTATAATTCCTGATTTTTCTTGTGCAACATAAAATAAAACTAAGTATAAATGTTCTTTTTTAATTTTAATAGGGTCATACCGTTAGAAAAGCCAGAAGTTCTCTTTATTCGTTCGATTTTTTTATTTTCGTACGAAGCTCTTTAAGAACCATTAATTGTCTAGTAATTTTTTCTCGTTTATACGTAACAATGTAGCCACAAATTTCATCGGCAATTTTCCAAATCTGTCAGAAAATATACAAAATTGGCAATTCCGCCCATATGTTATATGTCAAGCGGTGCGGCAATTTGTACTACTTTTAATTACTCATTACTACTAAATACATATAATTGAGTACTCAATACTTTTGATAATACATTATCCCAACGCACTGGTAAACAAGGTTTTAATGTAGTTGTTTTTGTTTTTTGAGTTTTAATTTAAATGGCCTACTAGTGTTGGCCAGGGTCTGTCATGTAGTAGCTTTTTTCCGAAAAATCCTGCCGACCTGTACCTTTGCACGGGAAGTTCGATCACCAGAGTCCACTCCTAGAGTCTTATTGGTCTCCACCAGTATCAAGTTCAATTATTTTTATTTGTACTACACCACGTCAAAAGTGAGGTTACTATCTTTACATGTGAGTTTTAATTTGGTTCTCCACTAGGTTTTTTCATCGAATTGAGTAAATTCTCCAGGTTCTTTCATCCACTTGTTTCTAAAAATGTTTATCCTCTCATCAAGTTGTTTGTGTATTGCTTTGCAGTTTTTCTTTATAGTTAGATCCAACAAAATCTGTTTTCTTTACTTTAAGTTTTTTATTCTCTTAATGTGATTTTAACAATTTTACATAAAACAGACAGTACAATTTAATACGTATTTACAGTTTACAGTCGGTACCCACTACTCAGTACTTTGCCAGCACTAAGGTCAAGAACACAAAAGAAGAATGTACGTAAGCCCCGTTTACATTAGATTTAAAATAATGAACTTTAACACTAACATCATGTTAGTATTAAGTGTAGACTGGCCATGTTAATGTTTTTTTCACGTCTTAGGCCCATTATTATAACTTGCCAATAGCTAAAGATAGGATTTTATAGGAGAGACCTAGTGTATCATTATAAGAAGACGGTAAGGCTCGTTACTATAACTTGCCTTTAAAGTACGTGACAGCTAAAGGTTATTTTTAGCCAACTTACATATATTAACAAAAAAACTACTTATATCTCCGACAAAATCCTAACTTTAGCTATTGGCAAGTTATAATAATGGGCCTTAAAATATTTGTTATAAAAGTTCTTTTATAACATGACAATTACGTTGCTGTTGTTTTATTTTAGTTTGACGGTTTTATTTATAAACAACGCCATCTGTTGTTCAACCGTACTGTTATTATCTGCACTGCTTTCAACTTCATTTGTGTCAATTTTGCCTCTATATGACCTTTCCAGGTTAAGCGTTAATCGAGATGTATGCCAAGGTATTTAACCTCCGGGTGTTGTGGTACAGTTTGGTTATTTATTCGAATATGAGGGCATGAGTTTCTTCGCAATGTGAATGTTATGTGAGTACATTTTTGTGCGTTCATTTTTATTTTCCATTTTTGCAACCAAAATTCCAAAGAAAATATATGGTCCTGTAAATATTGGAATGCCACTTAAGAGCCTTCGGGAATACTTGAAGGGCAGTGTCGTCAGCAATTGTTGAAGTATGAACTCGGTTGCTAATTGGCATATCTGATGTGTACAGCAAATATGAAATGGGTCTCAAAATTCTACCTTGGGGAACTCCGGCTTTAATTGGCTGAGGCGAGTTTAAAAAGTCTACTTCTTTAGATACAAACTTACAACCAGTTAAAAACAGTGTTGAAAAAAATAGGGACACACCATGAAAAAAATAAAGTGTAATTTAAATATACGCAAGGTTTTCTTATCTTAAAGAAAAACAATTGAATTCACTTTTACTGCCTGACCTGCGATGACGAAAGTATTCTTACTTTCGTACACTTCGTTCTTCTTTTGGCAGTATAACAGCACGGGTTAAACGGTAATAGCCTTTTTTACACCGAACAACATTTTTACAGGATCACTATTACAGATTTCGAAAAAGAGGATAATTACATTGTTTGGGGTACCTGGTTCTCCCCTCCTAATCACCAAAAAGTGCTTCACTACAACGAGTGGAGGTCTTCGTTTGTATGCTCGATAATTAAGTTAGAATTTAATTTGTAATTGTATTGTGACGTTAAAACAAAAATGTGAATTATTTTATAAATAGTATGATTTTGTCGTTATGAGCAAATATTAATTTTAACTTTTGCACTTTAAACGCACTTTTGTTAGATGCATACATGGAAGTATAAGGTATCCTCGTAGTAAACCGAATTCTGAAACATGTTTTAGCTGATACTTTCTAACTAACCTAAACAAGGGCGTAAGGCGAAACGACGTCTAGCGCCTAGCTTTGAACAAACCTAAATAAGAGCGCAACGTTTTGTAATAAACAGTAATGTAAACATATTTTGTTTAGTAAAATCTAATAAATTACAGCGCAAAATAGAGATAAAATCCCAAGATAAAGGAGAAAATAGCTAAAATGGCACAACTCTTACACAAAAAAAAAAACAATAATATTTTGTTTGCACCCAACTATCTATCGCTCTGTTAAAATTGGATTTTCCAATTGCTAATTGCGTTGATGCCGCTATTTAGGTTTGTTTCAGATATTTTTAATGTATATGAGAATTTTTAACAGTTATTTTACGCCTTACGCTCTTGTTTAGGTTTAGCAATTACTGTCTGACCCAGGATGTCGCTCTATAATGTTCGTTCACACAAATACATTTAAAACAAAAACAAATTCAACAATTTTTTTTATCGTGCGACATCGTGGGACAGACAGTTAGTTAGACACAGGGTAGTTTACAGTTTATCTATCTATACACTACTAAAGAGATTTGAATTATGCAGTATATAAATACAAAAACTTTAAAACACACTTACATAAGTACTCATATGTTCACATTTTTTATTACGAATTGGAAAAACAGTCATATTCGATTTTTTTAAAAAAATATCATGGGTTATATGTATTATTTTTTCTCTGTATATTTACTAAAGGCATTTTCATACTATTATACTGACTTGTCAAATACTTAAATCCAATGAGACAGTGTGATAGTTGTGAATGCAATGTGTTATCCAAGGCGAATTCATACCAGGTGTGAGCAGTAGAGCAACAACTACAACAAAACAACAACTTTGACATTAGATTAGCAGATATGAAACAATGTATTTTTGACAAAACATTAGCAAAAAAACGAGAGCAAACCACAATCAGCTGGGCTATCAACACCACCTGGTATGAATTCGCCTTGGTGATATCAAAATGTGAAATACAAATTTTATCAGGGTTGTGTTTTTTTTCAAAGCAAAGAACCAAGCCGAGTGAGCCGCAGCCGATAGTTCGCCGCCGCCCGCAGATGATATTTTTCTTTGTCCTGCACGTGCCTTAAATTGCCATCAGTCTTATCGCCTACGTATGTATGTACTTTGTTTCTGTCATGCCTAGAAATTGTTGAATGTACGTATTATTTTTCTGTTTTGTTTTTTAATTTTTTTATTAAACGAAAACTTGAACGGCCAAACAAACTTAAGATCCGGCACCACTGCCGTCCACATGAAATTGCTCAGCCGCCGCCGTTCAATGTATTGTCTCGGCTTGTTCCTTTGCTGATATTTTTCATTTTATTCGAAGTGTGATAGTGTGAAAACGAAATGTTATGTTACGTTAGATTTTTTGACAATCACACAATTCTCATTGGATTTCTATCTTACAAAATCCAATGAAAATATTATAGTTTGAAACGGGCTTAATACGACTAGCTCGAAATTATTCTTAAAGTAACAAATAAGAAGTAAAAAATAAGTAAAAAAATGGAGATTGTAATAGAAATTAATTTTAGTCGATTTGTCGATTAACCGGTATAATTTGTTTAAGTTATTTTTTAATCGAATTTTTTCTTACTCGAACAATTAATCGACATCGAGCGATGATTGATCGAAAGGATAGCCTAGGTCATAGACATTGCCCGAAAATTTAATAAAATTAATGAACAGGTATGAAATATTGGTAAAAAAGTACACTTTATGGGTCAAAGCACTCGTAAGGAGAAGTATAAAAAAATTCAACAAAGTCAAGTCCATAAGTTCTTTTGTGGAATCTACTGAATTGCTTTCAAATTTTGGTTTTACTATTTAAATTATTTTCGGAGCTGGCTTGAGAAATTTAAAATAAGCTTAATTTGTGTGATATAAATAAACTTAACACTAAAGCTACCGACAGTTTTTGTATATCTATTCCTAGCGCGCTTGGTCAAATTGACAGGTAGTTTAAAAAAAAGTTATCGATTTTATTATTTAATGCACTGATGAATACAGTGAAAGCTTCCGTGGGCGGACACCGTCACAGCAGGTTTGTCCGTTAGCGAGAGGTGTCCGCCTACGGGATAGTTGATTAAAAATGGTCGGTTTTCACCACTATTAAATACATACTTCTATTATGTAATAGTATGTAAATTAAAAAAATTTAAACGTATTGCATCTTTAATATATACATACATATGTTTATTTATTTCCAAAACTCATTTAAGATTTAAGACATCTACATATGTATATTAACAGAAAAAAACATAAGGTAAAAATATAAGAACTTCATTCAAGAAAAAAAAACAAATTATGTAACTAACTTTATGTGCTTGGGAAAAAGGACTGGCGAATTGCAGCCTGCTTAAATTTCTGTTGTCTCCATCTTTTGTGCATTTCTTTAAAATGGTTTTCCAAAGTGTTTAATTTTTCATATGCAACAAAATCATCTAATGCCAAAGCTTTTAAACGCCCTATTTGTATAAGAGCTTCTTTAAACGATTTAATTTTATTGATTTCTTGTCCTACAACATTCTCTTCTGAGTCACTTGATAATATTTCTGGAGTCAGTGCTACGATGTTTAAAAATTCTACAAAACTAGTTTCGTTAATTTCTGAAATTCTTTGGAAATTTATTAGAGTTGCTAATGGCACCTCATTTTCTGGATCATATTTTCATTGACATTATGGTTCTGATGCATAAATCCCATTATTTAGTCAACAATTGCTTTGAAATTAACACTCTTAACAAAGGTCAAAGAAAACTGAAAGTTCAACAACAAACTGTCAATGGTTTAAAAAAAGGGGAATCACACAATATGTTTAAGTCCGTATGACACTTAAAAAGCAGTAAATGTGCGTTAGTGTTGCTATGGATTTTTTTTGTAATATTTCTCTTGTACTTTTCTCCAAACATATGTTTTCCGTCCGTCTACAGGAGGGGTTTTATAGAAAAAAGTGTCCGCGTCCGCCCATGGGAGTGTTCGTCTAGCAGAGTGTAATTTGTTTTAAAAATACTTGGAAATCCAAGGGACTGAAGAAACTGTCCACTTATTAGAGGTGTACGCCTGCGGGAGGTGTCAGCAAGTAGAGTTTTCATGATATTTTTGTTGTTTTGTAGTCTTTAGAATATTTTATTCGAATAGTTTTTCATACGAACAAATCTGAACTTGAGGAAGATGTTGGTAAAAGCTTCTTGTGATTTTTTTATATATGTACATCGCCGAACTCTGAAACTAACTGTAATAAATATTCCTGCCTCAAAATATTTTCTCTCGTTGTTTACTTTTACAAAACTCAGGCAGTTATTCCAGCAAGGTCCAATATATTGAAAAATATATTGACCACCTACAATTTCTGACTTCACACAGTCTTTCCTTGCCATCTGGTCTGCCTGTCTAATAGTTTCCGGTATTCGTTTGTTGCTTTTTTCTATTTATATTTCTTATTTTGTTGATTTATGTTTGGGACAATAACTTTATTTTTTACTTACTTTTATACACCGTAATATTTGATTTATACAATTTACTTGAAAATCTTTTAACTTTTATTTCTTGGGCTAGCTGTGGCAACTCTCTTTTGTTTCCACGGATAGTTTCAACAATTATAGTTTTCTGCAACTACCTTTTCGGCTAATAATACATTCAAAAAAAAGAAAAATTTATTTGTTGTTACGTTCCTTCTGTATCCTATAAATGGTTTCATCAGCTTTATAACAGAATGGTTCTTTCAGAATTCCACAAGTGCTTCCATCCTTTCCAATTTATTATTTACTTGCTATTGACTTTATTTTTTTAGGTACTGTTTAATTTTGAAACTCTTTGAAATATTTAGGGTAAATATCTACAACAGAATATGTAAGTGATTATAAATTTACATCGAAGTTTTTGTACTTTATCTCGTTCAAATAAGCAATTGTAACAAACGCTTTATGAATGCTTTACTTGAGACTGTACTCAATACTGTTGTTCTACTCTGAGATAACCATTATTTTATACAGATTATATAAATTTTAAATAGTACATACAATAGTTTCTCCATCGGTCAAATTGACCCACCGTGGTAGGTGGGACATATAATAAAGTTTTCTTGGAAAACAAAAATAAAAACGAGAAGCAAATAGTGAAGAATATATTGTATGCATTATTTAAGAAAAGTCATATAGTTTGATAACAGTATCATACCGTTTATATATGTGTAAATTTTACAAAAGTTAAAAACGGTCAATTTGACTGGCACTGGTAGGTTTAGTGTTAAAAGAAAAACTCTGGAGTGACCTATACTCAACTTTAACATACCCAAACAGGAAACAGATATTTTTATGTATATATTACATAAAGAATATAAGTTCAAAGTATATTCGATTCGAAAATTTATTTAGCTCTTCATCTCCATAAACCAAAGGCACATACTTTAATATGCAATACTGTATGACCTGTAGAGCGTTCACAAAATTTGGGGGAAAGGAAACTATCAAAGGCACATACTAAATTTAGGTCCATAAAAATAGTAAAATACACACCAACCCACCCACACACATCATCGCAAAAATGGCCAAAATGGATTCAGGAGACATCAAAATGTATAAATCCGTCGATTTTTTTTCATGACTACTTATTTATTAAAAAAAAAACTAATGGCTAAATTATGGCTAAAAATAAATAAAAAAAGGCGAAATCTGGCAACACTGACTTGTTTTGATATTCCCAAAAACAAAAATTTTAGAACGTTTCAAATAAAACAAAAAACCCGGATTAATAACTTTTTTATATTTCTGCAAAGAGAAATCCAATATAGTTTTTATTTTGCGAAAACTGTGTTCTGATTTGTTCATAAATTTTTGTTTTTATTTGATATTGTTTTTTGTTTTTATCGTTGGTACTTATTTCCACTTGAGCGCTATTACTGCCTAACATTTTGTTTTAAATGAGGTTATTATCGCTTAAATTCAAAATCATATTTCATTCTACAAAAAATAAAATGTCTTAAAAATATAAAATAAAAATACTTCTTTATAAATCTAGTATAGTTTCTTTGCAAGTTACTTTATACTTAAGTGCTTGTTGCACTTAAACTACATATTTGAGTACGTATTGTTGCGTTGTATTTTGTTTTAAATGCGTTTGTATTTATATACATACATATGTATGTATATTAATATTTATGTATGAACGAAGTATGTAATTTTATACATAAAAAAAAAATAAATCCATATATAAATACACTGAAAAACAAAAATATTGCAGCATTATTTTTTTCAAAAGTCTAGGACAGTTTTTACAAAATAGGGTCTACACTAAGAATGACATCTGAGATATTTATCTCAACAAACGTCAAGTTCAATCGCATGTAAACCTCAAATTAGTGTCATTGCAGTGCCAGATCATCAAAACAATTTTATAAAATTAAATTATAATAGAATGAAATTATAATAATAGTTAACACACAAAGTTCCAATAAATGCCCAGTGTTAAAACTGAAAAGACCTTCTTTAAGTATAGTTTTCTTGAAAAAGTAGCGTACACACATAATAGATTTGATAAAATAGCAAAATTCGTTAATAACTCTGCGAGACAAATGGTAGGGGTCAGTGATCGGGTTCAAACCAACAGGAAAGTTGGTTTGACACTTGACACTTTTTTTACCGTTTTTGATTTTTTATGAATTAAAAATAAAAAATTCAATTTTTTAGGCAAAAACCATTTTTTTTCTTCATACATTTATTTATAACTTCTTTTTTACCGATATAACTTTCCCGTTGGTTTGATCCCAGCCTGTTTTTGACTGTCGCATAGTGTAATAAGAATATTTTACAAAACGTACTAAAAATACGAGTACATAGCCTCTAATATACACATAAGTTATTACATCTGATATAAGGAGAACAGAGGTAGTAGGTTTGGGAATATTCGATTTGAATTTTTCCACATCGAAAGGGACAGGAAAAACATCTGGGGGACGTCCGAAAGAGGGATTAGCAGGATCCTTAGCATTCCTGCGGATCCACACTTGGTCTAGTGCAAAACCATCCAAAAGCCCGGATATATGAATTTAACCTCTTAATCTCACAGCCCGATAGGTCTGCAATGTCTTGTAGCCTCGGACTGCCAAGAAGCGCCGCCAAGAAGCCCCGCCCTTTTAGTAGATAGAGCCGCGCAATGGCAGAGGAGGTGCTTCACCGTCTCTTCCTCCTAGCATGGACAACCATGCCATAGTGCCCTGTGAGTTTCAGGTTGAAATGTCACGCCGTCGAATCTACAGATGCCCGTCATTCGCGAACCAATCTGCACGTCGGTGAGATGCGCAATAGGGTGTTTATCGCGGCTTTGCTGTCGGTATTAATCTAGATATCTCCGCCATATATTCTGTGGTACCTCAGCCAGCTTGCCGCTCTTTTTATGGCTGGACTGTGCTGCATTGGCTTTGTAACCTAAAGTTCATCCTATTCTGAAATCAAGGGATGGAGATGTCTTACTCCTTGTGGTGTCGCTCGCTTAGCTAAAAACGAGCTACAGATTGTAGGCCGCCCCATGTTGGAAATAATGGCTCTATGGGTCAAGGCATTCCAAACAAATCTCCAGTCTCTCCAGAGCTGTGATGATGGTCTGTGGTTTCACATTGTTGAATGCTCCTTCTATGTCTATAAAAGCCACCAAAATATCTTCCTTATGCTCTAGAGATTTTTCATTATAGCCTACGAGCATATGCAGCGCCGGACGTTGGGTTGAAATTCCCAATAATGGCTCTTAATTGAAAATTTATGTTTTTAAAAAGTAATCTATTTCAGGTTATAGTAAACAAAATTGCGCATCACTACTTATCTTTTTCTTTTTTCTATGTTATCTACTTTTCGAGGTGTTCGTTGTCAAAGTTGAAGTTTTTTTAAGTTTTTGAAAACAGTGGTAAAAACTGAAATTTTTTTAATTAAATTTTTGTATTTTCCTAACATAAAAGTAATATTTTTTCAATGGAACCTTCAACTTCAGGTAAAATGAAACTCAAATATGTATCTCAGTTAAATATTTTTGTTGTAGAAATATTTTTAATATTTTTTTGTAAATTGGTGTAAAAAACAACCATTTTTCACTTTCAAGTAGAAATTCAAATCCGGTTCGGGGAAGCTTGGGTAAAAATTATTTTTTTGGAATTTTCTATGACATGTCTACTTACAAATCATATAAAAACATTTTGTGGGTTTTTTGCGATAAGTAGGAAAAAAATTTATTTCAACATCAAAGAAAAATTCGTGTATGCTTAGCAACGCACTTACTGCATTAATCATGTATGTATGGAAGTGTGTACATATACATGTAGTTTTACATAAATTTTTAATACATGGTCCGGAGATTATTACTCATGCACTGTTACCTATGGCCAGTTATCGGAGGAAGCACAGGAAGCTCGTAATAAAGATTTTAAATCATACCGAGAACATTTTTAACGGAAATGCAGTCGTGAAAAGTCAAATGAAAATATTTTCAATAGATTTTTAATAAGCTCTGATCGTATAATTAGTAATATGAGCAAACATTGAAAAAAGAAAATTAGCGTGTTACCACAGCAGGTGTTGGACCTTCTATTATTACCTGTAATTTCTGAAAAAAAAATAACTCCGATGATATTTATTTTTGTGACAGCGAATATGAAGACTAATAGTATTAAACATAAAATGTAAATTTATATTAATAAAAACTTTTTAATAAATAAAGATTAGTATGGCCTATTTCCGGGAAAATTTTGTAAGGGGCTATTCGAAATCATTAACCGATTTTGTTAATTTTTTGTATGTTGACTTACTAACCTAAAAAAATAAAATTGCCCAAATTTCATTAATTTATCTTTAAAAATGGAACTTCCAAAGCAACTTAAATACTATTCATACGAGCTGACAAACGAACACCCCTGTTTATTTTTTTTCAAAAATGATTTTTTTTAAGTAGTAATGACCCACTTAATACTACGAAACTAAAAAAATAATGCTATCTCTATAGACTGAATTAAGAGCCGTTTTTAGCAATTTCAACCCAATGTGCGCCGTCTCAACCGATTTGCCTTTAGTATATGCATGTTGAGATGTGGAGAGTTGGTTCGAACTAAACGTTGTATTTAGATGAATATTGAGTATCCGTTCCAGTGTTTTTAAGAGAAAGGAAGACAGGATAATAGGTCTGAAATCCTTTATTCCTTTAGGAATGAAGACCAAGGAACACCTAGTCCACGGTTCTGGAATATACGCCCATTAGAGGCACGCTGTATATATCCGGATTAGCCATGGTATTATGATATCCGCATTATACTGAAGATCACCGGGTATAATGCCATTTGAACCCGGAGATTTTATCTGGTCAAAGCTCTTTATTCCCACAAGAGTCCTTCCTTAGGGATTGGTACTTGTGAGTAGCAATCTGAGCAGGTCATGTGCTGCCCACTCTGGGGAGTACATGACTTGAGAGGATTCAGTATTTCTTATCTGAATGAGATTCATTATCTCCTATGACGCGCATAAGCGTCATTGGTCGTAAATGGGGATTTCTGCGGGACAGCTAATAATGATTTGGCCCATTTTAGGGGGTTGAGAGACTCAACTGGCTTTTTGCCTAGTTGGTCAACACATTTTCCTGCTGCTCGCCGTGTGATGGGGGAGGTGAGATAGTGGTATCCAAAATCTTGTTCGCAGTTCGACTGTTCACAGCCGGCACTGGGGTGGCTACAGCACACTGTCATGTGGTAACAGCGGCCGAAGCAGAGGGTTTACCCTTAGCGGCATGGATCTTTGTAGCTAATGTGTTTGTGCTTGACGTAAGGTCAAGAGGTACATCGCTGTTTTTTGTACACGTTTAGGTGCAATGTTTCCCCATTTGGATTGCTTTGGTTTGTCAGAGCCTCCTCCTGCTTGTTGTGGGGTTTGGGGGTGTTTGCATTTTATACATACTGCCATGTAATTTTGACTGATGCCTCATCGGAGTTAGGCAGGCTAGGTTAGTAAACAGACCCTGGTGGATGAAATTACCTAATTTCGTGGCAGCCTGGAAGGCCTATAGCTTGCTACAATTGTCAAAAAAATAACTTGTTTGCTACAATGTCTTGCTAGTTAAGCTTCAAATTCGAAAAATGTGAGTGGGTTAGTAAAAAACTTCGAGTATATAGTGTCGAATTTACACTTGCATGTGTAAAGCCTAGGTAAAAGTCAAACGAATTAAGGGAATTACATACATAATTATACACTTTTGCTGTAATACTTTTTTTAATATTTGTGAATATTTTATTTTAATAAAAAAGCTTCCAGCTGAAAGCGATAGATAAGCTGATTATTTTTTATACTAATAAGTTGTTGTTTTGAATAAAATTATGCAAATCTAACTAAAAAAGATTACGTTTTGGTTCATTAATCGTAAAGTAAATGAATTTACGATAATATATTACGTCTAAAACAACATAAAAACTGATCGATTAATCGAATATTTTTTAAGTTTTGTTCGATTAATCGGTAAAATATTGTGTTTATTTACTATCAAACTGATTGACTAACATTTACAAAACGCAAATAATGGAATTGCGTACTTTCTAGATTTTCAGTATTAAATTTTTTTTTTAAATATTGCAGGCCTGAGTCAGTTTTTGGTCACTAAGCCATAAATTAAGCCGGTTTACATTTTAGAAACCAAATTTTTATGAGCATCTCTTAATCTTGAGATAATCAAAAATGCGCGAGGAGTGAAAAAATAATACTTTTGCAAATCCCCTATATTTAGTGGGTGCTCTAATATACATAGATATGTATATAAATTTAGTTGATAATTTATTTATTTTTGGAATTACATATAATTTAATTTATATTAAATTCTTAAATAAAATTAAGTTATAAAATAAGAAAATTTACAATATACAATGCAAAAGTTTTTAAGTGCAAAACACCAATACATTTTCATTTTAAAAACTTTCTCTGGTTGCAGCTACTCGATCGCGTGCAAGAGAGGGCGAAGAAAATCATACGTGAACGTAGGATATCCAACTCTATTGACTCTCTTGAACACAGACACAATGTGGGTTGTGTTTTGCTGTTTTATCGTTACTACAAAGGAATGTGCTCTAAAGAGATTAAGAAACTCGTTCCCGATATCCGCACGTTACAAATAAAATTAGCTTTTTAGCCGTACAGTTCGTATGTGGAATCATCTTCCTGCAGAGGTCTTTCCTGTCACCTACAATGTAGGAAAATTCAAATCGAATGTCCACAAACACTACTCCCTCTATGCTCCTTTTCATAACTTATGTTCATAGTTCTGGCACAATGCATTGCATGCGTAGGGGTAATCCCCTGAGGGCTGGTCCGATAGGTGATCCAACGCATGCAGCAACCCAAGTAATTCTGCCTGGTAAATGGAGACGTACTCCCCCAAACGCAGATTAAAGGACAAGTTCAGCTCACATGAGTATACTACTGCTCCTGCTCTACCATTCATAAGAGAACCATCAGTAAAGATGCTGATGTCGTTCTCCATACACTTATTGTGTAGAACCTTCCGCAATGAGTGTCCGATGCAGTCTTTCGACTATCTTTCTTCTACTCATGCGTTCCATCGGCATTTGAGTTATGCGGGCAACCCCTGACTACCCTACCACGTATTCTGGAACCCCCATTTTTTAGATTTATAGTTATCGACCTAAGCATAGCATTGATCCATTTGGTAACAATAGGTTTAACCCCACGCTCACCAATAGCATTTTTCAACTTCGAGAAAGAAATTTTTTCCGCGACTGACAAGTTTCTGCAGAGCGGTATCAGTAGATCTATCTGCTATATAGGCATGGTATCTACTCAAAGGCCTATCCGTTAGCGTGTGGTTCTCCAGGAAGTCGGATAACACCCTCTCCATTGTCTTCAATAGAAAATACGTCAGGGTTACTGGCCTGAAGGACTTGGCTTCCTTATAGTCCATTTTACCCAGTTTGGGAAGAAAAACTGCATTAGGTTCCCTCCAAATGTAAACAGATCAAGAGTCTACCTATTACGGTTCAAAAAATAAGGCTATTTACGTACAAATTATGTCACTATCGGAACGCCCTTTATTTTTATTATTTGCTATAGCGGCCATGGCAATTCCCTTTCTATGAATATATCAAGAGTCTACCTAGTACTACTAAAAAAATAAGTCACTATACGTGAAAAACATGTAACTGTCGGAACACTCTTTAATTTTTAATAATTGCCATTGCGACTGTGACTATTATGGTTAAAAAAATAAGGCGCTATATATGCAAATCATGTCACTGTCGGAAAACCCTTTAATTGTTACTGTTTTTTATAGAGGTCATAGTAATACACCATCTGTAAAAATTTCAAGAGTCTACCTATTATACATAAAAATTAGGCCATATTCATGCAAATCACGTCACTGTCGGAACACCCTATAATGTTTATTATTTGTTATAGTGGCCATAGTAATACACCTGTTAAAATTTCAAGATTATACCTGTGATCGTTTAAAACTTAGGTAATATACATACATGCAAATCACGTCACTTTCGGGACACTCTTTAATTTTTAGATTCAATATTGTATATGTACTCATTTATAAAGCGAACATAGTTTTAATTACTTTTTTGCAAATTTTAAGTGGTTGCGTGCTACAGCTCAAGAAATAAAAACATAAACGTAAATAACACGTCACTTTCGGAGCACCCTATAAGTATTTGTTGCTATAGCGGCCACAGTTATACACCTTCTCTGAAAATTTCAAGAGGCTACCTGATTGGTTTAAAACTTAAGCCATATACATGTAAATCACGTCACTATCGGAATACCCTTTAATTTTTATGTTGTTTATTTATACTTGTTTATATTAGGAACTAAGTTTTAATTATTGTTTTTAAATCTTAAGTCTCTGCCTCCTACAGTTCAAGAAATAAACACATACTCGTGAATAACACCTCTCTATCGCAACACCCTATAAGTTTTATTATTTGTTGCTATAGCGGGAACAGCTATACATCATCTGTGAAAATTTCAAGAGTCTACCTATTATGGAGATAAAAGGTCCTGACAGAAGGACAGACATTGTAGCGAAAACAATAGGGTTACGTTTTTACCCTTTGGATACGGAACCCTAAAAACACGCAGAATTGATTTAAAAAGAAAATAACACGGTAATTCACAAACATTTTTTAATTAAAGCACAAATGACTTAAAAATAGGCATTAAGCGGTAACCACTCGAACATTGTATGCAGAAGTACGTGTTCGCCACCTCATAGATATAGATTGAAGACGATAATTCTTGTGACGTCATTCTGTCGACGTTATATCTTGTGGTAAGTAATAAAAATTGCTCGTCTGGACGCAGTGTTAAGGCACGCTCTATTTGATGTGTAAATCTATATGACAATAGCTGTTTTCAGTGATGTTCAACTCTTCTTTTGAAAAATCCGCATATATTTTTATCATGAAGTTAAGGAGTGCAAAATTAACCAATATCCTTATTCTAACTTTTATTAGTAATCTACTGGTCGCATATTTATATCGATACCTGATAGGTAAAAAAGTGATATTAATAATAAATTTATAAAATCTTATAACATATATGTACGAGTATTATAAATCTATTTGGAAGTTTGATTATTTCTACGTCAATCCCGGTTAAATCGAATTTAATCATATTTAAAACATAGATGGATCTTTATTTTTGTTTGTGGGTGCAATGGAATATATCTGTTTACAAAACTAGGGTCAAGGTATAACGGAAATTTTTATACGAGTGAATTTTAATAGCAGTTGAGGAAACAAGTACATATACATATAAGTGATTATCCATTTAACCGGTGCTAGGAAAGACGGAATTAAATTAAAAATTTACTTTGCTGTAGTGCATTAATTTTTTAATGTTTTTTTTATTAGACGGTAAGTAAACTGTGAAAAGTTGTTAATATCACTTAATTAACAACTTTGGATCGTGGGACGAAAAATGCTATTGAGGTATTGTGGGTATAGAAAGTACTGCAAATCACGAATAAATTTAAAGAAATTGAATTCTTTTCTATTGTCACAAGATTTATGATAACAAACATTTTATTCCTAATAAAAAAGAGTGAAAATAAATTGACAAAGTCAACAAAATTATATGTGATGAATTTCGATAAATTTTGAGAATAATTTTTGAAGCCAACTCCTAGCATTTGGGTTTGAAAAGTATACCAGAGAATAAAAATCAAACAATAATTACGAATTTAGACAAAAATATTAAAAAAAAAAAATTCGATTCGAAGGCCGGCCTCAGTTGCTCGAACTTTATTTCATTATTCATCGGTGTCTTTCAGTTTTGGGAAGAGGAAAAAGTCAGCGGGGGCCAAGTCCGGTGAATACAATGGTTGAGGCAGGATTACGGTTTTGTTTTTGGCCAAAAACTCACTCACAAGCATCGATGATTGAGCTGGTGCGTTATCATGGTGCTAAATCCATGATTGGTTTTTCCACAATTCTGTTCGTTTCTGACGAATTGCTTCGCCCAAACGGCGCATATCTTCAAGGTAGTATTTCTTATTGACCGTACGACCTTTTGGCAAGAATTCATGATGCACCTCGACATTGCAATCAAAGAAAACAGTGAGCAAAACCTTCACATTTGACCGAACTTGACGTGCTTTTTTCGGTCTTGGCTCCTCTAGGCGCTTCCATTGGGATGATTGGGCTTCGGTTTCAATATCATAGCCATACATGCATGATTCGTCACCAGTTATGACCTCTTTAATCAAATCTGGATCATCGTTGACGATGTTCAACATCTGAGCGAATTACAAATGTAATTCTTAGCAACTGTTTTAGCGCCTGGTTTAGTTTTCTCCAAAGATGGATCAAACGTTTTTTCCGGCAACTGTTTCCAATATAAACCGGAGTCGTCAGCGTTATACAACTGATCTTGACATAAGTCGAACTCATTCATTTTTGCTCTTAACTTTATTTTAAACGGATCTAACAGATGTGGTTGAGCGGAAAGTTTGTGTCCTCTAATTTTAAGCAGTCGAACACCATACCTCTTTTTGAAAGTTTGTAGCCATTCGTCGCTTGCATTAAATCTACGATTGTTTTCATTAATTTGCTCATAAAGTTATTTGGCTTTCGCTTTAAGCATTAGTCCACTTACTGGATTTTTTTTATTTCTCATGTTAACAAACCATTTATAAAGATTTTTCTCCATTCTCGGAAGCTCTGATGCGCGTAATTTTTTGCGAAATCCTGGCCCACAAATTGCGTTAATACAAGTTTTTATTGCTTTGTCCTTATTTTTAATCGAACAAATCGTTGATTTTGGCATTTGATATATTTTAGCTAAGCCAGTTACCCTACAACCTTTTTTAATAGGTCCACAATATCTGCCTTGTCTTTAAGACTTAAAACTTTTAGCTTTTTAGATGACATTTTTATTAATTATTAGCACTCAGAATTCAAATGTGTACTTTAGCAAAATACGAGTGTGTTTATAGATCAAATGTCATGGCGCAACTAAATCAGTAAAGGTACATACATATACATTTGCATGTATTTCTGAAAACAATCAACTTAAACATAAAATTGTATCCTGGGATTCCCAAAATTAAAAGTAAATTCAAAAAATAAAACGAAAAAAACTCAGAAAACTTTATCACGTTTTAGAGCTTTCAGACTTTGTTCACATTTTAAAGTAGTCAATGTAAAAATAAAAGTGTTCTCGTTTTCGAGTCGTTCATCTGTTTGAGTGTTCACGTTTTCGCGAGCTCACTGTAATTCTAATAAAATAAAAAAAAATTAAAAATTAGTAAAAACTAATTTTTATTTTATTTAATTAGTAATTTTATTAAAATTAGTAAAAACTATTTTTTATACAAAACAACAAAATCGTTTTAAAATCGATTCATTTTCAAAATCGTTTTCCATCACATACCTGATTATTTTTGGTTTTCATATAATTTATCTCTAATAAATTGATTTCTGCATATTGTACACGCAGTCTAAACACACCTTTGGTAAGGAAGTATGAACTCGTTTCGAACTTTAACTTGCTATGTTAGTAGAAGTATGTAAAAGCTGTCGCACGTTGAAAAATAATAAAATATATATGTAGGTAGTTTTTCAGTTGCCTAGTTTTTGTACCTCACTGTATTTGCTTTTAAAATTAATTGTTTAAAAATATTGCTTTTTGCTTACATATACACATTTAAAATACAAAACCATATTTTGAGTGGTATGAATCACTTCCATCACAAATAATAAGTGAAATTTATGTTCCCATTAAAAGTCATGTTCCCATGTTGCCGTTCTCTTCAAATTTAAAAATTGAATATAAATATGTATCAGTGCACTTTGAATATAAATAAGAAAGTGTTACGTAAAATGTTTTTCAAAACTAGCAATGTCCGCCACGTTGCCAGCGTCCTGGGGGGTTACTGCGTATTTCGATTCGAAAGAAAAATCGTTCGAATTTGTATGTCTTTTACATTGTGTTTCGAACAATTTTTCTTTCGAATCGAAATACACAGTAACCCCCCTGATATATTTTGTTCGATTTGGCTTTGAAAGTATACCACACCAAATTTTATGACTCTTACTTTTATAGTGCTTCAGATATGGTTTATGTATTTACTTTATATAAAGGAACCATCCCTGGGTAATTACTCAGAATTTTGCAACATTATATGTATATTGAGTTCTATTATTGTAGTTTAGTGTCTTCATTTTCTCACATATAAAAATAAAAGATGCTGCAAAGTTTTCAGTAATCGGTAAAATTGCATACTTTCACTATTTTCTCTTGGAAATGAGATATTTTTAGAACCGAAGTACTACATTCGCACAACACTTTATTAAAATTCATCCAGTAGTTTTTACTTGAAGCAAACACTGACAGACAAACCAATTGGTGTTTTATATTCCATATCGATTACCAACAAAATTTTTCAAAAATATTTTGGTGCTGCTCGGATTTCATTATATGCCCGTCCAATACCATTTCACATCGACTATATATTGTATTATTTGGAATATACGAACTTGTGTATATTTTTTTAAATTTATATCTTCATTCCTAAAATTTTTGTTGCCTTAGCATAATCGAAACTTTATAGAACGATTGTTTGCCTAAGGTCTGCGGAAAGCTTACAACCGTGTAAACAGAGATATTGTTAAATTGACTACCCTACATATACAAATCCAAAATATGTACATATATACAGTCGAACTTTCATATAATGAATCTTCATGGGGCGAGAAAATCGCTTCATTATATAGCAACATCATTATACAGAAATTATATATTTTTTTAACTTTTATTGAAAATAAGCAGGTATATTCGTTCGGATAACACTACTTAATTTTTCTTCTTCAATAAAACATTAGTCTGCTCCTTTGTCCTCATCTCTACAAAGGTTCCTAGTACGTCAATTAATCAAGATACGCATCCCAATGTTGGTATCGTCTCATTTACATCTGCAAATATTTGATAAAGTATTGGGAAGAATTCCAAACTGCTTATCTATACCTTTTTGTTTTCTCTTTCTTTAAGTTTATTGATTTATAATACTTTATAATAAGGAGCTTAACGTTTGTATGTAATTAATTGTAAGATTTAGATACTAGCTAAGGACCACAATATAAATTTAATTAATCCCATTCGTAGTTGATTTAAGTTATATGTCAGAAAAGGCGGTGGTAAACGATTGTTTATTTCTTTACGAAAGTTATTTTGAGACAAAGTTCCCATATTTTGAAAAAATTAAGATGTTTTTTACTTGCAATAAGAGTCAATTCTAAAAAACTTGCTTAAAGTGTCAAACCCTGGCTAAATTTAGACGTTTAGCCTAATACGACTGACTGACCTTTACTATATTTGTCTCTATAATAAAAAAAAAAACTGCATCAAAAAGAAAAAATCATTTCATAAAAATTTATATATTCTCAATTTGTTTAATTATTATAATTATTATTAATAATAATGAATTAATTAAAAGTAAATAATAATAAAAACTTAGTATGGAAAAATATTTTTAAAATTTTTACATTTAAACACAGATGCCGTTATCCAAAACATATAGTCTATTTTATATGAACACTTTGTCCTAAAGTAGACTTTATTTTTTTGGATAAGGGCAATAATCTATCTGCCTTCATGCTTGAGTAACTTTATCCAAGAGAGTAATATTTGAAAAGAAATTATTGGTGTTTATTTTTTTTTGCTTTTTTCATTCTCGAATAACTAAAAATTTTAAATTTTGGTACTTTTTTAAAAATTTGTTTCCTGAAAGAAATCTTTGTTTAATCTTAACATTTTTGAATACAACAACTAAGGAGGCGCCCTTCAAACTGTTCTTTATTACAATCACTCTTGTGATATCATTAATTGATAACTGAATTCTCATTTTGGATGCTACATAAATGACAATTTCTTCCTTAGACCATTTTTCCAGATTTTTTAAAGGGTAATTCTCAATTACAACTAAATGACTGTTTTTACTGTGTTCTTCCAAATTCTGCTCAGGAATACCATCTTCGTAGATGTTTTGAGTTGGATTTCCTACATTTTTTGTTTCGTTTGCAATTTTTTTCGTATCAAATTCAATACATTTGTTATAGTTTTCTTTTGAATTCTTTGTAATTTCAGTTGGATGTGATATTTTTGTCGAATCTTCACAATCGCTTTCGTTGTGATTTTCTTTTGAAATTTCTGTGGAACTTGCTTTTTTTAAATCCAAGGTATCATCTTCCCTCATAGAATAATTTTCATATTCTTTAGAGTTAAAATAATTTGTGGTTCCTTTATAACTTACATTTTCAGCAGCAACAAAACTACTTTTTTTCTCATTTTCATTGCCCTTTATGTTTTTCCACGATTCTAACCTTTTATGTTTCTTTGATGCCAGAATATTTATGCCAATACTTTCGTGTTTTGTTTTGCTTTCGGAAGTTGAACATTTTTCGTCAAATGTTTTTGTGCTAATATTACAAAAATTCTTTGCCAATAAACTTTTTTCTTCATTTAGGAATTTATTTAATACTTCAAGCTTTTCTATGGTACTTTCCAAATTTGCTACGGTAATGTCCTTACTTTGCAGTGCATCGCTAACAACTTTTAATTTTCCTTCAAGTTTCTGCACCGAAAGTTGTGAAATCTGGTATTTTTCCTCAAGAAAATGTATTTTATTCTTACTCTGCTCCAGCTCGTCAACAAGTTCAATTGTTTTTATTTGATCCTCCCAAGATGGAGTACCGTTTTTGAATTCTATGAACATTTTAAATATGCTTGGTTTGTAATATTCACAATGAGAACACTTCTCAGATCTATAGTTAAAAAAAATGTTATTAAACTGAAAAAAGCTTCTTGAAAAAAAAACACTTACTTGCCGTGGCATTCACGCAAGCAGGGAAAATGATACAGGTGACCACAACTTGTTCCGAAAATTACGTCCGCACTGTTTAAAATTTCTTTGCATTTTGCACAGCACATTGCCGTTTGTAATTCCATATTTGGTACAATTTGTATTTTTAGTTCGTAAAGTATTATCTTGTTAACAATTAATCCACAGATAACTTAGTCTATTAACAAATTCAACAGGAATCCGTATAGAATATTTTTCTTTTTTCACGTTCTTCAATTTTTAAACGGGGGAAGTCTCTTCTTGTGATTTGTTTTTGTGAGTGTAGTTGCCAGATAAAATTGTTAGAAATTTTTGGAGTTGTGTAAATAAAATAAAATCGCCAAAACTTTTTTATATCGTTAAGCCTAGTACTATGTTTGAATTTGTGAAAAATGTTGAGCAACATATATTAATTCACAAGAAAAATTTGACATTTAAAATATGGTGTCTATCTCGCGATTTGGAAGAATTTTAAGAAGTTATTGATTTTAAATATACCACATTGTTTTACAAAATTTTTCACAAACAATTTTACAAAAAATTCCACATGAAATATTGCCTATTTGCTTTTTTTTCATAGTTTGATAAAATGTTGATAGAAACATTTCAATGTTTTTCCACAGCAAAAGCAGAGTACTACTTCTGCAACACTTTTTCATCAAATTTTTTTATGTATGTAGTTTGAGAGAGTTCCGCATGAAAAACTGAACAGAGTACCAGACTTTAATCTGTGATCAAAATTAACTAAACGAACGGATTAATCCCATAATTGATTGTAATCTTAGATACTTTGTATCTAACTGTCCAAATACGGCTTTTATATTACATGTAATAAAATAAATATTTAAGTCGTAGGTAATAATATATCCTTATAAAAACATCAGAACCATCATTTGTCACACTTGTTTGTTTGTTTAAATTTTTGGGTTCAATTCTTGGTGATTTAGTTCAATCTGTTTAATCAAATTGTGCACATTAATTACTACTAAAATCGACATATTTACCATAATATAATCAAGATTAAGTCGATTTGATCCAAATTAATTAAACAATGTAACTATTTAATTATAATTGAAAATAAGCCACTGACTTTTATACATTATTTATTTCAGCTTCGTAATGTATCTTAAAGAAAATAAAGTCGAAATTCAAGTTTTTAAATCGTAACGGAAAAATATAGCTTGAGAAGCTTATCAAAATTTCTATCGGAAGACATATACTTTACTTTAATAAAAAACGCCGTACTGACCTATTTTATTATACTAAATTTATATTAAATACTTCTGTTATGTGATAACAAACAATATTTATGTTGGATTTAAAAAAATGTAAAACGAAATAAAAAATCAACAGATTAAACTCTAAGAAAAAAACATGTGTGTAAAAATATTCGAAGCCCAATCAATTCTTGTGCTTAACCAATAACGCTTCTAAGGTATTTGTTTAAAAGGCTTAAAGATTCTGAAGATTAATTACAAAACTACTAAGAAAATATACTAGAATTTGTTAAAATCATTATTGGACTTATTTGGCAAATCTTCGAATTGCTGGAGGAAATCGTCAAAAGGAGTAAAAACGGTAATAAATCTCAACATCTGGCATCATTAGTTTTAACTTATTTATTTAAATTGCGACAGGGTGTTTACGATATAAATTAAATTTATATACACTAATCTAGTGTTGCCGTTTGTCCAACGTTTCTTTAAATAAAATAAAACTATAATGAATGAATTTAAATGTTCTGTTTAGGTTAATAATATCACATATTTTTTTGTCAAATAAGTTTTATTGTAGTGTCATAATAATTATTAAAAGACGGTTGTTATGAGAAATATCACAACTATTTTATTATATGTACTGTCAAAATACTTACACTTGAATGTATGTATGTATGTACCAGGGCGAATTCATACCAGGTGTAGTTGATAGCCCAGCTGATTGTTTTTTGTTCTCGTTTTTTTGCTAATGTCTTGTCAAAAATACCTTGTTTCATATCTGCTAATCTAATGTCAAAGTTGTTGTTTTGTTGTAGTTGTTGCTCTACTGCTCACACCTGGTATGAATTCGCCTTGGTATATACATATGTATAATGTGCATTGTTGCGATTTGTGGTATAATTGTATCAAATTTGGTACAATCGGCATATGAGTGGTACACTGGTACACTTCATGCTTTTTTGGTACAATTTCATATAAAGTTTATTCAAAATTCTTTTTTAATTCAATTAATACTTTTTTGTACTTTTTCTTATGACAACAAACATTTCTAATTTCATAGTTTTCCAACCCTGTCTCGATTTTTATAATTTACTTTGATAGTCCTTTTGTGTGTAATAGGCAATTTAGTTTGCAGGGCCATTTTGCTAAAATACAGCTTTTGCAAGTTTTTGCATCGCCTCAATTAGTTTCCGGCAGTATGCGGCTGATATATTTTTCCATTTTTTCTAGAGACCAATCTTTAGGTCTTTTTTGGTAATTAGACGACTCTTCAATTATTATACATAAATAAATCTGGGTTTACTTTAACGGATTAAGATCCGGTTACTTTGGTGAAGTTTCAAGAACTTGCTGGGAGCAAGTTCATAAGCAAGCCCTTTGGCTTATGAAATAGTTTAGAATTTTTTCAAAATAATTTTTAGTAATTTAGCAATACAAGGAATCAAGGTCAAATATCATTACTTAAAAATATGCCAGTATAAATGTTTTGATTTGTCCCATTTTAATGTCGAGCACCTTTATGTATGTTTTGTTTTTTATACTTAATGCCAAATATTGGTATAATTCATGTTTATTTGGTACAATTTTATCACTGGGGCAGTACAATTTCAACATTGACAGATATCAATACTGATAATATTTTTAGACCTGGTCAAGGCGAATTCATAACAGGTAAACTCGAGAGCTCAGCTGATTATTAGTTGTCACCATCTTACAGTGTCAAAATGTACTAACATTTTTTATTTTGACAGCCAAAAATGATTTATACAACAACAAAATGTACGTATTTTTATTACAGAGTTGTACTCTTTTTTTCGCCGCGAGTCTACCTTGTTTATTGTATCATGGACCTGGTCATACTGGTGCCAAGATAGCGTCGAGGAAATAGCGCCGAATTTGGGACTTAAAAAAACGGGGAAATATAAATACTCCGTAATTGGAAATTTTATTAACATCAAAAGTCAGAAGAACGTTATTTGTCTTTTTAACTAATTTTTAAATTTGTTTAAATTGAAAAAAAAACACTGTCAACTAGGCAATCGTATCACCCAAATATAAATATTTTTTATAATTTTAATTTTTAATTTTTTATTTGCTTTTATTCAGTTTTTATACAAATTTGATAAATATTTTATCTGCTGGTCTGTTTATCCAGGTCTTCCACAGACCTCTATTTCTTGAACCGTTACACTTAAAATTTTGTCATGAAATGTATTACTAACTAAATTACACGCTTTAATAATCCATTTAGAATTTTACTGGAGAAAACTGAGGTGGGGTCTAATCACCGCATTAGATATCGAGTAAAATCTCGTAATTTTTCATTTTGTTATCTCGATATCGAATAAAAAGATTCGTAATTTCAATTGAACCGTGTTTTCTGGTTCACTTGTTGACTTATTAATCTACAACAACTTGATATAAATAACGATTCCATACATGTCGAATAACATAATTAGGTTGTCCACTCGTATCGATTTTGTTATACGATACGATAGTTTACTCGATATCAAATGAGGTGATTAGGACCCTACATACCTATAGGATTAAATATCAATAAGATAATAAAATGCTGGTAATAATTTACTATGTATATTCTATTTTTTCTTCTTCTTCTTCTTCTGGATTGTTGCTCATACAGAGCAACAATGTTGGTGCCAAATGTTAACAAGCTGTCGTAAACACTATGTTCTTATTTGCAGTTTTTAATGTTTTATGTTCTAATTTTGTTTAGTTTTTTAGTTTAGTTAATTACAGCCGCACCCTGGTATATTAAAAACTCGAAAAGCCACTAGTTAAGGCAGTCATAGCGAAACACGTAACAGCGTATCTGAAGAAGCTTGAAACGCAACATTCTGAATGATCGTGGTTACGTTCGACTAAGAAGGAGGAATACTGCTTCTCTTGGCCGAGACAGAGACAGAGGTGACTAATTTATTTATAGCAACAACCGTGTCATCATACAGTTTTTTGTCAAGCACTGGCTGGATATCAGTGTATACATATGTACATACATATATGTATTTTAGTTTAGTTTAATTTTATTTATTTTTTTTTGCTTTAACTTTTAAGATTTGAGCACTTATTGTTAGTTCATACAATTTGAAGATACAATAAATAAATAATATGAGAAAAAAAATATGTAGTTTTTATTCATTTGTTGCAAATTCTTCTTTATTTCCTTTCGTCAAATGTATGTACCTATTGAAAATTTATTTGTTAATTTTTCATGTGGTTTCTTGATTTCGATGTCGATTTTCAATTTATGCAAACAATTTAGGTTATACACGATAACCCAAGCGATTACACGTGGCTGATTAATGCAAGCACCAATTAACTGTACCACAGTACAGCTAACCGTGCGAGAGAGAGACGTAAACCACTTGAAGACCGAGCAACAAGGACGGCCTGATTGAACGATAATGACAATGACGCGCGAACGTGTTCCTGAATCCAAAGCTACTTTACGACTCCCATTCTATTTTTTATTAGTTTTTAATTTTATGTGGGAATGGAATTACATGTTGTCAACCTGAAAACGAGTTAAAAACGGGAAGCTTGATTTTGCTTTTAGACCCATTGTTTCTTGGGAAAATCTTTTTAGAATTCCCCGTAGAATACGATTTTGACAACCGCTTGATCAATAGACTTCGTTCTCACTAACTGTCGAAAGATTATACATACATAGTTTTCTCATATTGTTTTATCTGAGTTTTATTGGTTAAATAAATGATGTTTACAATTAAAACACTACCCAAAGTAGGATAGATGCGAACAATGAACGTCGCGAACAGATCTACTTTTTCAAAGTAAATTTCACACAATTTGGAAGCGTATTCTAGCTGTTAACGATTAATGATGATTAATAATGATGTTTCCACTACAACTTGAATTACTTCATTCGCTCTTTGAATTACTTTTTTGAATTACCTCGTTTCCACTACACATTCTTAATTCGATTTGACATTTGTTCTTTGTTGTAGAGAAAATTTATCTACATTTATTTAAAATTTTTTATATGTCGACAATTTTTTTTTTTGCTACACATGGGTAAGAAGTGGCTAACTACACATTTTTAAAACCGTATTTTCTTAATTAAAAGTTTTAAAAAATAAATAAAGTTCCGATAAAAATTAGAGAAGACACTGATTTCTTCCTAATACGAAGGTAATTCAAATTGAATTACGTACAAATGAGATAATTCGCTCTCAAAAATTTGTATGACGAATTAAGTAATTCAGTTTGTAATTGGGGGTTGAATTACAAATGAGAGAGCGAATTAAGATTACAGGCTGTAGTAGAAACATGGTAGGTATTACTGATTAGAAATGTCAACACAGTTTGACACTCTCAGCTGTCAAACTATAGTTATCGATACCGATATCGATAGTTATCGATAGTTTTCATGCAGCTAAAAACAACCCGATATAAAACAAAATAAATACGAGACCAAGTCAAGGCATGTTAGGTAATCCTAAATTGAATTTGTGAATTAGCTTTAATAAAAATTATTTTTAATAATTATCAGGTTAAAAAGTGATACTTATTACTGACTCTAAATAAGTAAGTAGAGTAGCATAAAATTTATTGAAAAGTTTTACCGTTTTGAAAACGCATTTTATTCATCTGGTGTCTAAAAATTAATACATATATCTGCGTTCAGTAAAAAATCATAATAATTTAAAAATATTAATTTTCTTTCTTAACAAAAATTGTAAAACCAAATAAGTAAATAATAGCAAAAATTATAATTTTTAAATTTATATTAACATTAATATTTTCTTTTCGATTTTATATTTACAGCGTTTGGAATTCGATCGTGAAGGATTAACAAAACTGAAAAAGGCAGTCAAGGCCATACACAATTCAGGAAATAGTAAGTTTTCTAACAAATTCGATTTCACATGCCAAACATGAAGTTTTTTTATTATTAATTATTGCATGTACAAATGAACATCATGTATAGTCAGTGTCATGTATAGTCAGTGTTGCCAAAATTGTTGAGAGAAAAATTATATGTGTATGTACATACATATATTTTAAATAAAAAAAATGCTAAAAGTTTCAAAAAACAAATAAATATGATTTAAAAATTATAAATCTGTACATCTACACATATAATATAGTAATTTATTTCCGTCTGTCTGTCTGCTTTTCTTCTGTGTTCGCAGAGAGGAGGTTCCCAAAATAGGATACTTATTTTTCGTAGAAATAGCTTATTTTCACGAGAAAGTGGAGAAAAAGCAGTAAAAACGCAATTTCCGGTTTAAAGGGACTGAAATTTTCGGGTTAAAACTGAGATATTTTCAAGACGGTTATATTTCCAACACACCTTTTTATTTCTGAAGGTGGGATATTTTAAAAACTATTGAACGCCAGTTGAAAAAAAAATTGTATTTTTACTTTGTGGAACTACAACGTAATTTAAATATTTTAAACACTTTTACTCTTTTATTTTTAGAATTTTTTATACATTTTAGAATTTTATCCAGATATGGGTACCTTTATATAAAGTAAATACATAAACCATAACTGAAGCACTATAAATGTAAAAGTCTTTCAATTGGTGTGGAATACTTTCAAAGCACAATCGAGCAAAATATTGTCAGGACGGATATTTAAATAAAAAAGTTTTAATTTATGTGCGGTTTCTGTATTACAGGCGAGCGTATCGCCAAAAAATTTCTATAGGAATCACTCAAAAAATTGAGTGCTTTTCATACAAATTTTCTAGACGAGCCGCTCGCTGTAATACAGAAACCGCACATTAAACAATTAGTACCGACCGAAAATAATATTATTTTTAAAATAAAAATAAATTATTTTTTTTGTTTGTTTTAAATATAATGTAAATGAAAGAAGGGATTCTTCCGATATCGTGGGACAGACAATTAACTCAAAATCAAAATTTCTTAAAATTAAATTTTTTAGTTACAAATAATTATAAATTTTTAAAAATTCATGTTTTATCACTTTCAATAGTTAAATTACAATTTCAGTTTATTTTAAACGAATAAAATTGTGATTAAACTTCTATATTTATATTGAAAATATTCAGCATTCTGCACCTTTGGTCATATTTATTATTTTATTCAACTCATTTGGAAGAATCATAAGATGTACGTACTATCATTTCATAATACTATGAAATTTAAAATAAGATAAAACATGAATGATACGCTCAATTATGATCTCATAACAATCCCTGAATGGGGTAGTATGAATAGAGTCGATTTTAATTCTTGTAATACTCAATATTGTGTAAAAGATACTTCACTCCACCTGATTTTTTTTTAACCATTTATAGGAAAACTCTTATTGTAGACAGTAGGAGGGAGCATCGATGCAATGTGGGTTGTGATTCGCTCTTTTATAGATACTACAATGTCATGTTCTCTAATGAAATCAAGCAACTTGTTCCTGGCCGCTAGTTTTTGGGTTTAATTCACTTTTTGTTAAGGGCCCATCCAAGTGGTCGAGTGGCCAGTGAATCGCACTACAGGAAGATTTCGTTTTTAGCCGAAAAGTTCGTATGTTATATAAACTCCCTGCAGAGATCTATCCTGTAGTTTTAATTATAGGGAAATTCAAGTTGAACGTCCATCACAGTATAATTATGTTCAAATTAAAAAATAAAAATAAATAAATTAAAGCAGAAAAGCAATTTATAAAGCAAAGCATATTAATATTTACTTTGTACCCCAATGGGCTAGTAGATAGTGTGCTATCAGTCCAGTATTGTGGGTTTGAGTTCCACCAAAGACTCGAAAAAGGACCCATTAAATATTCCCCCTATAAAAATAATAAAACACTTACTTTGCTTTTCAATGATAACAATAGGAAGGAAACTGGTCACTCTACAAATCTTGAATAAATGTAAAAATCAGGTCATGAACGCAAAACGGATATCTTGGAAAGATTTCTGCAGTAGCATTGAAAGCATTAAAAAAAAGCAGATTGCAAAACAAGCGACAATTCCTGGATACATTTAGGAAACCGACGGCAGTGCACAATGGTCACTGGAAGTGCTTTTGGACCCCATTCAGAATATCAATCTATTAAGGGATTGCAGTACAATTCAATTCAAACAAACTGTTGATCAAATTCTGGCTTTTTAGCTGTATGCCAAACCTGTTTTACCTATATTGACCATTGGAGAGGCTTATCGAAATTCATATAAGAATGACAGTCGATAGAAATATTCTTTCATCATTTCAACACGCGTACAAAAAGGGTAAGTCTGTTGAGACAGCACTACACTTGCCCATGACTTACATAGAAACCTGGCTAGAGCATAAATACTTTACTGTGGTAAGCTTCAATATTAATATAAATTATTCAAGCTCTCATGGAGCAAAGGGTTGACCAATCGCTCATTAGGTTTATAACGGGTTTACTGAGACATAGGACAATAACATTTGGCACTGCGAACGTTACTATATTGGCAATAAGAGGTCCACCACAAAGTGGAGTATTATCTAGCTTGCTATGGAATGTAGCAATTAACAGGCTACTTAAAAGACTACACTCTATGCGCTTTAAAACTGTCGCCTATGCAGATGATGTAGTGGTGGCAGCGACTGAAGTCCATATTGATACGATATCACAGAGGTTGGAAACGGCACTCAACCGAACTTGTATTATTCTCTAGAAAACACAAGTTTCCATCCTTTAAGTTGCCTAAATTAAGTGGAATATCACTTACTCTATTTGATAATGCGAAAAACTTAGGCATAATCTTAGATAATAAGTTGATCTAGAATTTGAACATCTAAGGCCATTACTGCAATACACGTATGCAAGAAAGTCATAGGTACAACTTGAGGAATAAACCCAAGGAAGGTGAATTGTCTGCTCGAGACGGTTATCAAATAAATATTATTCTATGGAGTCCTTGTCTGGTGGAAGACTCTGGATAGATACTCTGGCGAACATCTACATTGTAGAGAAGATATTGCGCAATATGGTGATGCTAATAACAGAAGCTATGAGCTCAACGTCTTTTTGTCATACTTTACTGGATACCAGACTGGGCAGAAAGCTGGCACTAAGAACAGCAGTGAAACTGAATGTCGTAGACGCATGGATTATGGGCAAATGCTAGCGTTACAAGCATCACAAATGGTATTCCTGGTCTCATAGATTATTGGACCCCGACACTCTTCTTCGCAAGAAGTATCCACTTCGATTTCACGGATTTCGATTTGCTCTTAACCTCATTCACTTTATGGCGCCTCACTATTGTAGTTCTGAAGATATAGGGAAATTACTTATTTTTAGTATAGGAGGTACCCATTTCCCCGCTCTTATACCACCAAGACTTTTTTTCAAACATGTAGTTTGTTCTTAGAGTTACCCACATAAACGTTTGTGAGCCTCTCTGTTGTAGTTGTGGAGATATTAATTAATTCGCGAAAAATGGCTTTTTGCGCCTCTGTGCGATGTTTGTAGTAATGTAGCTGTGGAGCCGCTCTCGTCCAAATTTTTAAAGCATTAATTTTTAAAAATTGAAAAACAACACAAATGTTAAAAATTAAAAAAAAGACAAAATTTTAAATAAAATCTAAAAAATAATTTAAGCTATATGTTTTTTTTTTCATGCTGGATAATTTTAAAAAATTATTGATATAGCATTAAATATGCTGAACTGGCAACACTGGTCATGTGTAGTTAGTTATGCAAGTATGAAATACTATTATTTATAGTTGAACGCGTTTAAAATAAGTCAGTAGTATTTTAATCTCGCATTATAAGTACATATTTCTAAAATATCCCACACATTTAAGCCTCTTTCGTTTATTTATTTTATCATATTGAACATTCAGTTTATATTTTATTTATTTCTATCGTTTTTGTAGCACATGTAGACAATGAAATGTTCTTAGTGAGAGCCTTAGAACGTTTGGGCGGTAAAGTAATAGATCAAGATGAACCAGATATTGGTGCTGCATTTCTTAAATTCTCTGTGGTAACAAAAGAGTTGAGTGCATTAATGAAAACCTTGGTATGTGTCACTCATAAATAAATAAATAAATGTAGAGTATGGAAAACTAATGATTCTTATGTTTTTGTTATAGATGCAAAATATCAACAATATTGTTATGTTTCCGGTTGATACAATGCTTAAGAGCGAACTGAGAGGAGTTAAGGGGGAAATGAAAAGACCTTTTGATAAGGCAGCCAAAGATTATGAAGCTAAATTTATAAAAATCGAAAAAGAAAAAAAGGCCCAAGCCAAAGAAGCTGGTATGGTACGAACGGAAATTGATGCTGCTGTTGTTGCTGATGAAATGGAAAAGGAAAGACGTCTTTATCAGTTACAAACGTGCGAGGTAATGTAATCAAAATGAAATTCTTTATAAAACATAAAATAAAATTTTACGTACAGTGGTGGACATTAGGTTAGCACACCACCGATGTGCACTCTTTTAAGCATGGTACTCTGTTGATGATTTCGTGCGAAATGATGTCAAAAGCCCATATAAAAACTTACTGCGGAATAAAAAAGAAATAAACATGCTAAAGTAGTATTCTTGCAAAATGTTTTTTGCAACTGCGAAACAATGTGAAGACGACTTTTTTTGCACGGCTGTTGTTAATATTAATTTAGTTTCCATTGGTTTAAAATCTTTTATTACTTTTTGTCACGAATCTTATAAATAATATTACAAACATAAATGTTTTTTGTTTAGATAATTGAAACAATACTTAAAGGCAATAAAAACGACAGTTTAATTTTTAACCGCTGTATTGTCACCACTAGCTTATTGTCAAAAAAATAAATGTTGCTCAAAACATTTCGCAAATTTGAACACAGTACTATGCTTTACACTAAAAACTTTGCTTAATATTTACATCCCTAGACACTTCTCTGCTCATCAGTTTCATTTCATGAAATATGTATGTATGTTTATTTTCTTTTCGAGTTTGACAAACCCTTTAAAAATGACTAGAGAGCAATTTATCGCAAATAAAAAAAAAAAAAAAAATCTATCAAGAAAATTAATTTTTTTTTTATAACACCTGCACATCCATTGCGCATAATGTTCACCAGGGCCACGAAACGATCCTTTGGTGTTGCGTACCATGCGTTTTGGGTATAACACAAGTAAAGTGTTGCTCTTCATCATTAGTGCTGATATATTCAAATATAAATTTGTTGTATGGGACCAACTCCGTGCTCAAAATACGCGGCCGTCCTAAACCATTACATTTTGGTGTCCATGTTTCACCGTCTTAAATGTGATATGTACATGTATCAATGCCCTAGACAAGTTGCTGGGTGAATTATTTTTCGCGCTGATTCCAAATCTGTGCTCACATTTTGTTTATCACGTTTAGTTTCCTGATTAAATTGGGGTTCACTGGGGTTTCAGCACATAATTCGTAAATTTAAAAAAATATTGAAAATAGGTAGTTGCTTAGAATTTTCTCGCATATTTGGTATCTGATAAGCCCCTCTTCAGTGTCCAGCAGAAATCTGATAACATGTTGCTGAGCTTTCCTTGGTACTATTGAACTCAATTGCTGTTGAAATTCCAAATCCTTCTGCACTTCTCTAATCTGAGACCCTTCTTTATTTTGCCTCACTGATTTAGTAATTTTTTTTTTAAATCAGTGAAATCAGTTTTTAAAAAGTCCTAATTTAATTCCTAATTTAATATACCGACCAAAGGCTGAAAAAGGCTATTATTGTAAAAAATAAGTTTGTCTCTTTGAGAAAAAAATAATTTAAATTTGTCATGGCGAGATCGATATATAGAAAATTTTGTTTTTCGCAATTTCCAACCCTTTTAATTTTCTGAGTGATTGACGGGTCGTAACGCAGAAACTAAGCGTGATAGAAAGAATCTCTAGGACAAAATCTATGTTTTATTCTTGTGTATTTTAATAATATAATAACAATGACAGACATCAACATTTGAAAATGGGCTAAATTAAAGTTCAGCTTAGATTATTTTCAATTGGCACCTAATAATACATAAAAAACACAAAAAAGAAAAAATTAATGCATATTTATCACTATAGACAGCACTTACGGGTAAATGTTTAATTATGATAACATAATAAATGTGCTAAACTAATGCCCGCCACTGTATGTAAGTTTTTTAAGGTTATACGTTAAATTGTTGATGTTAAATTGTTTGTTTTGGTTAATTTTATTTATTTTTAGTATTTGCTGAAATATAAGGAAATAAAAACAAAGACTGGCATCGAGTTGCTTCAGCATTTTATCGAATACTATCATGCTTTGAATAAGTAAGTACAATCATGCTCACATTATTCATTGTATATAGTTACGGTGACTATAATATATAAATAAAAAAACAATATATAAACAGTTTTCTTGCAGCAAGAATGATATTAGCATTTTTGGTGGAAGGAGTTCCTAACTGGATTACCAAAGACTAAAATAACCAGTTATTCAAAATTGATTACGTATTGCGTATTATGCAAAAAATGTAATAGCAATATTTTTTTTCTTGGTTTTGAACAATTAAGTAGGTAACTTAGAATTATGTAAATTTTTTTTGAAATAATGACATATTTTGTCAATATTTATATGGCATTCAACGATCATAACTAGTTCATTTAAACGATCATAACTAGTTCAATTACTAAAAAAGTAAGTTATTATGTGGCAAGTACTCCTTTTGGTAATGCCAAATTTCTGGGTAAATCCAGTATTAAAGTAAAAAAAAAACTAGTCTACTAAAATATAGTGAAAGTAAAAGGTCTTTCATTAAGGGCTTCGTATCTTTAAATGTAAAATGTGATATCATCTAAAATGCATACATATGTACTCGTTTGAAAGGCCTATCAATGTCATTATGAATATAATATATCATTGTGCAAATGTCCGCCACAGCTTTGCTGTGTTGCGCGCATTCAAAATGTCAAATTTTCCATGACTGGCGCATTAATCAGATCGATGGCATGGGTTATGTCCTTTGAGGGCCGCTGTGATTTGTGTCTTATTCGTATAGACCTGCATTTCTAGAAAAATGCTAACGGGGTCAAATCGCATCAATTTACATCAACTTGGACGTGATATGACCTTGCACTCAATGTATAATGCGACATAAGCTGTTGGCACGCAGTTTCGTCCATTTGAAACCACACTTCAGTGGTGTCAATTTTAGGAGAAAATAAGTTGGTAATTATCGACCTATAGCGCTTGCAGTTGACGGTGACGCACGGAGTTGCCATAGCTGAAAAAATTCGATTTTCGAAAGTGCTGCTGAAATAAAAATCTTGTATAATTTTATATAAAACTTTATTTTATATAAAACTTGAATTTAATGTTAAACGCTAGGTATTTTCTATCGAACTGACACAATTTTCATAACAACATTCATAAGTCAAATAGAAATAATAAAAACTACTACGATTAAGAATTTATATTGAATAACAAGTAGAAATAAATAAAGTATTTATAACAAATACCCTCTCAATATAAATTCTACATTTACATACAAAATAATATATTACAAGTTATATAACAAATTACAACATTTTGTATGATTCTGACTACTCAGCATTTAGTCAACATATCAGCGACATTGTCTTCGGTAGGAATATATTTCAAATCAATTTCATTTGCATTGTATATGTCCTTGATGTAATGGTAACGAATGTCAATATGTTTACTCCGCTTCATAGTCATATGACTTCGTTAAAAATTGAGCACCTTGATTGTCACAACACAGCATAGTTGGTTTCTACAACATCTCTACAATCGCAATGTACTCTGCTTCCATCGAACTTAAAGCAACAATGTTCTACTTTTTCGATTCCCATGAAATAGCTCCGCCTGCGAGAAAAAGAACATATCCGCTATACGACTTTCAATCAATTACATTAGATCCCCAATCTGCATCAGAATAATATATTAAATCATTTTTATTTTTTGGATAATTAATCGAAATTTCTTTATTTTTCAAGTATCGCAAGACATGTTTTGCCGCAACAAAATGTTCTTTGTAAGGATGAGAATTGAAATGTGCTAAACTTGAAACTGTATGCGCGATATCATCGGGGCTTGAAATGGTTGTATAAATACAATAAACTTCCAATTAATGATTGAAACTTCATTATCTCGACCATTTTACTACAGTTTTCTTCTTTATATTTTAATAATATAGTTCCGGTAATACAAGGTGTCTTAGCAGGCTTACAATCTTTCATATTCAATTGCTTTAACAAATCTTTCACGAAATTATTTTGATGTACTTCAATACTTCCTCTTGGATCATTTCTAACGATTTCCATTCCTAAATAACACTTCGCTTGACCCCGATCAACAATTTCTACATGCTCTTTCAACTTTTCCAATAAATTTTGCATGGACTTCTCCAAAGTACAACCTAATAAAAGGTCATCGACATATAAAGCAACAATATTAATTTCATTTTTGTTATGCTTAATATAAACACATCTATCTGTTTTGAATTGCACAAAACCAATTTCTAGCAAAATATTATTTATTTTATGGTTCCATTCTCTTTCAGTTTGTTTTAGCCCATATAACGATTTCTTCAACTTGCATACTGATTTTCTAATTTTTCTTGTCCTTTATTAATAAACATTTCAGGTTGTTTCATGTACACTTCTTCCTTTAGGTCTCCGTTAAGATATGCCTAGACTACATCCACATGGTTAATTAATAAATTGTATTTTACAGCTAATGACAAAACTAAACGAATTGTTGGATGGCGTATAACTGGCGCATATGTTTTACAATAGTCTTCGTTATATTTTTTGGAAACATCCTTGAGCTACTAAACGAGCTTTATATTTTTCTACAGTACCATCTGGAAAATATTTCTTTGTAAAAATCCATTTACTTCCAATAACATTTTTGTCTGGAGGTCTCTCAACCAATTCCCAGGTTTTATTTTTTATTAAAGATGTATATTCCTTACTCATTGCGTCTTGTCATTCTTTGGACTCGTAGCTTGTTTTATACTTGTAGGGTGAAAACTGAAATCATTTACCATGTTCAGTTCATCAGTGTCCATCTTATAAATGTTTCTAGGTCTGCCAGGTTTTCCAGTCCTTACGACACTAGGTCTACCTCTTTTTCACTTTCCATTTATATTCTTTTCGTATGTTTCCTCAAGTTCTTGTTCGCGATTTCCGTGTTCAAAACTAAAAAATTCTGATTCTTCACTTCAACTTTCATCAGCATTTCTGAATTCTCTTGCATTTTGATTTTCAATACCATTTTCACTTCTCGAATCATCTACAGAATAATTGAGATTTTGAATATCAATTTCTTGTCTTGTACTTTGATTATTGAATACATTTGAACAATCAAGTATATCATCATTAAGATTCTCAGCATCTAAATTTGATTTAAATTCATTTTCAAAAAACTTTACGTCCCTTGAAATCATTACTTTCTTTGTCTTTAAATCAATCAATCTATAACCTTTTGTATTTGGTTGATATCCAATAAAAATTCATATTTTACCTTTTCTTTCCAATTTTGACTGAACAGGTTTGTTATCTAAAATTATAGCCTTACATCCAAAAGTTCTGAAAAAAGATACACACGGCTTCCTTTTAGTCCAGAGTTCAAATGGGGTGATCTTTGTAGGCGATCGATTTTTAATAAAAACGCTTGTATTAATGGCCTCGGCCCACAGAGCTTTAGGCAATCCTGATTCATCTAACATACATCTGGTCATTTCTACCAACGTTCTGTCAGCTCTCTCAGAAACTCCATTTTGCTGAGGAGTATAGCTAACTGTTGTTTCATGAAGTATACCACGTTCTTTAAAAAATTGTTGAAAATTTAAATTTATATACTCCTTGCCGTTATCACTTCTTAATCGCTTTAATTTATTACCAGTCTGTTTTTCTGCCATATTAAGGTGTTCTTTAAACGCACTAAAAGGATCAGACTTGTTTTTTAAAATATAAACTGTAATATATCTGGAATAATCGTCAATAAATGTAATGAAATACAATGCACCACCATAAGATTTAATCCTCATAGGTCCACAAATGTCTGTATGAACTAGCTCTAACAAATTTTGAGAAACTATTGTACCAGTCGTTTTAAAATGCTTTCTTGACATCTTACATAAAGAGCACGTTTCACAATTAAAGTCATTTATGTTACCTTTTAAACCACGAACCATTTCTTTACTTGCTAATTTCTTCAAATCATTAAAGTTAAGATGTGCAAATCGTCTATGCCAAAGAATATTCTCACAAGATTCCATTTTGTTAATTGAATGCGCCTCTAATGTTGATTTAATCTTATAAATTCCATTTACTATTCTTGTTTTAAATTGAAATTTATCATCCTCAAGTATTTCAACATTATTATTTTGAAAATTTATAGTATATCCTTTCTCAGCCATCTTACTAATAGACAAAAAATTTGTTTTCATATCAGGAATATATAAAACTTCTTTCAAGCTATAACATTTGGTGTTAAATTTCACTTTAACTTCACCCTTTACGGTAAATTTATCTCCAGAAGCTAGTACTACTTAGCTATTATATTCTTTCATATCTGAGAACAAAACTTTTTCACGACATACATGTGAAGATGCTCCACTATCTAATAACCATTCACCCAAATTATCATCTTTAATACAAGAATTGAGTATACCCATCGCACTTTCTGCATTTCCACTATTTTTATTCTTGAATTGGCACTGAGAACGAAAATGACCCATCTTACCGCATCCAAAGCACTTTATATTTTTTAATTTATTTTAATTATTTGTATAAATGTCAAAATTCTTACTCTTTTTCTTGATTGCAAATATTTGTTCCTTACTTTCGTGGCAAATTTCGCTTCTCCTTTGCTCTTCTTCTAATATTTTATTTTTCAATTGTTCCAAATTTGGCAATGAATCCCGACTTTTAATTGCGATAACAAAATTTTCCAATTCAGTAATTCATTTGGTATACTTATATCAGTATCTTTTAAATAATCTGCTATTGTACTAAAATGATTAATTTTAAGACTAAATTTTTCATCAAGTACAAACTTAAAACGTACAAATTTCTTGAACAAATGCACTTTTCTTGCTGGATCTTTTGCTCTGTAAATGTTCTCCAATTTGCGCCAAGCTTCTCTTGAAGATTTGCAATCCATGAGATGAACCAGTTCAGTTGTTTTCACTGATAAAGTTATTGTTGCCAACGCCTTCTTGTCTTTGTTATTCCAGGCAGTTTTCTCTTGAGCAGAAGCAGATTCATCAAGAGCAGTCTCAATTACTTCCCAATAATCTTGTGTTATCAATAAACTTCGCATCTGTATTGACCAGGATGCATAATTTTCAGCACACTGTTTATCAATTTGAAAACTTGAGTTCGACATTTCAAATTAATTACCAGTTATGATCAATTTAATTTACAACAGGATACACACACTTATTCTTGTCTAAAGAATCCATATAGCAATCCTGCGGCCATAACCATTGTTGAAATAAAAATCTTGAATAATTGAAGGAAAAAATTAAAATTAAGCTTGAGGTCAAGATGTTCTATTTAATATAAATAGAAAATATTAAGAATGCCAATATTTCGCTACTCCTTTGGGTAGCATCATCAGGGCTAAAAAGGTTTTAGAAATACATAACATTTAAACACATAATAACATTAAAAAACAAAACATATTAGGTTTAAACATTAACTCATACAAAAAACAACAAATGACGATAGGTATATAGACAAAAAACATATTAACAATAAAGAACAAACAAACTTATTCTATATTGTAGTTCGACTACTATTGTCAAAATATATTATTGCATTGTATATTAAACCAACAAGTTAGTTTGATAATACTTCTTTTCTTTGTCTACCTTTATTTATTAAATGCCTATAATTCTGAGCTATGCTCTCAACGTCAGCTTTATAGTTTATTCTCTTAATTGTAGGTACATTTATTATCTGCAACATCAACATGTAACGGCGTTTATAATTTCTCTCTGTATTTAATATTTTAATATTATCAAAATTTGGAGAGTGATTGTTATGTGCATAGTGGGTCGCGAGTGCAGTTTTTTGTGTAAAATTATTTAACCTATTACGCTGATCATATTTATGGCCAGCAATCCTAACTTTTAACTTATTTTTTGTTGTCCCAATGTAAACTTTTATCACACTTTTCAATTTCATTGCCATCGCAAGGAATTTCGTAAACTACATTCGATTTGTCCGTTATATGAACTTTGTATTTAGTTTTGCTGAAAAAAGAACGTTTGTTACAGTCAAATAGTCCAGATTTTTTAAATCTCTCAGATATATTTGGAACATATATAAACGATTTAAAAATCTTAGGTTCAGCCATATTATCTGTATTTTTAACCACTTTTACACGATTATAATCATTGATTAGTTTGTTAATAAGTTCAGATGGAAAATCGTTGTCCTTTAGTATTGTCCTTATTTTTCTTCTATTCTTTTGGTGGAAGATGGTGTCACTTATGTCCAAAACTCTATTGATAAAATTAGAGGCGGTGTTTATAATCATACTTCTTGGATGCTTTGAAAAATAATTGATTAATTTTCCATTGGTTTTTGATACCAGTCAATTCTTAGTTGTTGGCCTTCCCTAATCACCATGGTGTACAGATATGGAAGTCTGGAGTTGCATTCTCTCTCCATAGTGAACTTAATTCTTGGGTGAAAGTTACTGAGAATAGTCAGAATATTATCTATTTCATTTTTTCTAACAATGGCAAACAAATCGTCAACATATTTTGTTAAAATCTTGGGTTTAATAGTTAATTCCCGTAAACAAGTTTCCAATAGTCTTTCTATATCAATGTCCGCGACTATTGGTGAAGCTGGTGAACCCATAGGAAGTCCCATTTTTTGGGAGTATATTTTGTCGTCATATTGGAAATACCGGTTGTCTCTAATGCAAAATCTTAAAATACGTAAAAACAAATCCTTTGTTACATTTGTATATTCTTTAATCTCCTCCCACTTTTCCTCAATAATAGTTAATGCTAAGTCTACCGGTACAGCGGTAAATCTTTCTTGTCGATTTTTGTAAGTCCATATAATCTTGGTGCTAAGGCCGTGTCAGTTTTGAGTTGCATTTTCTCCGTTGTCGATATAATATTATATTTCGAAAGCTCCTCAACTAAGTCATTGTTAATTTTTTGAAGTTTGGTTGAAGGACCTCTTCTTAATCTCTGGTATGTCATAATATCTTCAACCACTGTCCGCATCTTAAGTTTATAATCCTTTTTGTCCATTGCTACTGTGCTGTTTCCTTTGTCCGAATTCAATATTAAGATGTCTTCACTACGTTTCAGAAAAGCTTTCGCGCATTTCATCGTGTTTAAGGTAAATTTGTCTCTATTTGACAATGGGACCTTATTCATGTGATTATCAATCATAGTAGTTAGCTTGGTTCTAGCCATCTTTTGATCCTACTTGTCTTGCAACGTTCGTATAAAATCTTCTCCACCAGTTATAAATTTTAGAACGGGGAAGCTGTCCTTTGTGTAAGGTACTGAAAATTGTTGTCCTAGATACTACTACGATTAAGAATTTATATTGAATAACAAGTAGAAATAAAGTATTTCTAACACTAGAGGATCTAGGAACAGCATGATTTTGTTCCTAGTTTCAAGGGTACTCTTTAGGCATACTGACAGACTAATAGAAGTTTGACCAAATTACACACTTCTCTAAATGAGTGATATATAATTTTAAAAGGGGAGAAAAAAAACTATCACATTTTTTCCTGCTCTACGATGGTAAACTAAGCCACACATCCAGTCAAACTGGGTAAAAAAAATAAAAAATTGAATACTTTACAACGTTATAAGTTACGAGCAAAAAAAGTATAACGTATATTTATTTTTTCGCTAAGGTCAAAAAAGCGCACACACAATCCGCGATGAAGTTTTGAATATTTTTAAATAATTTTTTATACACCTGTTTAGAAAAATAAATTGGTGCGTGAACTTTTTTGAGAAAAACTACAAAAGATTATGACTTTCGTGGCCAAAAAATTGGTTCTACCGCTAATATTCCCATATTTATTATACTTCTATCAGTTTATGTTACTGATCTGTGTTATGCTACTGTTATGTTACTAGTAGAATTTTTAAATTGAAAATCGTCTAGTTTTTAACTCAGAAAAGATATAACTTTGAAATATTGCCATAATATTTTAAGTAAGATCAAAACTTAAAAAAAAATTTGCTGAAAATTGTATTCCTTACTTTAAAAAAACTGATCAGGGTATCGAAAAATCAAAAAATTAAATTTAAATGCTATACCCATGTCAAATTTTGAATCAATTACTAATGGCAGAATTATTTTCGAAATATTTTGAGTCTGCCCCACTATAAATTTCAAGTGGATTGATATCGACCGTAATTTTAAATTTTGTTGTTGAACGCAACATCCTTCCATGATGATTTGACAAAACAGACAGAATAAATTACAGTCAATTCGACAGATGAAGATTCAACTATAAGGGAGCTATAAGAAAATGTATTTAACAATATCTTTCTTATTCTTGCAATCTTGAGAAAATACCCTTTCTAATGATTGCAAATATTTAACTGTCGACAAAAAGTTTAAAAAAATATGGATTACTAGGAACAAGATTTTAAGAGGTTCTAATCACCTGATATATTTTAACATATTATTTTTCGTTTTTAGGCTAAAATCAATTCGAGGTTAAAAAATGTAGAACAAATTGTGAACACTAAATAAAATACAGAATTTTTGTCTTTACCTAACAACAATTTACACAGAACAAAGTTTTCAAATAGAGTTAATAGTATAGATCACGAAGTTCATTCACACTTTACACTGAAAGCCCTTATAACAACAGAAATTTTTTGTCAGCACTTTAAAAAAGTTTATAGCGAAGTTGTTCAATGTTTGATTCAAATGGTCCTACAAAAGTGCAAGTGCATAATATCATAGCTTTTTTGCCAAACCCAACAACAAAATACCTAATTTTTTTGAAACTTTTATAAAAGCTTTGATATAACGCATTTGCACTTTCGCAAGACCGTTTGTATCACCATTGAACAAAATCAAACAAAAAAACGGACGCTTGTTCATACATCTATTTGAAAAACAAACGAGGCTGGGGCAATATGGCAATTACTTATAAGATACTAGATATAACCGGTTCGCCATCCTCAAAAAATTAAATAAACACTTGGAGCAAAAAACCCACGCTTCTCAGAGAAGCCTATATCAAATTTAAAGAGTTCCGCTATTGCATATATCTAGATATAGGATTATTATTTTGTATTGAGAGTATCTGGCCGTAACCAAGCTTTAACTTTTTTTAAAGAGAAGTACCACTCATTAATGCCTATATTAACTGTGGTACTTCCTTTGGAAAGGGATAGTATTAGATAAGACAGATGGTTAGTGTGATAGTAAAGCTTCGATTCTGGCACCACTGCAATTGCACGTTATGATTATTTTTAGAACAGTATTGCAGCGCCTCTAGTGTTATTTAGGCGAATTAGTTTGAAGCTAGCATAGCCAATTTATATTTATTTTACTTCGCCGACGATTTAGTGCTGTGGTAATACCGGCGAAGGAGGGCGGTGTGATATGCATTATTATAAAGAAAAATTAATACATATCAGAAAAATTGATGTTGCCATGGCTGAGTATTGAACTCGTGACCATTGCTTAGTAGTCAACGTGCTAACCACTTAAGCTACAGCACCCTCAACTCAACTTGAAAACAGACGTTATTCTCAAAGTATAAAAAAGGGTTGAACCTTTACCTATTATAGTTCCCTAGGTTCACGCCAAAAATTATATTCTTTGCATGAGAGGTACGCGCCCAATGTTTCAACTCAACCAATTTTTTGCTCAACTATGCAATATTGTAATTGATCTACGTTACTACTTTACTACTACGTCTTTATTATTTGCCTTTTTATTATTATTTATTTTCGTGCACATAACTTGATTGGGTTTAGCATTTAATGGTTATAATTTTGAAATTTTTTAAACCTTAGTTATTTTAAAGATGGCCTACAAACGATTGAACACTTTGGAACATACATAAGTGATTTGAGTAATAAATTGCACAAAATCAAACAACGACAAGATGAAGATCGTCGAAGTTTATTGGAATTGCGAACGCTTTTGCGAAGTACGCCTGATTTTGATCGTGTAGAGAATGTGCCGACCGATAAAGGAGGAGGGGGAACAGGTTATTCCTTACATCAGCTGCAAGGTGATAAACATCATGGAGTCACGCGTTCGGGTCATCTGCTAAAGAAAAGTGAAGGCAAAGTGCGTAGAGTGTGGCAGAAACGGCGATGCCGTGTTACCAGTGATGGTTTTCTGGATATTTGCCATGCTGACGAGACAAAACCACCTACAAGAGTAAATTTATTAACGTGTCAGATTAAACCAGTGCCAGACGATAAGCGGGGCTTTGATTTAATCAGTTGTAAGTAGTTCAATAACTATAATTTCACTTTAAATGATCATTTAATATTTGAACATACATTCATATTACAGATAATCGTCCATATCATTTTCAAGCCGAAGATGAAGCTGATCAAAAAGCCTGGATGGCCGTTTTGGTTAATTGTAAAGAAAAAGCTTTAGCTAAAGCATTCCAACATGCAAATCCACAAATGAGTCCTAGTTTAGTTGAGCTACAAAAGACTGTTATAAGGTAATATTTTTGCTTGTGTCTATACAAATATTTGTAAGTTATTCTTTAAATATAAAAGCTAGGCTAGTGGCTTAAACGTTATAGCCAAATGTATTATATGGCTTTTGTGTAAATCTGCGATTAAAAGTATGATTCTGTTTACTTTTACTACAGATACGTCCAAATGTTGCCAGGAAACGATCAATGTTGCGATTGTGGCTCACGCAACGATGTCACCTGGATCAGCCTGAATTTTGGTATACTTGTGTGCATACAATGTTCAGGCGTTCACCGAGACCTCGGTGTTCATCATTCCCGTATTCAAAGTTTAACTTTGGATAATTTAACAACAGCTAATCTGTTGATAGCTCGTGCCATGGGTAATCATACCCTAAACGAAATTATGGAAGCAACACTGGGCAAAGGAAAACTTACACCTGATAGTACAATGTAAGCATTTAATTTAAAATATGAATAGATTTCAGCATTTCTTAATTAATGTATGCGCTTACAAAGGGAACAACGTTATGATTTTATACGAGCCAAATATGTGGCAAAACGTTATGTTATGCGCACATGTGCAGATGAAAACGATTTACGTTGTGACCTGGAACAGGCTGTTGTTAATGCCGATATGAGTCAACTGCTGCAAGTTTGGGCTGAGGGTGCTGATCTCACATGTTGTTTGCCCTCATGGGATGATGGAGAAACTGCCATACACTTAGCAGTGCTTAGGGAACAGGGTTCCACGCTTCATATTGTAGATTTCCTTATACAAAATATGCCACCAAAAGGCCTTAATAAAGCCACCAATCCACCCAGTATGTTAAATGTTACCGGCAAAAATACTGCCTTGCATTTATGTGCTCTACACGATAAGCGCGAATGTATTAAATTGTTGTTGCGGTCTGGAGCCGATTATGAGTTGCGTAATTCGCAAAATAAAACACCTTTGGATATAGCCAAAGAAATGGCCCACACCGTGTGTAAAGAATTGGTACGTGTTCAGTTGTTTGCTTGGTACTCGTATATATTTTGTATTTGTTTTAGATTGAATGTGCCATGCGACGGGAGAAAAGTGCTTTTGATCATATTAATACCGATTGGAATTTGCCAAATGAAGACGGTTCTACGGATTTTTCCGATGACGATACTGTCATTGATGAACGTGTAAGTTATTCTCTTATTATTTAATGTGTTTCAATAAAACGCTTTAGGTACTTAAATAATAAAAGAAAAGTTTTAAATTTTTTAGAGAATTTATCTCAACTAATTAATTTAGTGGGACTGGGGTTAGTATGTATGTAATGTATGTAACGTAGGGGGAATATCGAAGCAGACCACTTCCATAATGGGTCCCTTTTCGACCCCCTTCCGTCCTCTATGATTACAGGCAACCGAAATGTAATTTACGACAACCTACTTACTGGGGTTAGTAAGGTTAGGATAAATTGTGTTCGCATGTAGGTCATATTGTGTTTTCAGTAAAAACGAGGATAAAGAAAGGGCATAAAAACATGAACAGAAGTTAACGACATGATGTGAAGAAAATTTGAAAAAGAATCATGTAGTAAAAGCAAAGGTATGTTAAGTGACCCAAATCTGCAGAATTTCGATGGATACGAAAACATTTTGAAGCTGTATATTTTCGTTATCGAAACTGCATAAATGTGCAACCGAGCTTGATGGAGATCCCTTTTTTTCTAAATGAGATTGTTTTTTTAATTTCTTTTTGTAATTACCCCAATAAAGATGGATAGATGATATTCTTACGTTTTTATTAATATTTTTAACGTTGTAATGGAACATAGTAACGAAGACCTTCATTCGCTGCAGTGAAACATCCAGAGTCTTTGGTGAGAATAGAACCCATAATAGGGTGGAACGAAAAATATATTTTTCTATTTCAATATGTAATAGTGTCTTTTTATCACTAACATTTGTTATTGTTAAGTCAATTGTAAAGTTTTAAAATTTTAATCCATTTGGATCTGCATAAACTGCATTATGGAAATAAAAGGCCAATTGAGCCCTTGATTATGAAAGTGTTATAAGTCATATATTTTTTGTTTCGAGATATTAAGAGGTTTGCATTTTAAAGGATTAAAAAATATTTTTGTATTATGGAATAAAATATTTTGACAATTAAATAGTGCCAAAAAATAAGTATTTATTATGATTGCGAAATTTATAACCATTTTTAAAAGGTAGTGTGGTTTTGAAAGGTTGAAATTACTTATCCCATTTTCAAAATTAACTGAATGACTTTATAAATGACTTAAACCCTCAAGGAAAAATTTTTATTAAAAATTAACATTTTATTCAATCTCATTACATTGTAATTAAATAATTTATTTTTTAGTATTTAGCGAAAATAAAGAGTTTGTGGAAAATTGGTGGGATATAGGGTAGTAAATCCATCATACCTTTTTTTCTTCTGTTATTGGTCTAATGGTTTTTTCTTCTGTTATTGGTCTAATGGTTGTATATGGTGGAAGATTAATCAATATTTTCGTATATTCTTGGCCTTCCTCTTTTGGTTGAAAGATCTAACACTTTGAATTCGGAATTGTCATCCAAAGAAGTTTTATAAATCATTTTATATTGAGAATTTTTTAGAAACCTAATCCATTATAATATACATATTGTAATTATAAATAGTACATTTTTACATTAATAGGCTTGCCTGATCATAACTCAACCGCTATCTGAAGACATGACAAAATTACTAATAATTATTTTGCCAAACTTTGAAAGCAGACTGACTTATACCACTATTAAAATATACAGTTATTGTATTTTGTTTACCAACCAAAAAATAAACTCAATTTATCAACTTAATTTTCATGGCATACTGCGAATTACTTGAGATTATTTTACTTTATTAGGATTTAATATGAAACAGCTGATAAACTAGATTTTAAAAAATTTTGACTTATACCACTTTCAAAATCAATGGCTCAATTCTAAGTGTATTAAATAAGTGTTAGTTAAAGAAAAATTATTACAATGTCTTACCTACCCCTATCTTACTGCAACAAAGAAAAAAACAAATTAGGTGTTAAAACATAAAAAAAGGTTTTAAGTGACGATGGACAACAAATGTTTGTGTTCTGCATTATTTTAGGCGTAGTTTTGAAATTGAAATAATAAACATAAAAAACCATCAATAAAATGCAAAATATAAATCTTTATGATTGAAACACAAAAATTATGTACAAGGCTTCTGCGGCACCTCAAGAGGTGATTCTATTACAATAAAACTTTGTAGAGTTTACGTTTTGGATTTTCTGTTTTTTTTTTTCAAAAAGTCAGCTTTGATTATTCCTTGAACCTCAAACTCCAATATACCATTCAATTTTACTATGGTTCCTCTTTTCGGGAGATAATTAATGTTTTATAGCATGAATTGGCGAAGAAATGCAAATGCAAATGCGGCGGAAAAGAACTAACCACACGATTGCTTTGTTTGCGAGCTGGAGCTGCAACTACCTTGCTGAAAGTTTTTCCACGCCCATTTTTTTATGCAAAATTGAATTTACTGAACCTTAACCGTCAGTTAGGCAATCTGAGCGAAGTTTATATTTTTTAGATTATGGCAACGTTTAAAATATTTTACCCAAATTACGATAGTCTTAAACGCTGCTGTATACGAGACACGATCGTTATATAGATTTTTTGAATTTTTTTCGAACACGAATTTTCAAAATAACAAAAACACTCACTTTTGTTCTTTTTAAATTTTTAAAGAACTGTTTCTGTTTTATTCTCTATATTTGAAGTATGCCACTTTAAAACTTTATAGCATTTCAGGATATTTCTTTCATTGTCATAAATAACATATTCAAATAAATGAGTTATTCACGATAACTTAACCTTAAGTCGACTCAAGCAATTTTATCCTTGCTACGAACGCAGTTTCCAGTTTCTATTGTTCTTCTATAATTTTTAATTATTTTTTTCTTTTTTCTTTCAAAATAAAGAAACGCTCCCGTCCGCCAAGTTTTGCTGGTGGTGATTCACCTGTTTTACGTTCTCGTTCCTCAACTTGTGATTCTATACAAAGTAGTTCTAGTCCAATTGCTAACTGTCCTAGCCGCCAGTTTACATTACCCATGTATCAACAATCAGCTGGTACGTCGCCAAAACAACAAATGTCCCTTGGCCAGTACTTGGGCAGTGCAAGCAATATCAATACAAGTGGTACAAATAGTGCAGCGGGTGGTGGTGGTTCCAGTCCTAGTTCGGCATCCAGCCAAAGTGGGCGCATGGGATCAAGAAGTAATAATGAGTTTGTAGGCGGTGCTCGAAAATCGACATCTACAGGTGAATTTCGCTTTAATATTATTATTTAAGAATTTGTAATAAAATTTCTAATTTTGTAAATAAAATATTGCAGCTAATATGAACTCCTTAAAGAAACGTACAGCGCCAGCACCTCCCCCTGGCACTAGTACAGCTTCATCAACATTTTACGGTACTTTGCCACATGCACCCCGACATTCTCAAAACTTCGATACAAACGATATAAGAACACACAATCATAAAAATCAATCAATGGATGCCAACTATGGTACATTGCCCCATTTACGTTCTGTCGATAGCAGTCCTCGTATAATGAGTCACAATAGTTCAGCATCACATGGTGGTGGTTTTTATGAACGTTTCGATAAACTCGTTTCGCAGGATCCCAATGGTGGACCTCCAATAAGCCACCATATATTGCCTGCCATGACAACATTTGGTCATAAACGTTCTCCCAGCGGCGAATCTCTGAACCGAAATTTACACTTGGCAGGAGCGAAATTAGTACTACCGCCAGCAGGTGAAATACCCACATTAAAACATGTTGACAAATCAGCTTTAATACGTCCAAAAATACCACCTCCCGGACCACCATCATCAGGTAATAGAAAATACTATTAAAACAAAAAATATCTAAAATTTAAAATATTTACTTTAAGAACGAGCAATAGCCAATGGCCAATCAAATGAAAGTATTAGTTCTATGGATGAAGGTCCTATTGCGCCACCCCGTAAGGTAAGAAAATAATAACTAATTTAGTTGCAGCCCCTAATGCTGTTTAATTTAGTCAAGTTTAGTTATTCCGTATTGGCTTTATATTTACTCCGGTTTCAATTATTTAAATTTTTCTATTTCCTTTTTTCAATCAACTACCTTATTTTCAAAAATATATTTTTCAGCGCAAACATAACAGGTTATTGAAACTATCACAACCCAGCGAAGAAACGGTAAAACGGTTTTATGTTTTGTTTGCAATTTGCTGTGTTTTGCCTTATTTGTTTGTAAATTTTTCTTTTTCTTTTTTTTGAACTAACGAAACTTAAAATACAAATATAATAAAGCATACTTGTGAATTTCGTTTTTAATGTCTTAAGGTAAATTTGGTCCAATCCAATATCGTTATAATCTTGCTAAAGAAAAAAATAGAAATACTTACATTGCTTCAGCAAAAATATCAACTTTTTGTTTATATTTTTTTTTTCTGAACTGCTGAAGCAATAATATCATTAATATGTCAAATGTTTTTCTCAAATAAACATGAACATCATTTTGAACGCTAATAATAATTATGTGATTTTTTAAAAGAAGGTTTCACAGTTACGAACAATAAAATCTCATTTCAAACGAGCGAAATTTCAAAATTAGATTATTTGAATGAGTTTACTTATCACAAATTTAATAAAAATTAGAAAGGCACTCAAAAAGGACTTGAAAATATTTGAGATACATAATTTAATGGATAATCTTCTAGTTAAAATCCGCATTTTTATTAGAAAAAATTCCTAAGCCTTACTACAAGTATGTATAACAAAAGCAATTAAATAATTTGTTTTCTGTGTTTTTGTACATTTTAAATCGATGTTATCAACTAGTTCTTGAGTAATTTGGGCAAAAGCATGTTATCACATAATTTTTAGCCTCTCTGTAATAAAATTAAGAAACACTTTTTTAAGTTCTTCTTTCCTCGTTAATATCATTCATTTAACTGTGTTTTTCTTCTCCTTGTTTTTACTCTTTTTGTTAAATGGATTATTTAAAAATGTTAAAGAACTGTATGAAATTAAATGTTTGGAATTGTAAATACATATTTTTAAATCCGGTTTTATATGTTTAATGTTTGGTTTTTAAGGTTCCGTGCAAAAAAGTAATCACATAATCCTACTTATATCGTTGCGCTTACTATCCGTCTGATATACCGTAAAAGATAAACACCGTCAAACTGTTATAGGAAAATATTTTTAATTTTCACAGAAGACATTACTATAGCCGCTAACACTAAACAAAGTAATTTAAATTAAAAAGTAATGTTAAAAATAATAAACAATATTTTTACCATTTATATAATTTTATTATATTTTATTATAATTAAATAGAAAATTATTGCAGTCGAAACTATATTGTAGATAGTAAACGTGAGCGCAAGATGTTAAAAAGTGTACAGTATTGCATGTTTTTGAAGCACAAATATTGATTGTATGTGTAGTGGAATATTACTAAACAGTAAATACAGAGAACAAGAGAGCAAACAGTGCAAAAATCAGTGCACCTAATTTGAGCGGACAGTTTTATCAAGTGTATTTATTATATGCTGAGCATTTCATATTGTTCACTAGTTCATTTTACTTAAATTTTCTTGAGAGTAAAATCTCTGATTTTTGAGAGAAAAAATTAAATTAGATTTTTTTATTCATCAATAAAAGTTAAAAAAATTCAAGCTACTACAGTTTCTGGAATGAGAACAAATGAAACAAAAACTTATGAATAATAAAAATAGTATTAGGTTTGTTCGAATGGGTGATATTTTTACTATTTTTGAAATTTTTATAATTTTTTTAATTGAAAGTAGTAAATTCAAAAGTAGAAATTCAAGAGAGTTTATTTGAAAAAAAATTGTCTCTTTTGCTAGTTTTTGCTTTTAAAATTTCTTTGAGCAAAAATAGTAAAATGAAAAATTGTTTGTGTTTTTAATTTTTGTTTTTGTAATTCAATTTTTTTTCAAATGAAATTTTTTGAATTGTTTGAAAGGAAGTTGATTTTTACTATTTTCCGTTTTTGTGAATTTTTCATGAAAGTTTTTATTTTGAGAATATTTTTTAAATTTCTCCTTTTTTACTAGTTTTACTAGTTTTTCACTCGAACAAACCTATTGATTAAAACTAAAAATATTAATTATAATAAAAAATGATTTGAAATTACAGTTCTTTTTCTAAAACGTAATTAATAATTTTTCTTCAATATTTGAATGTAAAAACATAATTTAATGTACATATACATTTATTATAATAATTAATACTTACATCTATATCCATAATGAAATAAACATATGCATGTACTTTCTAGATATTAAATTATTTTTTTCTATTTTCAACCAACGCGCGAGTTAATATAAAATAACTAAAATACAAAGTACAAACCCTTGCTTTTAACATCATACATTTACAAACATGTTGTCTGTTATAAGTTATAACAGTATTTCATATCAAGACACACTATTGAAACAAAATATTCACTACTGAAATTTTATTTCAAACAACAAAAAATATTGCATTGGTTGGAAGAAGAGCAAATGCTATTGTATGTTTTTTATTTAAAAGCACAGCAATATTTGTGTACACATGAAATCAAGTGCAAGAATAAAGAGACCAATTCAGTACTGAACATTATAAAGTTAGTCTAACAAGTCGTTTTTGCTCACGTTTAGTAGATAGACACTGTTGTCAAATAACCATTTACATCATTGAATAACTATTTACAGCTATCTATCAAGTGCACACGCGTTTTACTCTATTTAACAACAGATACAATAAATGTTGAACAAGGATGTAGCTATCGTGAAAATGCATTACATTCTGCTAGTACCTAATTTTTCTTTATCTCTATAATAATGAACTCAAGCTGGAAATATTATTTATTTAAGCTAAGAGATTAATTAAAATAATTAACGATTATAAAAACCAAAACAAACCATTGAATATTTATTCGAGATGAGAAGAAGAGAATGGTGGTGATTGCGAATATCATATTGTTTTGTTATCTACTATATTTTTTACTTTACCATAAGTAGTATAAGGTAAAGTTTAGCAATCATGAAAAAAATCGAGGTCGGGATTTGGATGGATTTATACGTTGTGACGTCTCCTGAATTCATTTTGGCTATTTTCGCGATGATGTCTGTGATGTGTATGCCACTATTTTTGTGGAGTTTGTACAGGTCATACCGTTTAACATATCCAAATGAAATTTAGTAAATGCCTTTGGTATATAGAGATGAAGAGCTGTATAATTTTTGGGCAAATTTTGTGAACGTAGTGCCTTTGTAGTATGTATATGAAGTATGTGCCTTTGGTATATGGAGATGAACCGTTGTTTAAATTTTGGTCATAACCGGGAAGGCGCAAGGGGTAGTTTACTTACTCCCAAATTTTTATTAACGCTCTACAGGTCATACCGTATGACATATCAAGATGAAATTCAGTATGTGACTTTGGTTTATGGAGGTGAAGAGCTGCATAAATTTTGGGCATAATCAGGAAGGAGCAACGGGTAGTTTAATTAAAACCCCAAACCGAAAATAATTAATTATTCGGTTCGAATATACTTTGAACTTATATTCTTTATGATATATAGTATAGTAGTATAAAATAGAAACAGTCTCACTTTTTACATTTTACTGTCCTTAATTAACATGAAGAAACTTTGTGGTCTGACGAATCAACACTAATTTTATTTAACTCTGACAAGTAGCCACTGTGTACGAAGGCCACTAAACACCAAACGTCTTCCTCAATACAACATAAAGACCATTAAACACGGTGGCGGAAATATTAAGGTGTGGTGGTGTTTTTCATATATTGGAACTGGGCCTATCGTACGGGTGGAAGAAAGAATGGATGCTATTTTTACCCAAATCTGCTTAACAGTTATGTGATGGCTTACGCAGAATAAGAAATGCCGCGTCGATTTGTGTTTCAGCAATACAATGACCCGAAACACATCGAAGTGGCCAAAAGATTGGTTTGAAAAATATGAGTTTGATGTTTTAAACTGGTCTGCTCAGTTGCCAGTCTTAAACCCATTAAGAACTTGTGGTGTATACATAGTTAAATAAGCTCTTAAGGGAAAACATGCAACAAATAAAGATCACTTGTGGGCATTAGTAAAAGGATCATGGCGTAATATTCCGATTGAGACATGCCAAAAACTTGTTAACTCTATACCAAAACGGTGCTCAGCTGTTGTCAAAAATAAATTATATTCCACTAAGAACTGAGATAATTTGAAAATAATTAAAGTATATTATTTTACTCATCTCTTGGAATTTTGTGTTTTTTAGATAATTGAAGTGGATGGCTCTATTTTTTCACATTTAAAATCTTGAATTTCAAATGTTTTATATTTAATTTTAATTTGTTTTATCAAAACCGCTCTGTAGTAATTTAGTTGCCCAGTTGTTCAGTCTCACAAAAATATAAACCTTAAAATTTGTTATGAAGATTTAGTATGTTTTTTTCTTTTTCAAAATATGTAGTAAAAGTGGCTCTATTTTATGGAACACCACTGTATATCCATAAAAATATCTGTTTCTATTGGGTATGGTAAAGTTGAGTGTAGGTTACTCCAGTGGACATAAAAATAAGTTTTGTTAACTGCATTAAACACTAATAGGAAAATTAGGACTATTTAGAATGAAGCTTGCCCTTTTTTTAAATAATTGTCAATTCGCAAACCTTATTATAGCAATTTCCCAATTTGTGGGCAAATGGTAATTTTTTTAAATTTAATTTAATTTAGTGCAAATAAAACAATTCAGTTCATCATTTATCTCAACATAAAATTTTCTATAAAAGATTTTTTGAAAAACAAACTGCAATTAATTTAAAAAAAAAAATATGTTTTCATAATTTTCCAAAATTTGGCATGAGCATAGCACATGAGTATCTCAGCTTAGGTTTTGACGGTGGGTATCATCCACTTACCAGGACTGGCGCTATGTGGGTACCTATTCGAGGTCTTAAAGGTCTTGTTAATACCTATAAAATTATGGTTTAATCTGTAAATTATATTTATAAAACAAGCGAGTTAAAAACATTTCAAAGTTAAAATTAAAATTTTTGACTTTTTGATACCCTGGTCCAGTTTTTTCAAAAAATATTTAAAAAAGTTTTTTTCTATAGCTAGTAAGCGAAATTTAAAATATTGTGGAAAATTTTAAAGATTATATCTTTTCTGAGTTAAAAACTAAACTATTTTCAATTTAAAAATTCCAAAATTATTGAATTTTTCTGTATTTTAGCCTAAAAATGGACGTCAATCTTATTTTTTTAATAGAAAAAAAATTCCTAAGAAACATCTACGTACGTTTAAACCAAATTTCGTGTAAAATTTATCAACCTTGTGTAGATGGAGGTCCTAATGCTATATATACTCCCAAATATTGCTGAAAGTATTTCATGACCCCTAGTCCATATGTGGTCTAAATGCGAAAGCGTTCTTTGGATCTCCTTTTCCCTTGCTTATGAGTATAAGATTTTGCCTCTTCTTTGGGAACAACCCCTTCTTTTGCTATTAAAGATTGCATTTTGAGTTCTTCTCTTCACTTTGTGCTCTTCTCGTTCGACCTCTGCTACGCCCCGGCGCCTTTCTCTTGTATATTTTCGCCTCCCTCGTAAGCAGTCTTGCCTTGCTTCACTATATTGCTTTTTTCGGTGTCTGTTTATTCCTATCCTAAGTATCGATTTGTCACACGCTCTCTCTATTATTCGCATATCTCTCTTTACATTTGATGAGGTTCTTGTGAGTTCCTGTAGCTCATTTGATTTTTTGCCATTTTCCGCAATCAACAATGATGAATTCAGTTTCTTGCTATTCGATCTTCGGGTAATAAAACTGTGTTGATCTGTTTCTCCATTATTTGTTTTGTCCTGTTCGTTTGAGTACGAAATATACTGATGATCGCTAGCTGTATATATCTCAATCTTTAACTCCGTTCGCAAATGATCACATAAGAATTTATGTGTGGTATGATGCCCTCAAAGCCCGCTCATCTAAAAGTAGGTACATTTCCAACATTCGTTACAGTAAGTTTTGAGGATAGTAATAGAATAAATAAATCAAGGAATTCATTTTAATAAACTTTTAAAGTTTAATATGCATGCTGGAATAATGCTAGGATAGGATAATAATGCTAGGATAATGGGTTCTTCTTAAAGTATTTTATATAACAAAAGCCTAAGACCAGTGCTTCTTTGCGATTTTTCCTTATGGTTCACTTGAAAGAAATTTTAAGGTATTCATATCGTTTCAATTATAATCAACCCAGAATGTTTTATTTTATTTACATTCATTTACCTTATAATTACAATTTATTGAAGTAAGCATGATTTATATAAAGATAGATTTAGATTAAATTGTATAGATTTATTTTTTTTTTAACTAATGATTAGTACTATATTCTCAATAGAAGGATGAAGAAGTAGATTCAGATGATCGGAATTATGAAAAATTCTTTTTCTGCAAATACAAAATCTTGGACAGTCACAAAGGAAGTGGGAGGGTGTTGTGGGATATGAAATAGGGCAGTTACAAAAAGGCATGCTGTTGGGGTTCAATAATGATTCATGTGTTAGTTTAGTGTGATCCAAACGAAGTCGTACAAATTTAATACTGTCTAGTCTGTTTACAGCTAATATCCCAAATTTCAAAGTCATAAATTGTTTTGCGTTCGCAGTTAATAGTTTTATACCATTATGAAGATGAGTTGAAGAATTTTTTACTGATATCCTGGTCAAACTCTATCAGTGAGTCTAGTTCTCTGCGGAGGTAGTTGTGAGTAGTCTGTAGAGGGTGATAAATAGCATTCCTGGCGGTGAGGTCAGCAAATACATTATCCGTTATACCACAATGTCCTGGTACCCAGATTAAATCAACCCAAAATAATTCCAATTGGTTTGTATGTTTCTGATCTCTTTATAACAAGACTTATACTTCATGAAAATGATTTAGTCAAAATGTATTTTTTAAGATCCCCCAAATTTTAATTTAAATGTTTCTTTATGTACAGCTTTTTACATTAAAATTTATTCAGGTACTTATAGATGCTAGTACCTTTTTGCTTGCTTTTTTTATTTTTAGTCATGTAAATTTATTTAAGCCCATTATTATAAGTTGCCTTTAGCTAAAGTTAGGATTTTGCTGGAGCGATAAGTAGTTTTAGGTTATAATAATGAGGATAATGATCATTGCTATAACTTGTTCTTATAGTACGTGATAGTTAAAAGTGCTTTTTAGCTTACTTTAATTAACGGAAAACTATTTATCGCTCCAACAAAATCCTAACTTTAGCTAAAGGCAAGTTATAATAATGGGCCTTAAAGTTTTTTTGTTTTAGTTGCAAATTTTTTTTTTAAGTTTAATAAATATAAAATTAATAATAATAATAATTTCTAATTTAAAAACTTATTCCTTGTAATAATTAATCTTTATATTTTTAATAATTGTTATTAAGATAATACGTTATAGTCTTAAGTTTTCTTGGTTATAATATTCATTCTGTTCATTCTTTAATTGTATTTGAAAAGGCTCAATAAAATTATTTACAATTAGAATGTATATATATATATATGTAAACCAACAAATTAACCAAAATTACTATAAAAATGTATTAACTTAATTTACTGAAAACCTAAAAATATGAATTATAAAATTGTTTAGCATTCATATCCGCATTTGCAATTAAAATTGCAATAAAAAAAACTTCAGTTGGAAGTTAAATCTTAATTACCCAAAAACTTTAAAAGTTATTTAACTGGGCGGAAGTTCGTCCTTAAAGAGGGAAATATTTTAAGCTCGGCCAATTAAAGCCGGAGTTCCCTAAGGTAGTATTTTAGAACCCGTTTTATACTTATTCATTATTCACTACGGATATTCATTATTATTCATTATAAACTTCGTATATGCCTACCAGCAACAGGGTCCACACATCGACATTTGCTGACTACACGGCTTTTGTAAGCATTCACGAAAGTCCACAAATACCATCCAGGTTTCTACAGGATCATATACACAATTTGAAGTTGTGGTTAAAAAATAGAAAATAAATGAACAAAAATGTAGTCATATAACATTCACTCTGCGTAGGTACTCATGCCCTCCCTCCTATTCGCATAAATAACCAAATGATACCTCAGCACTCAGAGGTTAAATACATTGGCATGATTGACGCTTAACCTGGAAAAGATAAAATGAAGCAAAATAAACACAGGTGAAGCTAAAATCAGTGCAGGCTGATTGGTAGAAATTCAATTTATTGTTTAAATCGACCCTCAAACCTATATGGTGTTATGGCACAGCCTCAGCCCCAAACATAGAAAATATCCAAAGACGTCAAAAATATAAATATTCCATTAATTACTGAAGTAATAGCGACATATGCGGCAACGTATTTGAAAAAGCTAGAAACGCATACAAACTCCATCGAACGGACTTCATGAGACTGTTTAAAAACATCTAGAATGTCGTAACGTAAATTTACCGTCATCAGATATATCGTCATGCTACTAAACCTAATGCAACATTTTTCACATCTACTTATGCTTTGATGGATAGAAGCTTAAGCGTTTATAACAAAAACCACATAAACCTCCTTATATTCAAGATAAATTTGAAACATAAAATAAAGTCTTTTAATTCTGAAATGTTAGTTAACATTGATGGTCACACAAATTGGTCTAGGACATTTTGATGTCGAAGTTTTTGCCGCAGAATTACTGATAACTCTGACTTCACTAAATAAGATTTGGTGGTGTTGAGTCAGTTTAGTGTTGGCAAGGCTCTCTTCAATACTCAACATTATTTTAACTAACGGATCAGGCAATGTGCTCTCACTTTGATGTGGTTCTGTCTGTTACACATATTTACAGGGATGCGGTCAAAAAGAGCTAAAAAGCGTTTATTTGAAAAAAGAACGATTTTTTCTTTTTCAGTCTGTTTTATTGTTATATGTAAATTTTGCTTGTTTAATTTTTCTTCTATTTGCAGGCGTTTTGGCTTTTGAATTTTATACACTGCTTTAGAGCGCAAATGTATAAACTTTGTATTGCATTTTTGTAGAATAGTTTTGGGATGTTTGTTACGAAAAAAAATATTTTTTTTTCATTTCGGTCATTATATTGGTGTTTCCCAATATAATATTGCTTGAAATAAAAAATAAATATGCTCTAATAAAAAGGAGACACTAGCATGAATACAGAGGATTTAATATAAACAGCCAGTTTTAAAAAGAGTCAGATTATAATTTTCTTTTTCTGGCCATATAAGTACATATACAGTCTGTCAAGTAATTATTTTTACATAATGAAAAATGCTTTGTTTTTGGCTTTAATCATAAAGGCATAGTCTTTTTAATGTTTAAATTAATGTGTTTTATTAATTCCATTTTATCTATATATTAACTAACAATTAAGAAAAGGAAGAAAGACAAAAGAAACACCAAAATTCAGTTGTCAAAAAATTTTTTTACAATTTTTGTACTTGTTGTTATTTTTATATTAATGTTAATATAATTTTATATTAATCTTAATTTAATGTTAATTTTTTCGAAAGTCGAGTGACCAATGATATGTTTTATTGAAAATTTTATTTAGATTTCCTAAAAAACAGAAAATTAACAAGAATTTAAAATGCCTGGTAAAATAACATCGACTGATCTGATTCAACTGGTTGATTATAATATCGCGTTGGCAAAACTGTGCAAGAATTGTCTAAAATGTGTTCAATAGCAATATTTTAAGTCGCAATAAAAATCAAAATAGGCTAACATTAGAGCTTACAACGTGCCACCCTCGTAGGATTTTGAAGAGAACAGAACGTATTTTAAGGAAGAAGGTAGACGAAAACCCTTTGGTATCCACAAGAACACTTTTAAGTGAACTAAGAAAAGAATGTCTCTCACGAAATGGTAATGGAAGTCTTTAAGTAGAACGGATATTCATCAGAACTAGCTTGAAATAAACCATTGCTTACAATGGAACACAAAGAAATTGTTCCTTGCTGTAACGAATATTTCCAAACCTGTCGACTACTTGGATGTCGTTATATTTTACTAAGAGATCAAAATGGTGCATTTTTATAACTGTGGGCCCAATGGAGTATGAAGAAAACCCTAAAAAGCGGTAGAAAGTCGTAACATAATTCTAGTAGTAAATTTTGCAAAAGAGTAGTAAGAGAGTTGAGAGTAATTTGTTTTATTGTCAACATAATGGTTGCGAATCAGTACCTGAATATATTAAATGGTCATAATATTTTGACTTGACATAAGTACATACATATGTATTTTTTAATTTGTTTTTCCAAATATGCTTGGTGGTGATGTGATTGTAATTAAAAACAATGAGTTCTATTTTTTATACAAAAAATACGTTTCTTTATTTCCAATCGTTCTGTCGTTCCAAAACACAATGAAATATCAAAACCAGGTATCTTAGTTTTTTTTTACCTGAGTTGACAGAAAAGTCGAAGCAATATATATAAAATATTTAATTAGTATTGTACCAACATCCTCCCTTCTTTAACGCGACTGCGAAGATGATTTGAATGTTTCCGATGTAGTATATTCCTAGAATTTATTTCTACTAAAACGTTGTAAATAACGGATCCTAATTTCTCTATTATTTTTCCAGGGCACCAAATAAATTTATTATTTTTAAAAACCTTTGCGAAAACTAAATCACCTGCTTTAAAACTTCTCTTGCAAGCACCATGCTTCTTGTTATATGCGTCTTCCATTTCCTTGTTTTTAATAGGTTCCACTTTTTCCTCCACTTTTAAAAGATCCATTTGGAATCTAATATTTCTACCAACAAACCATTCAGCTGGTGATTTATTTTCAGGAACATTTGGATTTGGTGTAGAACGATATTGACCAAGAAAAATTAGTAAATTGAGTTTATCATTCTTTGATTCAATATCATAAGCCTTCTGTAAAGATCTTTTTACAGTATCAACAAAACGTTCCGCCTGTCCGTTTGACTGAGGGTGATATGTAGGTGTTGTTATATGATTTATACCATATGATAAACAAAATCGGGCAAATTCGCCACACACGAATTGCGTACCATTATCGGATACAATGGTTTTGGGGGCCCCATATCGACTCACAAATTCTTCCATTTGCATTACCACTGCTTTAGCAGATATTGAAGATAATTGGATTACTTCCGGCCATTTTGAAAACGAATCTACCATAACTAAATAATAATAACCTCGAACAGGGCCGGCAATATCAATGTGAAGTCTTTCCAAAACCTGTTGTGGTAAGGACCAAGAACTGAGTTCAGTTTTTACGGGAGATTTGGCAGCAGAAGAACACCCAGAACATTGCTTTACGTAGGTAGAAATGTCGGAATCTATCCCTGGCCAATATATATATATGATCTGGCAATAGATTTCATCCTTTCTATGCCTTGATGACCTCGATGAAGTTGTTTCAATAGTTTTGCTTTAAATTTTAATGGCACTATTAAACGTTCTGCAAACATTAGACAATCATCTACCACAGTGAGTGATTCACGCCTGTTGAAGAATGGTAATAATTCTGGTTCAAGATTTTTAGAAGATATTGGCCAACCTTCTTGTATGTATTTATAAATTTTCTGCATGGTTGGATCATCTTTCGAAGCGTTATAAATCATCTGCCGTGTAACTGGAATCTCTTGAAGGCTTTCTTGTAATATGGCTTTAACATCATCTTCAACCGCTATATTTGCAATAATAAAATCTTCGGCTTCTGCTTGCTGATTATTTATAAGTCTTGATAATATATCTACATTTCCAAAATCTTTTGTGTTCACATACTGAATATCAAAGTCATAACACGTCATAGTTAAAGCCCACCTTTGTAACCTGTTGGCGGTGTGAGTCGGAATCCCCTTTTTTGAACCGAAAATAGCTAATAAGGGTTTATGATCTGTAAGCAAAGTAAACTTTCGTCCATAGATCATTTTATGGAACTTAGTACATGCGTACACAATAGCCAAAGCCTCTTTCTCTATCTGACTGTAACGTTTCTCAGTAGGAGTTATAGCACGTGAAATATGATAAATTACCTTATTAGAACCATCTGGCATTGAATGATAAATTTGTCCACCAATCCCCATCATTGAAGCATCAGCAGCTATCGTTATGGGTAAATTCGGGTTATAATGCGTAAGTAATAAAGGTGATGTTAAATTTTTCTTAAAATCCTGAAAAGATTTTTCACATTTGTCATTCCAAACATAATCCACACCATTTTTTAAAAGTTCATCCAAAGGGTGGCGCAGTTGTCTCATTTTTGGTAAAAATTTTGCATAATAATTAACAGCTCCTAAAAAAGATCTAAGCTCTGAAACAGTTGTTGGTCTAGGTAGATTTAGAATTATTTCAATTTTCTGAGGGTCTGGATGTATTCCATCAGAATCCAAAATATGACCAAGATATTTAATGGAGGTCTTAAACATTTCACATTTATCCCAGTTGATAGTTAAACCGTATTCATTAAAACGACTAAAAACTTCCATAACCAGCTTATAATTTTCTTCGATTGTTAATGTTGCTATGATTATGTCATCTAAATATGTAATTACACCTTTAAAACCAGATAAAATAGTATCCATTGCCTGTTGGAAAGCACCTGGAGCAGACATAACTCCAAAAGGAAGTCTAATATATTCAAAAAGTCCTTTATGCGTGTTTACGGTTAATATCTTTTTCATATCATCATCTACTTCAAATTGGAGATAAGCATCAGATAAATCTAACGTGGTAAAAACTTTACAATTTGTCATTTTTGAAAAAATATCATCCACATGTGGAATAGGATACTGATTTTTTTCAAGGCATGAATTTAAGCCCGTAGAGTAATCGCCACAAATACGAATTTTATTATTAGGTTTACGTACCACAACAATAGGTGCAGCCCATTCGGAATGAGTGACAGGTGTTATTATATTCATTGCCTGTAAACGATTTAGTTCCTCTTCCACTTTCTGTAGCATAGCATACGGTACGGACCTTTTCGGCTTAAATACCGGTTTACAGTTTGACTTAAGTTCCAAATGAATTTTAATTTTATTGCAATGGCCTGTTGAAGAATTCAAAACATTTGGAAAATGTGCTTTTACCTTTTCAAAAATCGCTTCCTTATTAAAGTTGACTGAAATGTTTAAACAGGTCTTACTGATGGGTATATCCCAATATTCAAACTCTTCTATCAGATCAATTCCAAAAACATTTAGTGATTCAGAGTTTGCAACATAAATAGTCGAAAAAACAGATTTTTCCAAATGACAAATGCTTGTGTTAAACTCACCAATAATTGAAATGTCATAGTCAGATGCACAAATTGCATTACGTAAACATTTGGTCAGCTTCGGTTTTCCTAATTTAAGCCAGTTTGTTTTTGATATAATAGTAATGTCTGAAGCTGTATCGAATTGCAGTTTCATTGGAATATTCAAAATTATAACTGTAATATATTTTCTTAACAAGGTGTGGTCTCGTACTTGTTTGACTTGTTGACCAGCAACGACAGTAACCTTTTGTGAAGTAAAATATTTATTTGAATATGCCTTTTTCTTACGTTGTTTTTCATTGAAACATGAACAGTAGCCATCCTTATGGCCGATTTTGTGACATATTTTACATTTGTGGTTTAAATAGTTACAGTTTTTTACAAAATGCATTGCACCGCATAGCCAACATGGTCTATTAGGAGAAGCATTATTGTTTATTACTTGATTATTTTGTTTATTATATATCTTTTGTACTTGAGTATCTTCAGGTGATACAATACTGATGGATGGACATGGAACTTCTACCATCTTAACATCTTCCTTAAGTGATTTAAACCTTTGAGCCTCCGCCACAAGTACCTCCAATTGAAGATTTTCAGAAGTTGTCTCAAATTTATTTAAAAGTTTACTTCGTAAATCGGCATCTTTAGACGAATTGAGACCAATGATAAATATTAAACATTTAAGTTCATCTGTTGACATTTGACCATGAACAAAAAGTTCACACTGCTTATTTACCCTGGCCGCATAAGTCACATAATCTTCCAAATCATTTTTTTGCGTCTTTAAACATTTGTATCGGACACTAAACAAAGACTCTTTTTTATCAAACAATAATTTTAACTGCTGTACTGTTTGTTCAAAATTTAATTCTTTTGGCTTTTTTGGAAGAAGGCAATCTGCGTATTTCGTATAAACATTTTGATTAAGTTTACGCAGAAGTAACCTGGTTTTAGAACTATCATCCAGATTTTTTGCATCCTCTACAAAATGTTCTTCGAAGCGGCCAAACCAATTTGAAAAAGTTAAGTTATCATCTGGATCGTACCGAAATTCTTGAATGTTCCTTGCAATTATATCCATTAGTGTCTCCTGATGTTGTGGTTGCGAGTCTGACTGAACAGATAAATTGCTTTCAAATTTCTTTGAAAGAATTTCAATCAATTCTTGTTGTCGAGCTGCAGCTTGTTGCTGTTGTAAAAGTAGTTGTGTGAGTACGTTTTCTAACGTAGTCATTGCGTGATTTCTTTAAAATCCTCGTCGCCAACTGATGTGATTGTAATTAAAAACAATGAGTTCTATTTTTTATACAAAAAATACGTTTCTTTATTTCCAATCGTTCTGTCGTTCCAAAACACAATGAAATATCAAAACCAGGTATCTTAGTTTTTTTTTACCTGAGTTGACAGAAAAGTCGAAGCAATATATATAAAATATTTAATTAGTATTGTACCAACAGGTGGTAAATCATAACTTGAACAGCAGCTATTACATCTTTGTAAGTCATATTTTATATAAACTAAAATTTTATGTGATTGACAACAAAGATTAAAGATAAGGGATAAAAAGGAAAAAGTTGTTTAACAAACGCGTTGTTCATAAGAATTAAAAGAGCTATGTTAGCGCAAAAAGTGCCAAGATGGCATCGCTGCATATATGTATAAACTGAATGTTCAATTTCTAAGATTGTTGACCAAAGGAAATCACCAATTGCACGAATCAATAATTTTTGTTCTCAACATTAAAAAATACTGATTATCTTTTCGTGCGCATATGGTCTAGTTACCCTGCCCATTTTGTATATTTTATGAATTGATTTATACAACGTAAATAAATAAAAATACGATAAAAGTATGGTGACAGTATTCGAAATAAGAGGATAGCTTACAAGGCATTTGTCTCATGCTTGTGCGGCTCTATAATAATAACCGCTGTTAAATAACAATTGTGTTAGTGCTTTGTCATCCTCAATAACAAAAGTCAACAGATTTCTAATAAACTTATTAAATCATGTTTTTTGCTTAATTAATTACTTAATACGTACTGCAATTTAATTCTTTTTAATTTTATAAAACAATTATTTTTTTACATTTGTATGTGTTTAATTTGTTGCCAAACTGTTTTTTTATGTTCACTTTCAGTTAATGAATCAGTCAACAAATTATGGCGAATATGAAGCGTGGCATACAGATATGGATTCATCTGGTGGTGGCTTAGATCATTCAGTCGACTCAAATTTATCATCTAGTGATAATGATCGTATTAACTCATCGCCAGATAATCATTTAAAAGGCACCAGTTCAAATACTACTGGAAACAAATTTAATTATGTAGGTTAATTAAATATTTATTTATATATTTTTCAAATTAGTTAATCAATAATTTTCTTTATTTTCATCGTTTAACCAGTCGGGTCATCGTCGTTGCCGTGCTTTATACGATTGTTCGGCTGACAATGATGACGAATTGGAATTTAAAGAAGGAGAAATATTAATTGTGCTTAATGAGCGCACCGATGATGAGAATTGGATGGAGGGAGTAATTGAAGGAGATCCTACTCGTAGAGGCATGTTCCCCGTAAGTTTCGTACATATGTTACCCGATTAATAATAAAACTAAAACTAAGTCGTCTTAAGCAACAAAAATAAACTAAATTAAACATTATTGAACTAAAAAATAATGAAAAGATTTTAATGTGTGTTGGCATTTAAAAACAAAGCTTAAAAGTATAAAATTAAAAAAAGATGTTTTAAATGTTGTAACACACAAAAGATACAACACATTTTGTTACGCTTCAAACTTTACTCCAGTTAATATTGTACGTATGTTTGTATATTAGGAATTTATAACATGCAATACATTTATAAGAATTGTTTTATAAATCATATACCTCCAATTTGGTGTAATTTTACGTTTGCCAGTCAGTAAAACAAGGAATAATACTCAATTGTATTGTGTAAGTCGTATTAAAATTTTTAAATGATAAGTATCCTTATTTTGATTTGTTCCTTTTTTAAAAGAGTTTTTATAGTTCCATGTTATATATAAAAAGAAAATATAATTTATTATACGGATCGGCATAATTCTTCTACTCCAATTTTATTGTATAGAATTCATTATTTATTATTTTTTGCATGCTATCCATTATTAATCAAATGTTAAATAATTGTTTAATTATTTAATTGTTGGATATAAAAGTGATTATCATTAAAATAACTATAGAAAACAATTTAATTGTATAAATATTTTCCAATAACCAAAACAGAAAGATCAAAATTTTTAATTATTTTATATACGAGTAGATACTTATTTTAAATGGTTGTTAAGATTTGGGCAAAATCACAACTCTTGTTCTTTTAGAATATAAACATTTACATTTCATCGTTATAAAATAATTGTTTTCGTGACTTTCATATAACGCTATTTTAACAATTTAATTTTATGCATATATTTTATGTCTAATTTGCTATTACATCTTAGTTCTTCAAAATTATACACCTAATCTTGTTTTTACCTGGTGCATACGTTCCGGGAACACGTGTAAAAAAATCATGCAAAAAAAAGGCTTAGTTGATTCAACAACTTTTAGAGCTGGTTTTTAGGTTCGAGTTTAAGCTCAAGTTTCTTTTAAAATGAACAATTCTTATACTTAATTTAATCCAATATTAATTGAAGTTGATGTTTTTTAGGTGGTAGTTTAAACCTTGCAGTATTACCATACTAAACAATATGTTGTCTCGAGAAGAAAAAGAAAAAATTGCTAGTATTTAATATATTTTACAGAGAGTTTATTTTAAAGTTGAAAATTAATAAAAAAAAAATATGTCTTGTCCATTTTTTATGTTTTCTTAAAAATAATTTAACTTTTTGTATATTTTAATGTGCTTATATTTTGATATATATGCATGTGTGTGTTTGTTTTTATTTATGTTAACATGGTTTAAACTAATTAGTATAAACCACCAACGTTGGCCGCATAAACTAGCAAATAAAAGTTGTTAAGTAGTTGTTATTATTATCTCCATCCTAAAAACCCGCTCTTATAGAACTAAACAATTATTAATTCTGTGAAGCACACAAAAATATATACCATTCGGACAGTTTTCCTTTTATTTAATTTTATGACTTTTAAGAAATAATAACAAAACAAATGTGTTCTAGCTTCCGAAAAAATTTAAAGCACATAAAATCAAGATTTCACATGAATTTAAAATTTGGTGTTGCGGTTGTCTCATGGTTTTTTATACATTCGATCTATTGTTCGAAACTGATTTAACGAATTGTAAGCATAAGCATAATTCCCGACAATACAAAAATTAAAGAATAGAATAATGTCTACAGCTTTGTGATTCATACAAATAAGCCTCCATCGATTTAATGCTCTTAAAAAACATAATTTTCTTATTTAAAATTTTATAGTTGGAATCGTATTAAATAACATTGTTTCATTAAATATTTATTTTCAAAGAATATAATAATAATCGAAAATAGATTACTATTGTGAAAGCATATCCATACAGCTATTTCGCTCATCGTAATAAAAGTCTAGACGCTTCGTTGACAATATCACCAAAATAGTCGACAAAAGTAGTGACTAGTCTTGTACCCTGGGTGGTCATCGATAAAACATACATGATCTATAAATTTATATAAGAGGTTACAAGTACTTAATTCAGTTTACTTTGTAACATAAAAAACGTATTGCGGATATTTAACGCGCAAAATTTCGTAGCGTTTTTACGCTAGAAAACCGTCGACTAAAAAGTTGCACAGCTAAAAACCCACTTAGCGGTTTTTTAAAGTTCTCGCTTCTTGGAGCAAAAAACCACCAGGAATAGCAGGAAAACCGTTGTTTTGATAATACCGCAGGTATCCTAGCCTCACTACGAAGGGAAAATCTTTTAATTTATTTGAAAGTTAAACTACCATTTAAGGGAAAAATTAAAAAGAAAAAATTTTATGAATGGTATAAAAATAAAGCTTAGCCCTCTTGAAAATAGGATTTTACTGAAACTATAGAAATGTGTTAAGTTGGGATATTGTATAGAACAAACTAGAAAACGTTTATTTAATAAAATGTGTATACTTTACATAGATAGTGATGAGTACTTTGTATAAAAAGATTATTCTAACATTCACAATAAACCACCTGAATGAACTGTTTATACGATTTTTTTAATATACATATACTAGGTGTCATAAGTCAACGCTCCTATAGTGTGGAACAATTTAAAGATAAAAAATAATACGAAAACAACATTAAATTAATATTTTTTTAATTAAAATATCTTATTTCAGAAACTAGTTTTTCTAAAAACAATAAAAACAACATTATAAATCCGAAACTAATGTGTCAAAAGTCTACGTTCATAAAAAATGCATTAAATTTAAAAAAAAAAATTATGAAATGAAAACTTAATAACGCATTTATGTTCTAGAGCTTTGAGAACCTCTCTAAGGCTATTTTGGATTGACTTAACCAGGTGTGTATGATGCCTAGGACGAAAATGTTTCCCACTCCTCTTTGATGAAGTTCTTTAGCGTTGTCTTGTCAGTTATTGTTCTCTGGCAGATTTTTCTTTCCAATAATGAACATAGGTGCTCTATTGGAGATTAATGCCCCTATTCAGTTTATAACTTGTAGTCAATTTAAACACGTTTCTTCTTTGGCGTCTGTTTTATTAATGATCACACTTCTTTTCTTTTTTAAAAAATTACAATCTTAACTTTACAGGAAAAGTATTACATCTTTACATGGGAAGTTCTAGAATACTATTCAATTACACAAAGGTTTTATTAAACGTACTTAATACACTTTAAGAAATATTGCAACAGGTACCTGCGACTACAACTAAAGTAACCGACGAAATCATAGACTACTACAACTCGGTCATCCTGACCATGAGATCCCCTGATCTCACATTACATAGATGTCCCTTCACGTCGTTTAAACCATGGGCGCATATTGGAAACCGACCAGACCCCCCTATATGGTTTTCGAGATTGTTGAAACCCTTCAACATCCTCCAAAACATATCGATCATTTCGTAACACCCTCGATATTCTGTACGGGCCTCTGTATTTTGGAATCAGTTTAGGTGATACACCAGTCGAGGAATCAAAATTTTTCATCCTGACGTAATCCCCTTTCCTATATTCTGTCGTACGCCTCCTTTTCCTGTTAAAATACCTCTCGTTGCAGTCTTGTAACTTCTTTTGCCTCTTAATCGCTCTACACCTAACAACATTATGATCCTCTTGTACACCATCAGTCGCATCAAGTAAACTTTCCCTAAGCGAAAATCACCCTTCCCTTCTGCGCCAAACCAAATAACATTACACTAGGGTGTTAACCAATATACCTATGTACAGTATTATTTAGACAATACTCAACATGCTCCAATACGTTGTCCCAAAAAATTCCCCTCTGCGGATCCACTAACTTTGCTACCATCGGACCTATCGACCTATTAACGCGTTCGACCTGGCCATTCGCCTGTGGCGAACCAGTTGCAATCAAAATGTGGGAAATATCATTCTCCCTCAGAAAATCCCTAAAATCTGTAGAAGTAAAGCAGGATCCGCGATCACTTATCACACATTTAGGACGACCATAAAATCGAAAATAATTCTACAACGCTAAAATCGTCTCTTTCGCGTTGGTTGTTTTGGTATGATATAATCTGACAAACGTCGTACATGCATCAATTATCACAAGAATGTGTTTTAAAGCCCTGCCCTTATCTATTGGTCCGATGTGATCTACATGAATAACATCAAATGGTTGACTCGATTTTGGTATATTGTGTAAAAAACCTTCCTCCTTTCCATGATTTCCGGAATATACAATGCAATTCATACAATTTGCTATGTGATCAGCAACCTTTGACCTCATTTTTGGGAACCAACAGCTCTTTGAAATCAGTTCCGTCACTTTATCAACTCGCAGTTGTCCCATTTCATTATGATACTTGTATAAAATATGATTCTCCATGTCCTCAGGAACATAGAATTTAAGGTTACCATCATTTGTCTCCCTATACAATACGCCATTCCTCATCTCGTACAAAGCGTGTTCTCCTTCCTGTAATAATTCCCTCAAATCCTTTAATTTTCGGTCCCTGTTCTGATAAATAACTAAATTCCCCTCGAACGTGTTCGATTCTATAACCATAACGTTCGTACTCCTACTTAGTGCATCGACATGCTGCATCCTCTCACCCGATCGATGTTCCAATACATAGTCGTAGTTTTGAAGATCCAAAGCCCAGCGCGCTATTCTTGGATTTAGTTCCCGTTTATTGAGCGTCATAGTCAGAGAATTACAGTCGGTAACGATTTTAAACTTCTTTCCCTGCAAATATATACGAAAGCGCTTCAAAGCATAAATTATGGCTAGCGTCTCAAGTTCAAAGCTATGGTACCTAGACTCAATGTCGATTGTCCTTTTCGAAAAGTAAAAAACAGGGTGAAATTTACTGTCATCCTTTTTCTGGAGCAAAACAGCACCAAACCCGATGGAACTCGCATCGCAATGGAGTTCCGTTTCATCCTTAGGATCATAGAGCGCCAAAACTGGTGATTCAATTAATCTTCTTTTCAATAATTCAAATGCTTTGAGTTCGACCTCACCAAACACAACCGATAGTAAAGCAGGATCCGCGATCACTTATCACACATTTAGGACGACCATAAAATCGAAAATAATTCTACAACGCTAAAATCGTCTCTTTCGCGTTGGTTGTTTTGGTATGATATAATCTGACAAACGTCGTACATGCATCAATTATCACAAGAATGTGTTTTAAAGCCCTGCCCTTATCTATTGGTCCGATGTGATCTACATGAATAACATCAAATGGTTGACTCGATTTTGGTATATTGTGTAAAAAACCTTCCTCCTTTCCATGATTTCCGGAATATACAATGCAATTCATACAATTTGCTATGTGATCAGCAACCTTTGACCTCATTTTTGGGAACCAACAGCTCTTTGAAATCAGTTCCGTCACTTTATCAACTCGCAGATGTCCCATTTCATTATGATACTTGTATAGAATATGATTCTCCATGTCCTCAGGAACATAGAATTTAAGGTTACCATCATTTGTCTCCCTATACAATACGCCATTCCTCATCTCGTACAAAGCGTGTTCTCCTTCCTGTAATAATTCCCTCAAATCCTTTAATTTTCGGTCCCTGTTCTGATAAATAACTAAATTCTCCTCGAACGTGTTCGATTCTATAACCATAACGTTCGTACTCCTACTTAGTGTATCGACATGCTGCATCCTCTCACCCGATCGATGTTCCAATACATAGTCGTAGTTTTGAAGATCCAAAGCCCAGCGCGCTATTCTTGGATTTAGTTCCCGTTTATTGAGCGTCATAGTCAGAGAATTACAGTCGGTAACGATTTTAAACTTCTTTCCCTGCAAATATATACGAAAGCGCTTCAAAGCATAAATTATGGCTAGCGTCTCAAGTTCAAAGCTATGGTACCTAGACTCAATGTCGATTGTCCTTTTCGAAAAGTAAAAAACAGGGTGAAATTTACTGTCATCCTTTTTCTGGAGCAAAACAGCACCAAACCCGATGGAACTCGCATCGCAATGGAGTTCCGTTTCATCCTTAGGATCATAGAGCGCCAAAACTGGTGATTCCATTAATCTTCTTTTCAATAATTCAAATGCTTTGAGTTCGACCTCACCAAACACAACCGATAGTTGCTTATCAGGTACCGGGAAATCCCGAATCGCCTGCAGCCTCTTTTCCTCTGCTCGTATACCATTGCCATCAACATTGTATCCCAAATACTTACCCGATGTCTGTAAAAACTCACACTTATCGATTCTCAGTTCCAACTTGTTCTCGACCAATCGCGTAAAAACTTTCCTGAGAATCTGAAAATGCTCGTCTATACCCACAGTAGCAATCATTATATCATCCAAAGAAATTATAATCTTATCGTCCTTAACCATGTCGGAAAAAATTCTATTCACAAATCTCTGGAAAACAGCAGGCGCAGTTTTCAAGCCAAAAGGCATCCTTGTAAATTCAAATTGGCCCATCGGTGTCACAAACGATGTATACTTCACCGAATCAGGCTCGACAAACACATGAAAGAATCCATTCCTCAAATCTAGCTTGGTAAAAAATTGTTTCCCAGAAAGCCTATCCAACAAATCTTCAATTAAAGGTATAGGATAGCAGTCCCTCACCGTGATCTTATTCAAATTCCTATAATCCACACAGATTCGCAAATCTCCAGTCTTCTTTCTAACCAAAACTATTGGTGACGTAAATTCCGATTCACTCGCTCTGATGTATCCTTTATCTAAATATTCATCTAACAATTTCTGTATTTCCCCATTTTCTGCGTATGATAACCTCCTGGGGCTACAACTAAATGGTTTATTATCACTCAGTGTAAGCTTAATATCATTGAATACCTTTGGTTTAGAAGGACGCTCCGGTTTCACATAATATTCGTCAAATTATTCCCTAAGTTTACATCTATCACCATACAATATACAATCCCCAACAATAAAATCAAATTCCTGACCACCACCCAAATCGATAGACAAAATCTGTTTACAAAAATCCTCACCATTTCCGTCGTTCTCCCTCTCCCCTACTTCACAAACTAATCTTAATCTAGCCTTTTCAAGAAAATACCTTCCCAACACACATTGATAGGAAGTTGTCTCATCAGACACGACTAACATATCCAAACACACTTTCCTATTATTAATATCAATAAAAAGTTGTATTTTTCCAAATACAACCAAACGGGAATAATTTATTCCAAAAAATTAATTTTCATCACAAAAACGTAAAAATCTATTCAAGTCAACGTATTTCGATAAATCCGATCTTCTCGCAAAACTGATCCTACTGCCCGAGTCCAGTAGACACTCTAAAGAGAAATTAGTTTCAAACTTAAAATCTATAGAAAACTTACAATACTTAACTTACTTATCGTTGATAAGGTGTACGGCTAGTTTTCTTTCGGGCAGGTAGCCACACGGTGCTCCATACTTCCACATCCGTAACAAGCCCCCATTTGACGTTTCGGTTTTTGGCACTGCGAGGCAAAATGTCCAAATGAGTTTATTTCATTCAAAAGTGTTTATTTTTTCACATTTTCGAGGATTTTCTTCTCTCCTATGTAATATAGAAACCGCAGCAGCTATACCCGGTCTTTATGTGATAGAAATATGAAGTAACATTCCAATTATTCCTGTTTATTATTTGGTAGTAAGTTTTCTTTTATTACTTTAATATCTGTGGCAATAAGGAATAAGTGCTTAAGTCGACTTAAGCAAAATTTTAGTTACTGGCACCTTTGTAATCTCCGTAATCCAAAGTACCCGTGTGCAAATTTTCAATTATTAATTATTAATTATTATTGTACCATTTTTCAGGAAGTTATAGCGAAATTACTTTCTGATTATTTTTTTCAATGTCTAATCGCATTTGGAAAAAAGCTTAAGAAACTACTAAGTTATTTTTTTAAGCATAAAAACGTCTATCAGAACTTATTTATTGCAACGCCTGCGTACTTTTGGTAGATATAAGATTTTTTCCAAAACATACGTTTGACTCTCTTATGTAAAGTTTTAAGATAAGCTATTTAAAAAAGAAATTAATTTTAAAGTTTAAAATTGCTCTGCTACAAAACTTAAAAATTAGACTTAAGCACTTTTTCCTTATTGCCACAGATATATTTTGGATCGATTAGTGTATAACTCGGCCTTGCATTGTCCAAATTGCTTTCCTTTATAAGCTTATTAATTTTCTCTTTCTGGTGTAGTAAAAAATCTCCTTCACAGTTTCTCTCAATTTGAATTCCTAAATAAGATGAAACAATTCCCAAATCTTTAATTTGAATTTCTTGTAAAGATCTATAATCAAATCTTCATTATTGCTACAAGTCAATTGTCATCAACATAAATAAGTGCTTTATATACAAACAAGTAGCTTTACTTCTGTTAAATCCATCTTTATTCATTACTTCTGTTAAATCCATCTTTATTCATTACGTCAGCTAATGCATCAGACCAAGATCCAGGAGCGTGATTTAAACCATATATTGATTTTTGTAATATTGAATAAATCCTTAAGGTTACTCCATATAAATTTCTTTTATATTTCCATTTAAAAATATTTATTTTACGTTAAAGTGCTTCATTCAGCACATACTTTTTGACAGCACTTATATACTTTGGTTTATTAGAACTATCACTTTTAATTTGAAAATGTTCACGCTCAGAACCTTTATATTTTATATTCTTATCCCACGACTCCGTAAGAATATTATTGCTATTACTGGAAGTTTTCACTAGAAATAACTCATTCAGTTCATGAGATCAAACCTGCATATTGTCATTATTATATTCGCCCTGCTGTAAAATTGCTTCCTGAACTTCTACAGTGTCATTGTTCTCTTCGCTTTATTGCGAAACATTTTCCTGAACGTTCTCGTATCAGTTGGAATACAATTACCTTTAAAGACAAATGTACTTTCTTGAGAAGGCTCAAACCGTTCGTAGAATTTCACATCGCTACTTAATATAGTTATTATTAGATCCTTTCTGCAATATTCTGTAACCTTTAACATTTTGTTCATAATCTACGAGTATACCTTCAACTGAGAGGTTATCAAATTTTTGACGTTTGCACTTTGGAATCTGAACAAATGCTTTGCTCCCATAAATTCTACTATTACTTAAATTTGGTTTTCTATTATACCAAAGTTCAAAAGGAGTTTTACTGACAGATTTACTAGGCAACCGATTTTGAATGTAATTAGCTGCTATTACACATTCAGCCCGCAAGTTCTTTTGAATATTTTCCCGATTTAACATAGCACGTACCATTTCAACTAACGTTCGAGTCTTCTTCCGCTTATCTACGCAATTTTGTTCTGGGCAGCAAGGAACAGTTCTTTGTAAAATAATTCCAGACATATTTAAGAATGATCGCATCGCAATATCTTAATAATCTTATTCGTAAAATTTTCTACTTTTATCTACTTTTTTAACAAATTCTTTGAATTTTGAAAGCACTTCATCCTTTCTTTCTAGAGCATATATTTTTGTGTATCTAGAATTAACATCTACAAATGATAAAAAACATTTCTTAAAATATTTAAGACTTCTTTGGAACGATTTAAGTTTCTTTTTGGAAAAGGGGTTCTTGATTATTTTGACTTTGCGCACATATCACAAAATGCTTTCTCATAACATTTTTCTATATTGATTCCATCACTCAACATTAGTAATTTCTTTACGTCAACAATATTTCGATGACAATGCCATAGATGAACGCATCCAGAACAACACTGTGACACATACGTTGCATTACTCATTCTTTCGGATAAAATATACAAATTCTCGTTAAAAATACCCTCTGCAATTGTCTGATTTTCATTGTAAAACCTTTTCTAACAATTTCTTTCACAGATAAAATGCTTCCATTTAGGTCAGGAACATAAAGAACATTTTAAAGAAATATTTTATTATATTTACCATTTATATACCCATTTCGAATCCCCACTGCATCCAAAGACCAGCCATTAGCAATAAACACTTTACATAATGATTTTTCAAGTTTGCTTAAAAATTTTTGATTCCTAGTCAGTCATATGTATTGATGCACCTGAATCAATAACGCATCCACGATTATGAGTAACTTGCAAACAAACTTCACCATTTTTATGAATACCTTCTGAAATCCCTGCATTCTGTTTCTTCCACCTAAAACAATCGTTTTTTACATATCCCAATTTATTGCAATGTAAAAACTTAATTGGCTTCTTCTTTTTAAATTCCTGAAGTTTTAAAGGACTATTATTCTCACCTACAATACCATCGCCTTCCACGTCTTTCAGATTTATCAAATAACTTTTTCATAAAATATTCGAAAGAAATGGATTCTTCTGGTTGTCCTTCAATGGAAGACACCAAGACACCAAGGCAAAGTGGTACTGATAGCTATATTATATAAATCCGATATTTGAGACTGAATGTCATGTCTGTAAACTCTCACATTATGTTTAGTTTAAAAGATGAAGATTTAAACATTTGAAGTAAAAAAATTGTTCGTATAATGCTTCTAGTTGGTCTTTTATATGTGCCATAGTGTATACTAATTTTAAGTTTACATAAGTAATTAAGTTTCTATTTATTCTAACTTGGCTGGTTTATATTCTTTTATAAATGGAAGGTTATTACCCTTAACAAAAATTTATAGTTTAGGATGTTCAGTTAATTAAGAGACAGATTCACATATTAATGCATTTTTTCCTGTATGACTTGAAAGTCATAGGACTCAATATGTATAATATATGATTTAGTCTCCTTACCTATCACTTCAGTTGCAGCCCCTTAGTAAATTGGTATAAAATGTTTATCACCATAGTAATTTTTAGGATATTCTAGCGACCAGAAAGTATATCATCCAGATGAAGTCATGATGTCACAAACTTCATTATAATAACAAGATTTCTCCATTGTATCGATTGTTTTTCCCCATCGAAATATAAAGTAACTGATTTCGATCAGACATTGATAGTATTTTACCTATTCAAAGTTTTTTGGTTGGATCAATTGAATCATACGCTGTGAGTAAGAAATATTATGAGTGTTACGATGACAAGGCTCTGTATCAATCAATGATACTTAAGCTACCTTTGTTTTGTGGATTCACAAACGAATGCATAAAGTGAGTTTATAGATTTTAGTGTGATACATATTAATAAAGTTCTTTGCATGATTTTAAAACATGTGCTTTTGAACTGCATAATATATGAAGTGTTTTTAAGAAGCAGCTTACCACTTAAGCGACATGTTTTATACATATGACTTTTTAACTGTGTAATAAGAAACTTAATTTAATATAACTTCTGATCCCACTCTGAAATTTCCATGATGTACTCACTAAGCCATATTCAAAAATATATATAAATAAAAAAGAAAATAAAAGACACTATCTCCAAGATTTTTATAAAACTTTTTTTCAAATTTAAGAAAACAATTTTTTAAATTTTTTTTTCATGATTGATATCAATATAAAATCCCCTTTAAAATGAGCTATTACTCAACTTCCTAGGGCTTTTAGAACTGGAATTAGAATATATTGAATCCTCGAGCGAATATGCAAAAAAGCGATATTTCCCTTTTTTGATAACTGTATAGCTAAAGAACTGTAAGAGATAGATTTTTTTTTTAATTATATTTGGCTTCAGAAAGTCAAAGAATATAAATAACAAAAGTTTCCAAAAAATCGGAAGTGGTAAATTTGAAAACAATTTTTTTTTTGTTGATTTGACATGGAATTACCCTTTATAATTGAATACAAAGTATAAATATGTATGTAATTATTTATTGCTAGATATCTAAATAAAACGTACCCCTGAAGAAGTTTGTAAAATGCAAACGAAACGTTGGGAGAAAAAATATAATGTTTTGATTATTTATTTATATAAATAACTGACCACAACAGCCCAAAGAGATGACAAAAATCTCAAAACAACTGTTAATACTAATATTTAGTCGTTATTTGCGTTCTTTTTATGTTTTATTAAAATTATGAATTTTTCCCGGGAATTCTCTGGAATGCGAATATTTTTTTCCCGTTTCCGGGAAATGAAAAATAGCAATACATACACACTTTTTCACTAATACATGCATACTTTTTCAATTGTCGCAACTACTGTCTTGAATATTTTGAAGACAGTAAATAGGACAATGATTTGACATATGCCGACAATAATTAAAATTTTATGTACAGAAAAAATTTCGAAAGGGAAAAATTAAAAACTTAAACAGTGATTTAACATATGTCGACAATAACTCAAATTTTTCTGAACAGAAAAAAAAATTCAAAAAATTTAGGCCCCTATTATGGTTTACAACTCAACTCCTCTACTTCAGTTGAAATTTTACAATTTGGTATTATTAATTACAACTCAACTTGTCAAAAATTTTTAAGTTGAAATTAAATTGTGTTACAACTCTGTTGTAGTTTCACCGTTTACAACCCTGTGTTAGTTCGGTTAACAAAAGTTTAAAAAAATTACAACTCATGAGTAACAGTTGTTTCAAATTACAAGTCATCAGTAGCAGTTATCTTTCAAGTTGTCTTTTAGACAACTCAACTGAGTTGAGTTATAAACCGTAATAGGAGCATTAAATGAATGGTCTTAATTACTGTCTGGACGCCTATACTACGGAGACAATTGTCAGCACTTTTGATATCTAATACGTATTACTTTATTGTCATGACCAGTGTTGCCGTTGAAAATTTGTTTTTTTGACCAAAATTTTCTCAAAAATGGACCAAAACCGCTTGCATCGGACTAAATTTCAAAACTCAAATAATATACCAATTATTGCTTTTTAAAAACATTTTATTAAGTAAATTAAAGGTTTGAAACATAATTTATTTGATTTAAATAATTCAGGTATGAAAAAAATTATATAATGAAATTTATAAATAACTACATTTAAAATGCCGAGAACTAAAATAATCTTATTCAGTCTTACATTTACTGGTAAAAAAGAATAATGAAACCTAACACATTTTCAATCTGTTTAAGATCATTTGTAGGACAAAGAATGTTAATTATAAAAAATTATTTATGTAAAATATTTCATTAGCACTTAAAATTAAATTATTTTATATTTGATTAGGTATGTCTCTTTTTGCTGACCACACATAGTGTGGATTATTTATTTCAATAATTTCTTTGCAAGACATAATACTGTTGATAGTATTTACTTCCAGTTTATTTCTTAATTTGGTTTTTATAAGCGATAGAGTTAAAAAATTGTATTCAGCTGCGGCGGAGCTATGTGACAGAGATAATAAATTAAATATAAAAATTAAATCAGGATCACATTCAATTAGTTTAGGAAACTTTTAAAACGTCGTTAATAATTAATTTGTGAACGTATGTATATCGGTGTGTAAAAACTATTTTGAATATAAGAGATGTTTGACGTACATTAAAAATAAAAACAAAATAGAATGAAAAATAATAAACGATAAAACGGACCAAAATGAAATTGGTCCGACGATCGGACCAATTTTAAAATTTGAAAAGTTTTCGGACTAAATTTGGTCCAATTGGACCAAAACGGCAACGCTGGTCATGACAGCTTAATATCAAACGGATAATTTCCAAGCTGAATTTCACGCTTTTACACATACTGCTTATTTTTTTACACATACTGCTTATGGCAAACTGAAATTCAGGCGAGCAGAGTACTGGCCTTTTAACTTCACTTCACTTTAGTTTAAAATCAGAAAAAATTAATAAAAACTATAATTTTTAATAAGAGGTTGGTTACATATAATGAAAATTAAAGGAAGCTTTTACCAAGTAAAATAATATAAATAAATATGTAAACGTTTATAAAACCTAATTTTAAATCTATTAATTGTTATAAATGCATACAATTTATAATTTTAAAAAATCACAACAGACAACCACACAAATTATAACAATGATTAGTTAATAAGATGTTAAAAAACTATGTAGTTAAAATATAATTTAACAAAAGTATTCCCTTTGCTAAGTACCTCATTATAAACACAAAAGGAAAAAAGTATATGCATGTACGAATATTAAAGCTTTTAATTATTTTAAAAGATCATAAATTAACCGCTAAGTAGAAAAGCCATAAGCAAATACCTATTTACAAACATAATAAGCATATTTAGCATTTTGTTGGCATTTTCTTAGACAAACAAACACAAATTTTGTTCAATTCGAACAAAACATATGGCTCATATTTAGTTTAAAAAAATTAAAACTGAAAGGTTCTAAAATAGGGGAAGATAATTCTTTTTTTCTTTACACCAAACGGAAGATACTGTAAACTGCATCGGAATTCTTAATAAAACATTTTTTGGCCATTGTGGCTCATAACGAACATCACGCATAAAATGGTTTTTGAAACTAGCAGCAAACTGGTAGAAAACGTTAATAAAAATTTAAGAAATAGGCGGGATCAAAAGAATGAGCATGGCATCTTTCATACAAAGTAAATAATAATCATTCTATAAGACATAGTTTGCAAATCAGTTTTTATTTATAAAAGTGATTTGAAATCAGTCAACAGTTGTTCTACATACATACATGGTATGTGCATACAAACAATTTCAAGAAATGTTTATTCATGCTTATTTTGAGAGTACATTTTAGGGTTCCGTACCCAAAAGGTAAAAACGAAACCCTATTGTTTTCGCTACAATGTCTGTCCGTCTGTCAGCGCCTTTTATCTCTGGAACCGTAATAGGTAGACGCTTGAAATTTTCACAGAAGGTGTTTAACTGTGGCCACTATAGCAATGAATACTAAAACTTATCGGGTGTTCCGAAAGTGAGGTGTTATTTGCCTTTATGTGTTTATTTCTTGAGCTATAGGAGGCAACTACTTAAAATTTGGAGACAGTAATTAACACTATGTTCTCTTTCTAAACAAGTATATAAAATTAAACCTTAAAATTAAAGGGTGTTCCGCGAGTGACGTGCTTTGCGTGTATATGGCCTAAGTTTTGAACAATAATAAGTAGACTCTTGAAGTTTTTACAGAAGGTTTATTACTATGGAAACTTTAACAAATAATAAAAATTAAAGGGTGTTCCGACAGTGACGCGATTCTCATGTATAACGCCTTATTTCTTGAACCGTAATAGGTAGACTCTTAAAATTTTGTACAGGAGATATGTTGCCACGGCCGATATGACAATTACTAAAAATTAAAGGGTGTTCCGACAATGACATGTTTTTCACGTATAGTGACTTATTTTTTTAATCGTAATAGGTAAACTCTTGATATATTCATAGAAAAAAAATTTCCATGGCCGTTATAGCAAATAACAACATTATAGGGTTTTGCGACGGAGACATGATTTTTACTTAAATAGCCTTATTTTTTGAACCGTAATAGGTAGACTCTTGAATTGTTTACAGTAGATGTTGTACTTCGGCCGCTGTAACAATTACTAATTACTAAAGGGTGATCCATCAGTGACATGTTTTTCACGTATATTACCTTATTTTTTTGAAACGCAATTTTTATAGAAAGTGTATTACCATGACCGTTATAACAACAATTCCTAAAATGTAAAGGGTGTTTCAATAGCGATGCAATTTTCGCGAATATGACTTTGATTTTAAAAATAAAGGAAGCCCCAAATTTTTTATGGTATTTAAAAATTTCTTTTTAAGTTTTCAAAACTAAAACTAAGTCTGTTGGAGCACATGAAACTATTGCATAGAAATCTGCGTTTCTCATCAACAGAAATTATAAGAGCATAATCAAACGAAGATATTTTCATAGGCAACATTTGACTTTCCAAATTGTTTTTCATTCCTTGTGATATAAGACTCTTTTATTTTTTCTTAAGTCTATTCAATGTAATTAATTTGTCCTGTTTAAGTTTTGTCAACAAAGATGTTCGCAGATTAAAAACGCCAATTCATTCTTAATGACATATTATATTAATTAGTACAGTGATGTCTATGTAGCGGTACTTTTAAAGTAATACTAATAATAAATTGCAGTAAAAATATTTGAAATGTGCATTTATAAATGAGCAAATATCCCAAAATAAAAAATGCAGTTTCACGTAATTATGCAAAATATATCACACTTACAAATAGATTCCAGTTTGCTTAAAATTTTATGATTTGGATAGATAATTAGTTGTTAGGTTTTTAGCTTTTACCAAAAAAACAAGAAATCCGAGCTTTGGCCATAAATAAGTTAACATCACAAGAAAAAAAATTGCATGTCATATCAAATAATTATACTCAGTATTCATTTAATCATTTTTTTAAAGTATTTTTTTATTATTTCTACTTTATTCATGTTTTAAAGTCTCTTAGCTTGCTAATTGCTTTTTTGTTTTTGTTTTTATCATTAATGTTGCTTTATTTATACTTTACAAGTTTCTATTAAAATTAATTTTGTGTACTCCTATATGCTCGCTCATTGTTTTTTTTTATAATTAGTGTTGCTTTATTATTTGTTACTTTTATTTAAATACTTCACAAGTTCCAAAAAACACACATAAAAAATGTATCTAATGTAATGAAATGTATGTAACTGTAATTATTAAAAAAGAAAACTAGGTAACGAAATATGTATATTTAGTTATATATATAAAAAAAAAGAAAATGACAAATATGCATGTAAATATGTGTATGTATGTACTCTTATACCAATTTATACACGATACAATTACATTAAACATCTTCCTTAATTAAATTATTATTTTAAAAAAATCGAAAAATATATTTAATTCTGTATTTATATTATAAATGATTTTTATGCCAATGTATTATTATTTTAATATTTATAAAAAAAAATAGTTTTGTGTTAAAAACTATAAAAATGATTACTCTATTTAAGTATTTATTCACATGCAAACGAGAGCATATTCAAATCTAAGAAACGAAACAAAACAAAACAAAAATGTAAAAGATTACTTATATAATCAATAAATAAAAAAACTCTTTTAAAAAATTGTATTCACTTTTATTTATGACATTTAAAGTTATTAGTCGAACTAAATTATTACAAGCAAATGAATTGTTTAAGTTCGTTTATTCCTCCTACCTATTCTATGTTTTTTACAAATCAGATGATTTATTTTAAAGAAAAAATTAGAAATATTTTATTTGTAGACACAAGCACAATGTATGCCCTTTCTGGATCGCTACATCCTCGTAGAACATTCATCATATCCATTTACTTAGGGTAGTGTTTAAAAATCATCGACATATGTATTTAACCAACTAAACTAAGATTGTGCAATAGGAACATAGTTCGCATATGTCATTTGTCCAAGATGCCGTTTACAATATTCGAAAAAAAAAGCCACATACTAAATTTTGTTTTAATATGTCATACGCTATGACCTGTAGAGCGCTCACAAAATTTGGGGTTAAGGAAACTACCCTTGCCCCCTCCCAATTATTCCTAAAACCTATACAGCTCTTCATCTCCACATACCAAAGGCCCATACTAAATTTCATTTTAATATATCAAACGTAATTCTTAATTTTTTTTTAAATTTGTTTGAGCTTATTCGGACTAGTGGTTCTCGAGTTATGATAAACAAAAGAGCCTAAAACGTGACAAATTCCCCTATACTAACTTCAAATTCATTTTTAAATTATTATTTGATGTACCATGACCAAACGAATGATGCAGAAATTCTTCTTCTTTTGGGGCTACTTTCATAAACAATTATCAGAATTGGGTCCCGAATGAATCACCTCAAAAATGTTGTACTGTGATATTAAAGAAATTGGAAAAATTTAAACACCAGCAGAATGGTATGCATTTTCTAGACAGCTACGTCCGTCATCAGCACTCTTCGTATCTATCTACTTTGAGTAGTGTTTAGTTGTAAGCATTATCTATTTAACCAACCAAACTCAGATAAAGGAATACGAGAAAAACTGTATGCAATCATCAATCGTCTGTTCCACAGTGGTTCAGTAGTAGGGACATATGGGTCAAATGACGATGTTCGATTTTTTCACCGTTAGTTCGCACTAATACTCACTATTAGTGGTACTACTAAAACATGCAAAAAGATTTGCAATCAGTTGTTTTTTACATTTACTTTTGTGCATCGGAAGTGAACAAATCAAAAAAACTTTCCTTATCTTTTTCAGCAGTGCTAATAAAGTTAATTTATTTCTAGTTCGTGTTTTTCAAAGAAAAAACATTTTTGACTTAATTGTTTTACAATTGATATTTAAGTTGAAGGTGTTAACCGTTTATATTATTTAATACTAAAGGAGTTTATCAATTCACAATTACCAAATGCATTGCCATCTTATCATAAAGTGTTGGAGGCCAAAAAACAGTGTTATCCGCCAGAGGAACGTATCATCTGCCGAAATAGAGTTACAACTTCCTGTGTACTAGGAAATCAAAATGATGTCCTCAATAATGCTGACATTAGTAAAGAGTTTGTTTTGATTGGTAAATGGGGCTTTGACGGAAGTACGGGGCACACCCTTCTTCCACTAGGTTTTGTGAACGTATTAGATTTCAGTTTGATTATAGTGGTTTTACACGGCGTGTATTTGTCATATGACTTGTCACTTTTCCATGTGTAAATTCTATACACGACGTGTGAATCCTTTCAAACATAACATGTGTATTTTGCATGTGTACAATACATATGACATTTTTCATTTAGAACGTGTTCTATTTTGATGTGACAAAGCATCTGATATCCTGAAATGCCAACTTGATATTTTGTTATTTTATGCTTTTTGTGGTACCAAAAGCGCTAAAAATGTGATAAAAGCACTAGGTTTGCATCAGCTGTGGTTGGAAATAAAAAACTGATTGGAGGCAAAATTATATATTGTAGGTTATGTCACATGTAATTACACATGTACGTTTGAAAGCAAAAATTAAAACCGTATGTAAAATGACTATTTTGACAAACACATGAAATTACATATGGGTTATCAAACTGACAAGTCATCCATCCATTTTTAACATCAACAACAACGAAATTAAAGTTGCACATTCATTACAATTAACCATGGTTGATGGTAAAGTCTGTATTGCTTTAAGTAACAAAGCGAGTAGTAGATGCTATATTTGTGGTGCAACACCGAAATAAATTAATGATATTGACATGTGTTTAAGTAAACTCGTTAATGATACTGCCAGATATCAGTTTGGGTTATCTCCTGTGCATTCATGAATAAGATTTTTCGAATATTTTATACATTTATCTTACCGATTAGATTTTAAAAAGTGGCATGCTCGTTCAATAGATGTAAAGGAGCTTCCTGCATAGACAAAACTATATGTTCAGCAGCACTTTAGGACACGATTAGGTTTAATTGTCGACAAAACTCAAAGTGGCGGAAGTAGCACTTCCAATGACGGAAACACTGCAAGAACTTTTTTTGTATTCAGCCATATCAGCTGAAATAACTAGATTAGATCAAGCAGTTATTGATCGGTGGCATCTACTTTTGCAATGTCTTTCGTCGGGATACAAAACTAATAGTGTAGAATTTAGAGATTACTCGTTAGGAACCGCGCATATGCTTATTAGTACGTATCCATGTATCGAAAGTAGTTGATCACTGTCTAGTTTCCATATCGACCTTCAAGTGATTTGCGTCTCCCTCTCGAACTGGCTGATGGGCTTCCTCGAATAGTTGTACTGAGGTACAATTATTGGTGGTTCCATGAATCAGCCACGTGCAAATAAGCTGAATCTGGGAATTCTCACTTCCTATGCGAAGGTATAGGTCGGGTTGCAGATCCTAGAGGAAGTGAACTAGCAAACCAAAAGTGGCAATATAGACCTAGTGTATCGCGTCACTTTTTATTTAAAAATCCACTACGGATTGTACACATCACTGTGTGTCAAAGGAAGAAGAAGACCAATAATAATTGAACCTGCCAGATCTGTCTGAAATAGAACATTCCGGTTTTTTTATATTGCCTATATATTGTTTGAAACGTCAGAGTTCAGTTGTCGAATTTTAAGTGTAACAGTTTTTGAACAGTGGTGTCAATAAATAAAATGTCTTACAGTAAAATTAATAACAGTGTGTATTTATTTTGCAATTAAAAGCACACAACGTAAAGTAAAATCGTAACAATATTTACCACCTTATATTTGTTGTTGCTTCAGCCAACCTTCGGTTAGCAATGAAAGCCACAAATTAACCAGATAAGACACGGCCACCTAGCGGTCCTAATTTGTGCTAAAAAACGGCAAAGTGGCATCACAATGGCATCGCCCACTTAACCCTTCCATTGGTACAGGACAGACAATTTAAAAATTCATATGTATCTGTCTCTTTTCCCCGTCAGGGTTAAGTGACGTTTTATTTATTTACATTTTATTGTGAAAATTTTCCCACAATTAGATGCAAAAAATTAGGAAATTGTATTTTATCTGAAAAAGATAAGATTTTTGGCGCAATTTCACAATTTTTTGTGTCAAATTGTGGGATAGATACAGAAAAAGAAGAAGCAAAAGAAATATAAAGGAAGGAAGCTGATCAAATTAAACAAACAGGACAAAATGTAAGTATATTTTGATTTTAGCTTAACTTTGAATAATTTTTTTTATTTTAAGGAGCGGAAAATGTACAATAACAACAGCAAGCGTCTAGCATTAATAATAGACAGAAACATCATCAGCAGCGACAACAGCAACAAGTAATGCAAGAGTATTTCTCGTCAGAAACAACTGCCAATTCACGTCAACAACAGCAGCAGCAAACAACTACATCAGCAGGACTTGTTGCTGCCGTGGCAGCAACAAATGAGCCTATATTAATTATCACAGCAACAATAGCAGCCTACAAATGAAGCCCACATACCATCCCTTTTGGGAGTAGCACCGGTAGGTCCATCTCCTCTGCAAAAAGAACAACTACAATTCCAAATGATGGAAGCTGCCTATTACCATATGCCAACACCTAGCGACTCTGAAAAACTTACAACCTGGCACTTGAATTAAAAACAGTTCAAGAACAAAAGGAATCCTTGAGACAATCCAACACTGAAGCGAAGATGATTAAAAGATTTGACTTTGGTTTATTTATATTCGTTGTTTGTTATATTTGTTATAAATAAATTTTAAAAAATTGGTATTACATACATACTATATAGTATTAAAAACTAATGACATTCATACTTATTTTTTTATTTTTATATACATATACATATGTACATATCGATGTGTATGCTTTATGTAAACTCCATTTATTACTTACAATTTTGATTAAACTAATAAACTGATTGTTGGTTAAAATAAATATCTGATTTATTTGAATTATAAAAAAATTGTTCATGCAATTCGGTGGATGAAACAGGAAAAAGTAATACGGCTGCTCCTGTTGAGGTATCAAAAGAAGTATTCCATCTTTTAGCCGACACGTTGTTTATGACCACGTTAACAACCTGTAAATGTAGACAAGTTTTTAAAGTTGAATTTATTAAATACAAATCTCGTCTGTCTGCCCTGTTGCTGTCCAATTGTAAAAGGACACTTGGAGGAATTTGCGACTGAGACACGGATGAAGGTAAAAGTATTTTGGAGACACTTAACAAATTATAAGCAAAACATACCTGGTCGCATCGTTCGGAAAGGTGTACTATTATGGCCTCTACAACAAATAATAAAAATTAAAGGGTGTTTCGACAGTGACATGTTTTTCACGTACATATGTATATTGGCTTATTTTTGAACCGTGGAAGGTATGCAATTGTATTTCTGCTTAGCCTTCAAAAACAATCAACTGAAAGCATTCACCTTCCTGACACCGGGACGTTATTCTGCAAGTAAAATAATTAGAATCAAGTAAACTGATCCACACTTTCTTTTCAGCTTATACTTACCTTAAAAATAAGCCAACACCAGTATAATGTATTTAGTTACTTTCCTTTGCTTTGTTGCTAGTTTAAAAAAAAACAATTTGAATACTCCAAGCCAAAGTTCGTTCGCCGAGGAAATTTTCTGAAAATACAAATTGCTTGAAACAATAAACAAAGCTTGTTTTATTTTGAGCATATACTTTCTCTAAATTAAGGGTTAATCGCGCATGATAATCCACTTTTCCTTACGTCAAAGTTGCGATATCTGGTTACGTCTGTGATGAAAGCTACTTTTTGTTTATTGGTTTTCTCCCAACATTCGGTTTTTAGTAAATACTAATCTAATATCTATTTTAGTAGGGATGTGAAACAGTATATAAAGTAAATACATAAACCATAACTGAAGCACTAAAAAAGTAAGGGTATTTCAAAGCAAAATCGAACAAAATATTGCAAGGACGCTAGTTATATATAAAGGTTATTGTTCTGAAGAATTTCTTAAAGCTCTGCGACGTAATTTATCAACATGTTATTTATGTATTTTCTTCTTCTGCTGCAATTCCTGACATATTTTTTTATATTTTCTCACATTGATTTTTGGCACTACAACAGAAATAATTCTTGAAATTTTATTGACAAACAGCTATTTTTGTTCTGGTACATTCGTTGTTATGGTTTCGTATCTTTATCGGTTCAATTAATCCGAACAGAATTCATATAAGCTAAAATAATATCGATCGGAATCATTTCAATTCCATACGGAATTTGTGACATGCTCGAATGCATTCACCAAAAATATCAAAATTAAAGATTTTTAAAATGGCAATTCATTTTCTAATTAACTTAAGCACAAAGTATACAAATATGAAACTAATGACTTATGAAAATGGCCATAATCAGCAGTCCGTGTACTTGTCAAGAAAGAGACAAATGTAGTACCCAATTTATACGAAAATGGGAATGTAAACAAAACAAAAATTAAAAATTGTGAAATTCTCTTAAAACCAAAGATGATGAAAAAATTTGTTAAAATTAAATTCTTTAATTAAATAGTGATTAAAACCATAAATTATAATTAAAATAAACAAAAATGTGAGCTCTCCTCTTTGGTGGTGTTAAGTTTAACAAAAGTAATAAAGCAGGTCTTAAAAAAATCAATTTGCAAATTTGGAAAAAAATATAAGTTGGCGTTTTTATGCTCTCATCCCTTTTTTTTACCTTTTAAAATACGTTAATTTTTTATGAGCCAGAAAGTAGAACAAAAGATAAATCCCAAAAAGGCACTAGTTTGAAAAAGAGATGGATAGAATTCGTATTTTTGCCGTGCTGTTTCTTCACCGCGTCACGTCATGGATTCTCTTAATGACCGTGGAAAAGGTGGTATGGACGATAAACCCCTTCGAGCCGTACAAATCTCCAGGTTCATATGGTGTTTTTCCAGCCATGCTGAAGAACTTCCCAGCACATACATAATTTTTTTTTTTTAGGATATGTTTAGCTACCATTCCCAAATGGTGGAGAGAGGTTAGACTGGGAAAGCAAGCCAATCGAAGTACTTTAGACCGATTAGACAATCGTATTTTTTTTTTAACACTAGAGCAATTAATCGATGTTCACCTTAGGAATACAGGCTGACTTCCAAAACGTCAATTGATTTGTCTTCGAACAAAGTGTAGTGTTTCAAAAAAATTACAATCTATACCCTTTCAAAATGCCGTCGACAAATATTAGTAACTCAAGAAACAAGCAATTAGGGCATCAGTTTTAAAGTTGATGCATTGTTTCGCAACTTTGCATAGGTACATGATTTAAATACGGTACCACAAATGTATACAGACTTTGTATTGATACATTAGTGACGCCCAGCATGCTTACTTTAAGGGTAACTCTGTTGAGAGTCTTTCGTCGGGATACAAAACTAATAGTGTAGAATTTAGAGATTACTCGTTAGGAACCGCGCATATGCTTATTAGTACGTATCCATGTATCGAAAGTAGTTGATCACTGTCTAGTTTCCATATCGACCTTCAAGTGATTTGCGTCTCCCTCTCGAACTGGCTGATGGGCTTCCTCGAATAGTTGTACTGAGGTACAATTATTGGTGGTTCCATGAATCAGCCACGTGCAAATAAGCTGAATCTGGGAATTCTCACTTCCTATGCGAAGGTATAGGTCGGGTTGCAGATCCTAGAGGAAGTGAACTAGCAAACCAAAAGTGGCAATATAGACCTAGTGTATCGCGTCACTTTTTATTTAAAAATCCACTACGGATTGTACACATCACTGTGTGTCAAAGGAAGAAGAAGACCAATAATAATTGAACCTGCCAGATCTGTCTGAAATAGAACATTCCGGTTTTTTTATATTGCCTATATATTGTTTGAAACGTCAGAGTTCAGTTGTCGAATTTTAAGTGTAACAGTTTTTGAACAGTGGTGTCAATAAATAAAATGTCTTACAGTAAAATTAATAACAGTGTGTATTTATTTTGCAATTAAAAGCACACAACGTAAAGTAAAATCGTAACAATATTTACCACCTTATATTTGTTGTTGCTTCAGCCAACCTTCGGTTAGCAATGAAAGCCACAAATTAACCAGATAAGACACGGCCACCTAGCGGTCCTAATTTGTGCTAAAAAACGGCAAAGTGGCATCACAATGGCATCGCCCACTTAACCCTTCCATTGGTACAGGACAGACAATTTAAAAATTCATATGTATCTGTCTCTTTTCCCCGTCAGGGTTAAGTGACGTTTTATTTATTTACATTTTATTGTGAAAATTTTCCCACAATTAGATGCAAAAAATTAGGAAATTGTATTTTATCTGAAAAAGATAAGATTTTTGGCGCAATTTCACAATTTTTTGTGTCAAATTGTGGGATAGATACAGAAAAAGAAGAAGAAGCAAAAGAAATATAAAGGAAGGAAGCTGATCAAATTAAACAAACAGGACAAAATGTAAGTATATTTTGATTTTAGCTTAACTTTGAATAATTTTTTTTATTTTTTATTTTAAGGAGCGGAAAATGTACAATAACAACAGCAAGCGTCTAGCATTAATAATAGACAGAAACATCATCAGCAGCGACAACAGCAACAAGTACTGCAAGAGTATTTCTCGTCAGAAACAACTGCCAATTCACGTCAACAACAGCAGCAGCAATAGCAGCCTACAAATGAAGCCCACATACCATCCCTTTTGGGAGTAGCACCGGTAGGTCCATCTCCTCTGCAAAAAGAACAACTACAATTCCAAATGATGGAAGCTGCCTATTACCATATGCCAACACCTAGCGACTCTGAAAAACTTACAACCTGGCACTTGAATTAAAAACAGTTCAAGAACAAAAGGAATCCTTGAGACAATCCAACACTGAAGCGAAGATGATTAAAAAATTTGACTTTGGTTTATTTATATTCGTTGTTTGTTATATTTGTTATAAATAAATTTTAAAAAATTGATATTACATACATACTATATAGTATTAAAAACTAATGACATTCATACTTATTTTTTTATTTTTATATATATGTACATATCGATGTGTATGCTTTATGTAAACTCCATTTATTACTTACAATTTTGATTAAACTAATAAACTGATTGTTGGTTAAAATAAATATCTGATGTATTTGAATTATAAAAAAATTGTTCATGCAATTCGGTGGATGAAACAGGAAAAAGTAATACGGCTGCTCCTGTTGAGGTATCAAAAGAAGTATTCCATCTTTTAGCCGACACGTTGTTTATGACCACGTTAACAACCTGTAAATGTAGACCAGTTTTTAAAGTTGAATTTATTAAATACAAATCTCGTCTGTCTGCCCTGTTGCTGTCCAATTGTAAAAGGACACTTAGAGGAATTTGCGACTGAGACACGGATGAAGGTAAAAGTATTTTGGAGACACTTAACAAATTATAAGCAAAACATACCTGGTCGCATCGTTCGGAAAGGTGTACTATTATGGCCTCTACAACAAATAATAAAAATTAAAGGGTGTTTCGACAGTGACATGTTTTTCACGTACATATGTATATTGGCTTATTTTTGAACCGTGGAAGGTATGCAATTGTATTTCTGCTTAGCCTTCAAAAACAATCAACTGAAAGCATTCACCTTCCTGACACCGGGACGTTATTCTGCAAGTAAAATAATTAGAATCAAGTAAACTGATCCACACTTTCTTTTCAGCTTATACTTACCTTAAAAATAAGCCAACACCAGTATAATGTATTTAGTTACTTTCCTTTGCTTTGTTGCTAGTTTAAAAAAAAACAATTTGAATACTCCAAGCCAAAGTTCGTTCGCCGAGGAAATTTTCTGAAAATACAAATTGCTTGAAACAATAAACAAAGCTTGTTTTATTTTGAGCATATACTTTCTCTAAATTAAGGGTTAATCGCGCATGATAATCCACTTTTCCTTACGTCAAAGTTGCGATATCTGGTTACGTCTGTGATGAAAGCTACTTTTTGTTTATTGGTTTTCTCCCAACATTCGGTTTTTAGTAAATACTAATCTAATATCTATTTTAGTAGGGATGTGAAACAGTATATAAAGTAAATACATAAACCATAACTGAAGCACTAAAAAAGTAAGGGTATTTCAAAGCAAAATCGAACAAAATATTGCAAGGACGCTAGTTATATATAAAGGTTATTGTTCTGAAGAATTTCTTAAAGCTCTGCGACGTAATTTATCAACATGTTATTTATGTATTTTCTTCTTCTGCTGCAATTCCTGACATATTTTTTTATATTTTCTCACATTGATTTTTGGCACTACAACAGAAATAATTCTTGAAATTTTATTGACAAACAGCTATTTTTGTTCTGGTACATTCGTTGTTATGGTTTCGTATCTTTATCGGTTCAATTAATCCGAACAGAATTCATATAAGCTAAAATAATATCGATCGGAATCATTTCAATTCCATACGGAATTTGTGACATGCTCGAATGCATTCACCAAAAATATCAAAATTAAAGATTTTTAAAATGGCAATTCATTTTCTAATTAACTTAAGCACAAAGTATACAAATATGAAACTAATGACTTATGAAAATGGCCATAATCAGCAGTCCGTGTACTTGTCAAGAAAGAGACAAATGTAGTACCCAATTTATACGAAAATGGGAATGTAAACAAAACAAAAATTAAAAATTGTGAAATTCTCTTAAAACCAAAGATGATGAAAAAATTTGTTAAAATTAAATTCTTTAATTAAATAGTGATTAAAACCATAAATTATAATTAAAATAAACAAAAATGTGAGCTCTCCTCTTTGGTGGTGTTAAGTTTAACAAAAGTAATAAAGCAGGTCTTAAAAAAATCAATTTGCAAATTTGGAAAAAAATATAAGTTGGCGTTTTTATGCTCTCATCCCTTTTTTTTACCTTTTAAAATACGTTAATTTTTTATGAGCCAGAAAGTAGAACAAAAGATAAATCCCAAAAAGGCACTAGTTTGAAAAAGAGATGGATAGAATTCGTATTTTTGCCGTGCTGTTTCTTCACCGCGTCACGTCATGGATTCTCTTAATGACCGTGGAAAAGGTGGTATGGACGATAAACCCCTTCGAGCCGTACAAATCTCCAGGTTCATATGGTGTTTTTCCAGCCATGCTGAAGAACTTCCCAGCACATACATAATTTTTTTTTTTTAGGATATGTTTAGCTACCATTCCCAAATGGTGGAGAGAGGTTAGACTGGGAAAGCAAGCCAATCGAAGTACTTTAGACCGATTAGACAATCGTATTTTTTTTTTAACACTAGAGCAATTAATCGATGTTCACCTTAGGAATACAGGCTGACTTCCAAAACGTCAATTGATTTGTCTTCGAACAAAGTGTAGTGTTTCAAAAAAATTACAATCTATACCCTTTCAAAATGCCGTCGACAAATATTAGTAACTCAAGAAACAAGCAATTAGGGCATCAGTTTTAAAGTTGATGCATTGTTTCGCAACTTTGCATAGGTACATGATTTAAATACGGTACCACAAATGTATACAGACTTTGTATTGATACATTAGTGACGCCCAGCATGCTTACTTTAAGGGTAACTCTGTTGAGAGTCTTTCGTCGGGATACAAAACTAATAGTGTAGAATTTAGAGATTACTCGTTAGGAACCGCGCATATGCTTATTAGTACGTATCCATGTATCGAAAGTAGTTGATCACTGTCTAGTTTCCATATCGACCTTCAAGTGATTTGCGTCTCCCTCTCGAACTGGCTGATGGGCTTCCTCGAATAGTTGTACTGAGGTACAATTATTGGTGGTTCCATGAATCAGCCACGTGCAAATAAGCTGAATCTGGGAATTCTCACTTCCTATGCGAAGGTATAGGTCGGGTTGCAGATCCTAGAGGAAGTGAACTAGCAAACCAAAAGTGGCAATATAGACCTAGTGTATCGCGTCACTTTTTATTTAAAAATCCACTACGGATTGTACACATCACTGTGTGTCAAAGGAAGAAGAAGACCAATAATAATTGAACCTGCCAGATCTGTCTGAAATAGAACATTCCGGTTTTTTTATATTGCCTATATATTGTTTGAAACGTCAGAGTTCAGTTGTCGAATTTTAAGTGTAACAGTTTTTGAACAGTGGTGTCAATAAATAAAATGTCTTACAGTAAAATTAATAACAGTGTGTATTTATTTTGCAATTAAAAGCACACAACGTAAAGTAAAATCGTAACAATATTTACCACCTTATATTTGTTGTTGCTTCAGCCAACCTTCGGTTAGCAATGAAAGCCACAAATTAACCAGATAAGACACGGCCACCTAGCGGTCCTAATTTGTGCTAAAAAACGGCAAAGTGGCATCACAATGGCATCGCCCACTTAACCCTTCCATTGGTACAGGACAGACAATTTAAAAATTCATATGTATCTGTCTCTTTTCCCCGTCAGGGTTAAGTGACGTTTTATTTATTTACATTTTATTGTGAAAATTTTCCCACAATTAGATGCAAAAAATTAGGAAATTGTATTTTATCTGAAAAAGATAAGATTTTTGGCGCAATTTCACAATTTTTTGTGTCAAATTGTGGGATAGATACAGAAAAAGAAGAAGAAGCAAAAGAAATATAAAGGAAGGAAGCTGATCAAATTAAACAAACAGGACAAAATGTAAGTATATTTTGATTTTAGCTTAACTTTGAATAATTTTTTTTATTTTTTATTTTAAGGAGCGGAAAATGTACAATAACAACAGCAAGCGTCTAGCATTAATAATAGACAGAAACATCATCAGCAGCGACAACAGCAACAAGTACTGCAAGAGTATTTCTCGTCAGAAACAACTGCCAATTCACGTCAACAACAGCAGCAGCAATAGCAGCCTACAAATGAAGCCCACATACCATCCCTTTTGGGAGTAGCACCGGTAGGTCCATCTCCTCTGCAAAAAGAACAACTACAATTCCAAATGATGGAAGCTGCCTATTACCATATGCCAACACCTAGCGACTCTGAAAAACTTACAACCTGGCACTTGAATTAAAAACAGTTCAAGAACAAAAGGAATCCTTGAGACAATCCAACACTGAAGCGAAGATGATTAAAAAATTTGACTTTGGTTTATTTATATTCGTTGTTTGTTATATTTGTTATAAATAAATTTTAAAAAATTGATATTACATACATACTATATAGTATTAAAAACTAATGACATTCATACTTATTTTTTTATTTTTATATATATGTACATATCGATGTGTATGCTTTATGTAAACTCCATTTATTACTTACAATTTTGATTAAACTAATAAACTGATTGTTGGTTAAAATAAATATCTGATGTATTTGAATTATAAAAAAATTGTTCATGCAATTCGGTGGATGAAACAGGAAAAAGTAATACGGCTGCTCCTGTTGAGGTATCAAAAGAAGTATTCCATCTTTTAGCCGACACGTTGTTTATGACCACGTTAACAACCTGTAAATGTAGACCAGTTTTTAAAGTTGAATTTATTAAATACAAATCTCGTCTGTCTGCCCTGTTGCTGTCCAATTGTAAAAGGACACTTAGAGGAATTTGCGACTGAGACACGGATGAAGGTAAAAGTATTTTGGAGACACTTAACAAATTATAAGCAAAACATACCTGGTCGCATCGTTCGGAAAGGTGTACTATTATGGCCTCTACAACAAATAATAAAAATTAAAGGGTGTTTCGACAGTGACATGTTTTTCACGTACATATGTATATTGGCTTATTTTTGAACCGTGGAAGGTATGCAATTGTATTTCTGCTTAGCCTTCAAAAACAATCAACTGAAAGCATTCACCTTCCTGACACCGGGACGTTATTCTGCAAGTAAAATAATTAGAATCAAGTAAACTGATCCACACTTTCTTTTCAGCTTATACTTACCTTAAAAATAAGCCAACACCAGTATAATGTATTTAGTTACTTTCCTTTGCTTTGTTGCTAGTTTAAAAAAAAACAATTTGAATACTCCAAGCCAAAGTTCGTTCGCCGAGGAAATTTTCTGAAAATACAAATTGCTTGAAACAATAAACAAAGCTTGTTTTATTTTGAGCATATACTTTCTCTAAATTAAGGGTTAATCGCGCATGATAATCCACTTTTCCTTACGTCAAAGTTGCGATATCTGGTTACGTCTGTGATGAAAGCTACTTTTTGTTTATTGGTTTTCTCCCAACATTCGGTTTTTAGTAAATACTAATCTAATATCTATTTTAGTAGGGATGTGAAACAGTATATAAAGTAAATACATAAACCATAACTGAAGCACTAAAAAAGTAAGGGTATTTCAAAGCAAAATCGAACAAAATATTGCAAGGACGCTAGTTATATATAAAGGTTATTGTTCTGAAGAATTTCTTAAAGCTCTGCGACGTAATTTATCAACATGTTATTTATGTATTTTCTTCTTCTGCTGCAATTCCTGACATATTTTTTTATATTTTCTCACATTGATTTTTGGCACTACAACAGAAATAATTCTTGAAATTTTATTGACAAACAGCTATTTTTGTTCTGGTACATTCGTTGTTATGGTTTCGTATCTTTATCGGTTCAATTAATCCGAACAGAATTCATATAAGCTAAAATAATATCGATCGGAATCATTTCAATTCCATACGGAATTTGTGACATGCTCGAATGCATTCACCAAAAATATCAAAATTAAAGATTTTTAAAATGGCAATTCATTTTCTAATTAACTTAAGCACAAAGTATACAAATATGAAACTAATGACTTATGAAAATGGCCATAATCAGCAGTCCGTGTACTTGTCAAGAAAGAGACAAATGTAGTACCCAATTTATACGAAAATGGGAATGTAAACAAAACAAAAATTAAAAATTGTGAAATTCTCTTAAAACCAAAGATGATGAAAAAATTTGTTAAAATTAAATTCTTTAATTAAATAGTGATTAAAACCATAAATTATAATTAAAATAAACAAAAATGTGAGCTCTCCTCTTTGGTGGTGTTAAGTTTAACAAAAGTAATAAAGCAGGTCTTAAAAAAATCAATTTGCAAATTTGGAAAAAAATATAAGTTGGCGTTTTTATGCTCTCATCCCTTTTTTTTACCTTTTAAAATACGTTAATTTTTTATGAGCCAGAAAGTAGAACAAAAGATAAATCCCAAAAAGGCACTAGTTTGAAAAAGAGATGGATAGAATTCGTATTTTTGCCGTGCTGTTTCTTCACCGCGTCACGTCATGGATTCTCTTAATGACCGTGGAAAAGGTGGTATGGACGATAAACCCCTTCGAGCCGTACAAATCTCCAGGTTCATATGGTGTTTTTCCAGCCATGCTGAAGAACTTCCCAGCACATACATAATTTTTTTTTTTTAGGATATGTTTAGCTACCATTCCCAAATGGTGGAGAGAGGTTAGACTGGGAAAGCAAGCCAATCGAAGTACTTTAGACCGATTAGACAATCGTATTTTTTTTTTAACACTAGAGCAATTAATCGATGTTCACCTTAGGAATACAGGCTGACTTCCAAAACGTCAATTGATTTGTCTTCGAACAAAGTGTAGTGTTTCAAAAAAATTACAATCTATACCCTTTCAAAATGCCGTCGACAAATATTAGTAACTCAAGAAACAAGCAATTAGGGCATCAGTTTTAAAGTTGATGCATTGTTTCGCAACTTTGCATAGGTACATGATTTAAATACGGTACCACAAATGTATACAGACTTTGTATTGATACATTAGTGACGCCCAGCATGCTTACTTTAAGGGTAACTCTGTTGAGAGTGTACTTCATTATGTGGTTTGTTATATAGAGCGCGGCTTACAGGATACGGAATATATCGAGTCATTACCGCCGAAACATTGTAAGTGCCCAAAAGCTTTTTTCCGCCCTATTGCGGATAATAATTCCAGCAAGATTATTGATATGATCTTGCGTGGCTTATTATGAGCCTGTGAAAAGCATAGTTGAGTACTGCCGGACGCGTCACAAGTTGCGGATAGTGGTACGGCCCGAAGATATGCGGGGTAGCTTTTAATCGCAGTCGCGGAGAGTCAGCGGTTACAAGGGGAGATTCTCGGAGGGACTTTTGAGCTCCTGCAAATACCGAGTTGCCAATGATCCTTGTAATGTCATGGCGAGCATTTGGCGCGGATCGACTGTCGAGGACTATTGACATGAAAAAAAACGGATAAGAATTGGAGCATGGTATGTACGGACGCTCATTGAACCAGGATTAATCAACTGTGCAATGAATTCTTGAACTACAATCTGCTAATATTAGGATTGAATGAAAAACTCAAAAGGACTTACTTTCTTATACACAGGAAAGCAAACATATGAACTTAGGTCCAGCGGAGTCGGAATTCTATTATCAAAGGAAGCATCCGATTCACTTATCGAATGGAAAGCAGACAGCGATAGAATCATTACAGCTAGATTCCGAAACAGAGCCCGAAAGCTGACTTGCATACAGTGCTACGCACCGACAGAATTTGTTGAGATTAGTGTAAAATATAAGTTCTATAGTCAACTAGATAGGACTATGTCCTCTGTGCATCACAGCGACATCATGATTTTAAAGGGGGACTTTAACGCACAAGTTGGCTCCTCAAACACCAACCTCGAAAACGTGATGGGTAAACACGGTGTAGGTTCCATGAACAGGAATGGAGAACAGAGATGTGCGCTTAATATAATATGGTCATTGGTGGCATATTTTTTTCACATAGAACCATTCACAAAGTCACGTAGGTGTCCCCAGTTCATGTGACTGAAAATAAAATAGAACACATGGCCATCAGTAAAAAGTGCATGGAATATTTTTTAGACGTGCGAAACAAAAGCGGTGCAGACATCACCAGTGATCATCATCTCCTTGTGAGTACAGTGCGTATTAAGCTTGTCGCTATCAAAAAATCACACAAGTATGATATGGCTAAACTAGCACATGTCACCACTCTTAAAGATGCCCTCGAAAATGCTAATGCAGAAATTATGAACGATTGGAATAACGTTAAACGTACTTCCTGGATGTTGGAAAGCCTGGCTGTCCGAACTAACGTGGCAGTTAATTGAAGACAGAAAAGCAGCTAAGGGTTTACTAAATAGTGCAAAAGCTCGTAGTCAAAAACGTGTGTTTGCAAGAGCAAACGCTTGAAACGCCAAGAACTCCGCCCGGAGAATGCTGGTTTTCGCCCACGAAAATCCTGCGTGGATCAAGTAAACACCCTAAGGGTAATCGTTGAACAGTCTGTTATATATCTCTCTTATCTCTTATTTATCTCCCTTATATCTCGTATTTATAAATTTTGAAAAAGCAGTTGATAAGCTCGCTCATAGCACCATCTGGAAGGCACTTGAATGCAAGGGTACCCCACCAAAAATAAATTCTCTTATCAGAAGTCTATACAATGGCACTATTTGGAGGGTACTACATGAGGACTATCTCGGCAGCAGAATAAACGTAAATACCAGAAGGGATACGTTATGTCACCTCTGCTGTTTAATAATGTTTTTAATGTATTGATGGAGATCGCAACAGAAAACTCCACCGGAATTCAGTGGGACCTATACAAGCGGCTAGGTGACTTGCATTACGCCAATGACATTTGCCTACTGTCACATACGTTTAACAACAAGTCTTAAAAATTTAGTCTCCTAGAGGCAGCGAGAGCGAAAGCAGGTTTAAATATAAACTTAGAAAAGACTAAATAAATGCTTGTGAACATTGACAACAGACGGGCCTTGAACTAAACGGTACCATGGTTGAGGATATTGACAGCTTCTGTTATCTCGGCAGTATTATCAACAACAATGGACGATCTAGTGGCTGAGGGTCGTTTGGTCTTTTATGGAAAGACTTACAGCATATTCAACTCCAACGTGAACTCTATTGTATGGATGCGAGACTTGGAATGCAGCTGCACGCGACATGAACGAATTCCAAGTATTTGCTAACAGATGTCTGAGGAGAATTTTAATAATATTTTGGACCAATGTTATATTCAATTGCGACCTGTGGAGAAAATCATGCTCCTTTGCGCATCGAAATACTGCGACGTAAGTGGAATTGTATAGGTCACACACTACGTAAAACCGCAGATGACCTTACACGCGCACACTAGGAGAAGACAGTTGGATTCTGAAGTAGCAATCACAAAGAAGTCCTGGAATGAAAACAAATTAATAGCTTGTAACAAATCAAAGTGGAATACATTTGTTATGACCCTATGCTCCAACTTGGAACGATAGGAATAAATATGTATAAAAGCTAATTTTACAGGAGAAGGTTTTTTCTAATTATGTTTGCTTTAAGTATTAGTATAACCTCAAAATTTAGTATGTAAGAAGAATTTTATCGAATCTAATTGATTCACTTTTATTGATATATCTACAACATATCGGATTTGTTTGTCACTTATTTTATTTTCGCTGCCGTGCTGGCATGCTATAACGCTAATGTTGGACGGTTACAATATAAAACTATTTTTTGGTTTTGACTTTAATAGATTTTTTTTTATAAAAGGAATTATACCGTCCTTAAACCGCTGGCTTCTAGGCACACTTTGATAAAAAAAATTTACTATGTCGTGTATCTTTACGGGTATATGCTTCTGTTTCCATTTTGTCATTTGAATGAATTCGGGGAGATATTCTCATATTTATCCAAATGTAAATGAAATTATTGCATATTTTTCTATGGGTATATTCTCATTACCACATCGCTACTTCATCTCTGCGCACTTCACAAGGCATTTGTATCTGTGAACATATTTCTCGGATATCTGCAGAAACGCTTATAAGCCCTTGTCTGAATTTTAATACAGTTCTTAATAACGGCTGTGCCCGTCCCGGTCCTTTAATTAATAATGAATGAAATTCCATTTCTGTTGTGGAAAACAGCATGTAAGTATTAAAAACATCAAAAAAATTTACATTTTTTTTAATGTTCCAGGGGAAATATTACACATTTTCCCAAAGGATCCAAAGAGGTAAGTGAATAACTTTACATATATATCGTGTAATTTATGGCAGACTAAGGCAATATGGGTATCTTCGGTAATGTTATTGAAATTCCAATCAGATTCAACAGCTGTATTGAGGAAAGTGTATGACCAACATCGGCTTCGTTTAATGAAGATTCCTGCATATCCGCCCTTTGGCCGAGAGCAATGATTTTAACAGTTGTATGACATACACCGGCCTCGCTTACTTAAGATTTCCTGCATACATAGACGGCCTTTCGCCGGCCGCATTGATTATCTTCTCTTAAGTATGTCCAACACTGCTTTCGCTGGCTACACGTTCCCCAAATTACAAGCCACAAGATATATGACCAAAACAAACATCGCTAACTTTTAAAAAGACAAAGTTTAAATTTATGCAAAAGCATTTACTCCAATGGATTAAAATCTCCGTAGCTGAAGCTATCGAATTTCAATAATATTTTCACCCATCATCTTATTCTGAAGTAAAATTTTCAGTAAATAAACTTTTTACTTTCCTTTTCCTAAGTATGCTGGATTATCTAACCCCGGACGGGAATATCCGTTTTCCAAACCTTAGTGAATTAGAGAAGAAAAAGCCGATACTTGAGTAAATTTATTTTTAATATTTTTTATTTTTCAAAAGTTTAAGTAGTTTCATAGTTTGGAAAAAATAATAAATAGACAAAATTATTATTACAAAATAATTTGTTTAAATTAACAAATTAAATTTACACAATGAATTTATATTATTTTCGAATGTTTGGTTTTAGAGGACGATTTTTTTAAAATAAAAAAACAAATAAATAAGGAATGCGTGTTTGAACACATTGAAATAAAATTATTTAAAAATAAAAAATATGTTTGCCTAATAATGTGTTTGATTGTTGTTGAAAAAAAAAAAAAACAAGGTATATATTGTTCATCTTTCAAGTCCTATTAAATTTATTAAAATTTATCTATTATTATTTATCTATTTAAATTTATTAAAATTATGTACCATTTGATTGAACTTAATTTACTTTTGTTTAAGAATATACTCACAACATGTAAGTAGTTTTCCTATATCTTGGCAGACTACGAAAATTATACCTATAAGTATTTTGCCATGTTTGGCACAAGCTTCTGATTTGTGCTTGAGCATAGATTAATAAGTGATTCCCATTCGGTTTTTAGGAGAGGTTAAAGTAAAGCCACTCTGTTGTCTGCGCTAACTGTTGCAATTATTTTTGGTTTTAATACCCATGAATTCTCAGTACCGGTATCATTGGACCTATTCTATTGATCATAATCTGTTAGTTCGTAAATTACATGAATTTTTCATGTTTTCATTCACAGCTTGCAAACTAATTTATTCCTATCTGTCTAATCGTAGACAATATGTTGATCTTAATTGAAATTTTAATGCTGTTCATGCTATTTTTATGACTTCACTAACGCTTTAGATATTCCCGAATCACACATTTTTATTTCCACAATAGTAGAGAATATAACAGGTGGCGCAAAAGTAATAATCATATCAGAAAATGCTATAAATTTTGCGATTGGCCCCTAATGTCAATTCTGTTTTGACATTTGTGTCATTTACATGACATCATATTCTCGACTTGATGTAAAAAAATTAAAAGACCAAATAAAAATAATCCACAAGAAGAATCAGTTTTTCATTTTTTTAATTACAGCCAAAAAACATCGGAAGGTTATTTTTGCGCCACCCTGTATATCAATTATGTTTTTTCTAAATCCACTTTTTTATTAAAATGCCTTTACAATAATGGTAGATATATACCAACGTACGTTAGAACCATAGTAGCCAACACGATTTTGAAGCCGCATACTTATATTATGTATGTACATATGTTATCTTTGTTATGTTATGTATGGACATTGTGGCAGGTTGTGCAAAAATTAAGATCCCTAAATTAAGAAGATCAGCATGCCGTGTTATAAGATATGTTTATAAGTTGCGAGCTTTCGAACACCTTCTTCGTTTGAGCATAAGTTTTTACTTGTGGATTTTTTGTGAAAATGAGATTTTTATTATTTTTTATGAGTTAAATAACTATAACAGGCCTTTAGTTCAAGAAAAATAATTATCACTAGAATTAATCGCTCGTGTTATGATTGGTAGATCGTATGTATATCCACGATAATTTTACTTGAAATAACAGTTGTTGAGAAGATTATATTAAAATCTTTGCCAACCACATTATGTATACATATAAGTATGTACTATACACCACTTTGTATTATCATTAAAATAAATTATGATGATTGTTGATTATTATATTAGTTAATATAATTATCATTAATTTATTATCATTAGTTAAATTGATATTCTCATGTAAGTAAATGTTTTACAACATGATCATTGAATACAATGATCTCCAATTTTTAATATCATTATTATAAATAAATATGTACAAATGATATTAATGTAAAAATGATAATAATGTAAAAGAGAAAGAGAATGTAAATAACTGTTTTTTATATTTTTCTTATAAAACAAGTAATATTTACTATGTATAATAACAAGCTTAAATATGCTGTATTTTAGTTATAATTATTCATTATTCTTTGAGTTTTGTTTGAAGACAAACAATTGCTTTGAAATAAAACAGAATTAACAAAACTTACACTAACTGTGTGTTAAATACTTTATAATTTTTACATAGAACTGGAACTTTTCTTTAAATTTTCTAAGTCCATAAACATCAGTTATGCAAAATTAATTAAATTATTTTTTCCTATTTCATATTCTCTGTTTACATACTTATGTATAAATTTATGTTGCTTTTAAACAATTGGAAGTGGCCTAAGAAATATTATTAGTTAAAATAATGTACATATCTTTAGCATTATATATTTATTTATTCATATATTTTTAATTGTTATTTTCGTAGTTGTTAAGCAATCAATTATGGCCAAGTGATCAGACTCGATTGTTAAAAGAAATTAAATAAATAATAATTCTGTAGTTTTGCCTTATGTATAGACAGTCAGAATATGAAGATCTTAATTAAGCAAAGTCGGTGTTGGAATTGAGAGTTTTATTTCTTATGATTCTCTATTGATTAATTTAATCTTTCTAATCATATTTTTATTTCAAATACATATACGTATTATTACTGTACTTAATAGCGTAGTAATTTACAAAATAAAAAAAAAATGTTTCAGCCTTAGTGGGTTATTTTTTTTAAATTTTAGCACATCTTGAAAGATATTTTGAAAAGCTTCTAAATGATAACCATATTGACCTAATATCTTCAAAAATGTAGCGCACAATCAGTGAATGAAAAGTTCAAAGGCCCATAACTCGAAAACATGAGCGAAAGCCAAATTTTTAATTATTCAATTCTCTATCACCCTAAATATTTGTTTTGTTTGGAACAACTTCACTAAACTATATTTGTTCCAAATCCGTTTATTTAAAAATAAATCAATTTATATCACTTTTATTTTCACTGTTAAATAAGTAATGCCCATAATAATGTCATATTAACAAAATAAGGATGTCATTTCCAATTGAATTACCAACAGCTGATGCCAAAAACGAATCATTATTTTTACTTTTTCTAGCGATCAAACTTCACTTAAATTGTTTAGGAAATATATAAAAAGCAGCTATGGATTTACAACAGTTGGAGGAAGAAGCCCGTCAAGCTGCACTTAAAGATATTAAAAATATGCTACAGCGTCCAGGACAACTGGAAAAAGTTGAGCAATATTGTCATAGAGTTGCACGCAAAAAAGCATCCGTTGAGGCTCTTCTAAAGACTGGCATGCAGAATCAGCTAGAAGGTGTAAGAGTTGGTTTAAAACAATTGAAAACTTGTTTAGAGGATGTACGGGAAGTAAGTCAGACTATGGCCGAAGTGGAGAAACTTATGCAAGGTGTTCCGGAAATTTACGATGCATTGGAAGAAGTAAGGGAGGAAAATACGAAGCATTCCCAGTATGCCACAGCAGTGGAGAATTTAAAGCATATTTTCAATGTCGAGGCCAGTGTACTGAAAACAATGAATTTGATTGAAGAAGATAAACTTCTAAATGCCCACCAGTGTTTGGCCGATTTGGAAAATGCCAGAGATGATTTGCTTTATGAGTTGCACAAGCAACCCAAACAGCATGCCTCAGACAAAATAACTCTTAAGCGACATTTTGAGAAAATCGACACAGTATCTCAGGCATTGGAAAAAAAGATACGTTTAATATTAAGCCGTACATTGAACACCGTACGCAAAGAACCAAAATTTATTGTAACTGCTCTAAGAATCATTGAACGTGAAGAAAAAAATGATCAATTCGCATTGCAGCAACAAAAGGTGACATCATTTTTACCGCCTGGACGTCCTAGGCAGTGGAGGGCTATGGCTTTGGATGTTCTCAAAGAGGCTGTAATTACACGCATTGAAGGTTCAAAGTTAGAGGAAAGAGCGGATAATAAAATGTGGTTAGTCCGAGACTTGGAAATATTGCGACAAAATATATTGGTTGATCTGAGAGTGGTGAAATCATTGTGTGTACCCTGCTTTCCACCACACTATAATATATTTGAAGAATATGTAAAGATGTATCATGAGGGATTGTCAAATTATGTAAGTTAATTAAAAAAAATACGGATTTGAATATCCTTTTAAAAAATTCGAGGGTTTTGTAAGCAAATGTTTACTGAATAAGTTCCATGTTATTTTTATACTATCATTAACACCGTTCTGTTAGATTGTTTGTTTCTCTAAAGAAATATTAAAATTACACACAATTTTCGAGATTGCGTAGTATAATATCCTCTGACCAGTCATTGACTAAAAAAATAAAATAAAATGAATGTAGTAATATACATACACACATTTATTTACAACTGACAATGAATGCACAAAAAACTACTTTTTATTTTACACTTCGTTGAAGAAAATTAATACACAAGAATGGGGACGATTATATAAAAATTTTGCACAATTTTTTTTATTAGATAAAAATAAAACATTTTCTTCTGTTATAAAAAAATGAAAATCTTAAGAATACCCTTTGTTTAACATTCTCCCTCCACATAATTTGAGAAAAAAATTGTTTGCTCAAGTCTGAAAACAATTTATTTAAAACATTAAGGCCCATTATTATAACTTGCCAATAGCTAAAGTTAGGATTTTGTCGGCGCGATAACTAGTTTTTCGTTATATTAAGAGGGTAAGGCTCCTTACTTTAGTTGTTGGCAAGTTATATTAATGGGCCTAAATTGTATTTACATATAACCCTATAATCAATAAAACATAAAATTCATGATCCCTTGAAATTGCCTATGGTGGCTATTTCACTCTTGAGATTTGCTTAAATGCTTTTTCCCACTTTATATTTTCATATTAGAAAAAGTCAGAAAATTATGATACTTTAAAGAACATTTCCATACAATATTTATTTCAACTAATTAGAATTTACCAGTTATTAAATTGAATGATTTACATTAATAGACTTTTGTACTAGTATCCAAAACTAGAATCGAAAAAAAATCATATAAGATTAGTTTAAATATTTGTTTTACTCAAACATTTCTTCTAAACTATTATATATGTGAGTGTCAGTGAAGTGTGTCAAGCAGATTACAGTCAAATAAAATAACATAACCTGGAAATCCGTTTCCGTTAAACGTCAAGCCTTAATCATTTGTATTATTTAATAATGACCAAACTTTCAAACTACATATGAAGTGCACCTAGATACATATCTTGTGTACCTACATACATACATACATATCTTACATGAATTGTTCTCTCCAAAATGAAGTTAATTTAGGAATAATAAGTTGACAATTGCTTCTAGGATGGCCAAATGAGAAAAAATAAATCAAATGCGTTACATTTTCTCTTCTAGAAATATAAAAGTAATGCAAAACTGAATTATAATATAAATATAAAACGACCAAAGAAAGTGGAGAAAAACGCAATTTCTGGTTTAAAGGTACTGAAATTTTCGGTTTAAAACTGGGATATTTTAAAAACTTAGGCACCAATTGAATAAAATTTGTATTTGATTTGTATTTTTACTTTTCGGAATTACATTATTGTCTTACAATTGGTGTGGAATATTTTCGAGGCAAAATCGAGCAAAATATTGTCAGAATTTTATGTTTCGACATGTTGGATAATTTTGTATTTTTTAAGTAATTCACTACTCATATTAAAATTTTGTTGGTTTATATACTTTACTCTACATTTGTATCAATCAATCATTAATGAGGAGATCATGCAAATATTGGTAAAAAAAAACAATAGCGGTATTCAGTGTATGATGCGAATGGTCTTGCGTTGTGTCATTCAAAAACAATAGGTATTTTGTTGTTGGATATCACAAAAAAGCTATGATATTATGCACTTGTATTTTTGCAAGACCATTTGCATCGAACACTGAACTCCGCTAATAAATTAGATTAATAAATAAAAACGTAATAAACTCCAGTAGGTGAAGCCTAAAAAGCCATAAGCACATATATAGAGCTGTGATTACCTATTCCACATTTGTTAGATTGACCACTAGAAAAGATTAACTTGATCCCGACATATTCATAGAGCCGTCACGAATTCCGGATTAAACCCAGTAAAAAAAATATACAATACCAAATAATTAAATAGTAACAAAGGTAGTAAATGAATAGCAAAAATAGAGTTAATAAGATAGCTCTAGTTTGCTCTAGTAAAAAAAATAAAATGGCAATTTGTTGACAGCAACAAAAGAAAAAATCGATTAAATATTTCTATATTATCAAAATTTTATATTGCTCAAATGCAAAATTTTTTGTAAAATTTTACAGATAGAATCTATTGCCCGCGGTGGACTGGAAGGTAACGAATATGTTTCACTGCTATCCTGGGTTATCAATACATATCCCGGTCATGAACTAATGCGCCATCCTGACTTAAACGTCAATATACAACAAGTAGCTGGTTCTTTACTAACTGCCGAACACTTAACATCGCTAGAAGATGAATATTTGGGAAATATGCAAAGAAACTTCCAAGAATGGATGACTACAACTGCAGACAAAGACAAAAGCGATTGGTTTTCCGAACAAGCGCCCGATCAAGATGAACAATACTACCATAGCCCAGCCTCTGTTATAATATTTGACATGATCAATCAACTGCTACAAGTAACTGACACGATACATAATGACTTGACCTTTAAGGCATTAGTTATGAGTATACGACAGTTAGACTTATTTGGTCAAACCTATTTAAAACATGTTGTTGAACTTAAGGAACATCATTTTCGAAATCGAGATCAAATTAAGTTTTTTACTCATCACATTATTGCCATCGTGAACAACAGTCAACAAATGTTGGATTTGGCACATCAACTAAAGCAAAAATATTGGCCAAATGCACGGACAGAACACTACGAGTATTTTGAGAAACTTGTAGAGACCTTTCAACGTATACGTTCGCAAGCTGCTGGTTATTTATTGGAAGAAGCGTTCCTAGATTTAGATGGCCATTTTAATGATCTATTTACACAAAAATGGCTAACAACCTCCATATCGGTAGACACGATTTGTATCACATTAGGAGATTATTTTCAGGTAATTTTTTATATACGAACAATAAAAATCCAATACAACTTGAACACGTTTCCAGGATTATAATCATTTAACTCCCTCAAACTTTGAAATGGTTATTAATGAGGTGCAAAAACAATTGGCCAAACGTTACATACGCGCACTTCTTTCGAAGCGGCTGTCACGCCCATCGACAGATTGTGAAGCTATTAAAATAAAAATAAATTCTGAAGCTAAACGATTGGAGAGATTCTTCGAAAAAATAGCTCCTAATCTTTCGTTAAGTGATTCTCCTTTGAAATTGATATCAATGCTTTCGAGTTTACTTGTATGCGATGTGGAAGTACTACTTCTAGATTTGCATACTCTATTGGGAAACTATCCCTCAATGACGGAAGATCAAATTGTTCGACTATTTTACATACGCAATGATGTTAAATCAGCAGAAATCCGTCAAAAGGTGCAGGATGCCAACCAATCGAAAAAACCAATGGTTACTATCGCGAAGCAGGATTGTATTTTTAAAGAAATTGTCTTTAGCGATAAGTTATGGTAAAGTCAAACTTACAAAATACCTACATACCTATATGTTTTCTATGGAAATGTTTTATAGGTATATACTTACGTGAAAAGGAACATTTATTTATACTTCGTATTATTTTTAAATAAAATTATTAAATAAAGGGAATTTTATTAACACATTATTACAAGTAATTTTCTGTTTTTATTTAGACAAATATCAGCTGTTAAGTTAACTATGGTAAGATCTAGGAAAATAAAGAGTAATAAATCCGAACATTTATTGCTTACTTAAACAATGTAAGTTAATGCGATTGAGGATCACATTGTAATAAACGTACTATTGAGGGATCGCTTTTTGCTCCTTCAATAAATTCTTCTAAACTTAATTTTCCATCCTTGTTTCGATCCATTTGTTTAAATATTTTATCAGTTCTTTTCTCTGGTGTACTCTCGTCTTCAGGCATTTTCATGACTGATCCCACCATTTTATATATGGCCGTAACAATTTCAAGCATTTCTTGTCGTGATATATAACCATTTCCATCCAAGTCGTACATCGAAAATGCCCATTTCAGTTTTTGTTCTAATTTCCCCCTTGATGTTACGCTAAGTGCACAAAGAAACTCTCTAAAATCGATGGTACCATCACCATTAGCGTCAAATGTGCGAAAAACGTGTTCTGCAAACTTACTTGCATCTCCGTAGGGAAAGAAATTTCCATATATTTTTTTAAACTCCTCAACCGATAAATGTCCACTTGGACAATCTTTAAGAAATCCTTTATACCACTCCTGTATTTCAGCATCTGTAAACTCGGTATTCTGTTTTAAATCCTCCAGCACTTCTGGTTTTAACTTGCTGTTTTGTTTTCCCATTTTCTCCGCACATGCCGAGTATAATCAAATAAAACTCACATGCATAGAAGTTTGCTATTTTTTGCAAAATCTAATCGAACATATATTAAATTCACTAAAATTATATTCCATTCACAAAATATCTTATCGAAAAACTGTACGTTTTATAATTTTCGTGAAAAACAAAACAAGAGTATACAGTAACACTATAGAGTTGTAAATGTATTGATTAATTGTATATTCCGTACAAATGTCTATGCAAACGAGTACCCAATATTAGCAATCAAGTCCTAAATAATTTAAATTTATTAGTAAATTGGGATAAAATATTGAAACAAATATTCAATTTAAACAAAAATTATTTTTGAGCACAAACTGAAAGTTTACACGGCTTGAAAATTGTGATAATAATCTTTAAAATCACTAATATGTGCGAGTACTCATATTGATTTTTCTTGAGAACACAAAAACAAGTAAATTTAACAACAATAGCACTAAGATTTACCTTTAACAGGCAGCCTCAAAAATTTCATAGTTCATTTACCATGATGCTCACGCAAAAAAAATGATGTCAACCTAACTGGGAGTCCACACCTGCTGAATTTATACCGTGACGAATGTCAAACTACTATTTTTAATACTATGTTTTTATATGAATTTTGACATTCATCACGATATAAATTCATCAGGTGTGGACTCCGTGTAACTTAGTGTCAACATCTGATGAAATTTAAATTTATATCATGATGAAAATTCATCTCGTGTAGACTTCCCTAATTAATATTATATCAGCGTTATGATGTAACATAGCATCTACACTTGGGATGAGATCTGGGATATTTATCTCAACAAACGTCATTTTCAATCCCAGAGAGAATTTTGTTATACAGCATTTACACTTAAGACGAGATCTTAGATAATTCTTTAAAAAAACGTCAAATTCAATCCCAGAGAGAAATTTGTTACATGTAGATCTCAATTTAAGTGCCATTAAATTTATGATGCGGGCGTTTTCATGAGCGATCTTATCAAAACAATTTCATGAAATGAATCTATGCACAAAAAACAAGGTAGACTCGCAGCGAAAAAAAGTACAACTCTGTAATAAAAATACGTACATTTTGTTTTTGTATAAATCATTTTAGGCTGTCAAAACATAAAAATATTAGTACATTTTGACACTTTAAGATGGAAGCTCAAATAGTCAGTTGAGCTCTCGAGTTAACCTGTTATGAATTCGCCTCGGAAATGAACTAACAAATAATCGCGCTCAATTACAATGCAATAAATATTACAGTTACAATAAATATTCTTAAGTATGCATGCAGATAGACACAATCAACAAAGAAATTTGTTGTTGTCATTAACATGTCTTAACAAAAGTCAAACTTCATATAAAAAAACAGTATTAAAAATAATACATTTTAATAATACATTTAATATGCCTTTAGTTAGACGGGTGGTAAGTCCCCTTTCACAATAGACAGAAACAGGGCATACAGACGAGATTTGTTGGCAAGGGTTGAAGAGATAGAGTGTGTATTTCATGACTATCGTACTGGACATTTTTTCGTATTTCTTTTCTGCTTTTCGCTTTTTTCTGTGTTGCTTCACATTATATTTCTCAAGTAGGCGTGTACTTGCTTAAAATTTCTCAACAAAGTATATGTACCACAGATTTTCAAACACACACACATGTAAAGTAAATAAATGTGAAAGTAGAATGTGCTCAAATCTGTCTGTCTTGTTTATGTCCAATTGTAAAAGCATTAAGACAGAGCAAAAGAGAATTCAAAAAATGTCTGATGAAATAACATGAGAATTTTACGAGTATGTGTTCCCAAGGCATATTTAACCTGTACAAGATTATTTAAATAAACACCACCATAATGAACAAGAACCTAAATCCATTACTATTTATACTAAAGTAGGTAACTAACTCTCCAGTATTATTCTAAACGCGACTTGAAAATAATGTCTTCACATCGAAAGCGCTCGCCAAACGTACCAAAACAACAGCCAGTGACGACGGTCTTCACCGAAAGGTATGACAACAGTATTTTATTTACTGGCGGAATAAATCCAAGCAATTGTTTTTGTGTGGCAAGCAAAACAGTGTGCATTTAATTTAATTTATTTTATTTCAATAAATGATGCCGCAAGCCCATAGGGCCTAATTGGCTAGGCTACGATACAAAAATATGACTTATACTAATTATAACAATTTAATGCTACCTTATAATCTATAGAGAAAAATCTAAAGTTTACACACACTTATTGATGGATTATATAGGAAAATCTGGAAAAATAGCAAGAACAGTTTACCAAAATAATTGTAAACATAAACATTATATATTAAACTAAAGTTGATGTAAATTAAACAAAACAAAATCATCAAAATCTTGCAAATTTGTTAAAAATATGCGTTTAAATGTTGAAACTGTATTAGAAAATCTCCTCTCCTGATAGGGTATTATATTATTCCATAAACGAGCAATATTCACACCAAACGACCATTACCAAGAAAGAATGCATAGGACAAATTAAAGAGTGTGTTCTCTGGGATATTGAGAAATTGAATTTATTCCGTAAGTAACTTGGTGCACCATATTTAATAATTTTATAAAAAAATATAATTTGCCTCAAACAAACGTATTGATAAAAACTACATCCTTTACTTTACTTTATTAAAGTATACCTTCAACCTGTTCATATTCATAGGAGATGTACCTGAGTAAACTTCAATTCCATATATGTATTAGTAATGGCAGGCATAATGACAAGGCAATACGACGTTTTATTGACAGAGGCAAATAATAAGCAATACTATGCAATTTTCGCAACGTCCAAGAGATGCGTGATATTACAGAGTTAATCTGCAAGTCAAAGGTTAATTTATCATCCAAAAAAATACCAAGGGTCTTATAATGATTAACAATTTGTAACGATTCATCTCCAAGCATAATAGTAATAGGTTGTTTAGAAAACACCATTAGTTTGCACTTCAAGAGATTTAATTTAAGAAAATTGAGAGTTGACCAATCAATTAATTTTAGAAGTTCATGGTTGATATGTCTCTCAAAAGTTGGCAAAGAAACTAAATCAAAGCCAGCAAATAGTTGTATGTCATCTGCATAGGTGTAGCTTCTTAATATATTCACCTCATTAAACATGTCATTCATGCCTAATTGTTTACTAATTTAAACATATGTATGTGCATATATCTAAAGTAAAATTAATATCTTACCTACGTGGCAAAAAATCAAAAATGATTCATCATAATATAAAGGCATCAACATCTTCACCTATGTATAGATATTGATTGAACGTTATATTACATGTTATGCTGAAAATTCATGGAGTTAAAAAATCTATAACTATATATTTTTATATTGTATAATAATTTATTGTTGTATAAATTTTGTCATTATAATAGTTTAACACAAAACTTTGCTGACATTATCGCTCCCACCTGGTATGAATTCGTCTAATTTCAAGAGAGAAATTATTTGTGGACAGCGTTGCCGCTTTAGTCCATATTAACCTTAGAATACTAACGCTATTTAATACTACGATAATACTAACCCCACGTAAATTTTACGTACTGTGCACTTCTTTAAATGCGCTACTGCATGTTTCGTTATTTCTGCTTTGATTGATGGCACGTTTAGATCTTTGTAAATGTTAGAGTTTTTATATACCAGAGAACAACTGCAATCATTGGCGGAATCTTATTTTGACGCCTTTGAATTTTGGTGGATGAGGTCCCATAATTGAATTCCATTACACGAAATTGGCTTTAGAATCGATTTGTAATGTTAATATACATACATATGTATGTATGTACATATGTCATGCAACTGGTTAGACTTGAAATTATAAACTTGTGAAATAGAGTAAAATAACACAAAATGGGTTTTTGTATGTAATCCTTCCACTAAATTGGATGCTTAAATCTGTATTGTTTTCAAATGATAATTACGTTGTGGATAAATACGAAGAAAATTGAATCGAAATCTGTGTGTTTCTCTTTAAATTAATCACATGTTAAGTTGTTTTTTTTTTAATAAACAAATCGTAATGTTTTACTTAAATTTTCATTTTTAATTAAAAACTGAAACTGTAGGATTTTTTTTTTTGGTAGTTTTTGGTAGGATTTAAGGAATGTTTTGTAGGAAAAAATAGTCTTTGTGGCAACGCTTTTTGTGGAGCTCTTATTAAATTTAGTAGTAGAGTTGTGCATAATAGTTCATTTCGCTGAATCGTTCAGATCGTACACCAAGTTTTAATGAACTAGGTCGTTCGTTACGGTCATCGTTCTTCATTTTAAACAGATCAAACACATCAGATCATTCTGGCAACACTTCAAAATTGTCAACAAATGTTTACAAAAAGTAAGTACATAATAACATAAGTACATAAATAACATAAATAATATTCTTAATTCTTAATTCTAGCTTTAAAATTAATCTTTTTATTTTAGTACCTGAATAAAACAAAAAAAAACGCAACGAACGATGAACGATAAAAAAGAAAACACTGACCTAGTCAGAATCGTTCAATTACGGGAATCGTTCAACTGAACTAGGTCGTACATGACCGGCACAACTCTATTTAGTAGAAAGAAAAAACTGAAAAACACATGGGTGGTGTTGCGGACAACAGGCGTCTTAATACTTTTTGTAAAGTTAAATGAAACGTTAATATTTCGATTTAGCGAAACAGACGCATAAACAAAATATAAATGAAATTAAAAAAATAATTACATGATTAAAAGTGAGTGCAAGGTATTATTTACTAAATTAAAATTTACTTAACACGTGAAATGTTTTGTATGTGTAAACAACAACAACAAAATAATGAAAAATTTATAAAGAATGATCTTAAAGTTTACATCATAATTACAGAAAAACCAAAACTAAAATTGGTGTGTTGTACCAGAAAAATTTTTACAAGTGGTTGAAATAAAATTCCTGTGTATGTGTGTATGTTAATGTTAATTTGTTATTTTATAGGTATACAGATGAAATTTGAAGTCAAGCTTTAGTTCGTCTTATTTATTCCCTCTAAGAAAAAATAATTTATATTACAAATTAGGTAATGCATATTCAAGAAAAATTTGGGAAAATTTAATTTTAGACACTAGCAGAATGGAATGCATTTTCTAAACAGTTACGGCCGTCATCAGCACTCTTCGTATCTATCATCTTTTGGGTAGGGTCAAGTTGTAAACATCATCTATTTAACCAACCAAACTCAGATAATTTGTTCAATCAATAAACAATTTTATTAAAAAAATATTTTATGTAGCAAAAAATCAATTTAATGTATTATTCATGTTGCCTTATTTTAAGGTATTTTGTTGGTTGCTGCTGTAGTTACTAAAATATATGAACAGTATGTAAAATCCATATTCGTACACCCTTCTAAAATGGACTATTTCATTAATATCCTAAATCGTTTTAAAAATAAATTAACTTATAAACTTTTTTAAATTGTATATTTCCAAGCTTATTTAATGTAAAGGGTATCCAAATAAATATTAAAGTTAGTTTTAAAAATTTTTTCATGTTATTTAAGTGTGAGCATGTGAATTTTGTTTTTAAAAATGTTGAATTCAAACAAAATATTGAATAAATTTTTTTTGTTCGTTTGTAGGGCTTAAATCTAGTTTACGGACAAATCATAAAAATTAAAAATGGAGCCTATTGTTTGTTAAATTTAATTTTAGGCAAAAAATATTTGCTTAAAATTAAATTTTACACACAATAGGATATTTGTTTTAATTTTTATAATGTGTCCGTAAACTAGATTTGTTCCACCTATCACATGCAAATAGAATCTTTTATTAATTTTACCGTATGTTAGAAAAATTTTAAGTTGATAGGCCCCTATTCCCTAGTACTTTAGCACATCGCTGTGGCATAGTTTGGGCCAATTCAGCACATTGGACTGGATATAGTTGCTCCCATTCCACTTGCATCATTTTTATTGAAATGGGCTTGTTTTTAAATTTTCTTTAAGCTACTGTCCTTTCCCTGAAATCTAGTTTCAGTGCTTGTTTTTATTATATTCTTGAAATATTCAAGCTAAAGGTAAATAATCCGCGTAATCACGTTCCAAATGATATTCTAACTTTCTCCTGTTCATTTCACCCGAAATTTTTTCTTTAATTTTAAAATATAGACCAGACAATATTAAACAAATAAAAGCTTTTTCCAAAGAGCATTTGTAAAAGGGCTCCAAATTTTTCAAATCGGCGGTTTAGAGTCACGAGAATTTAATATAATCGGAGATGATGGCAAAGCATATGTGAAACGTCCACCTCTTCTAGAATATAATCCAAAATACACAAAAAGCATGGTGGCTCGTCGTCAGAAGATGGTCCAGATGTTAAAATTGAAGGAAAACTAAAAAGTGAAATGAAAAGGAGAATATTAGAATATCATTCTTGGCTTGGGCATTTCAAGAATATAATGGTCAGAAGCACTGCACACGTAGTGTAGTGTAGTATATATATGCCAACACAAAGTCGTGAATTAAATCCTATGGAACATCAATGGAGGATTATAGAAAGGACAGTAACTTTTCACATCAGATATGCCAATTATCCAATTATCTTGACCGGCGCCTTACTTGGAAAAGCCACATTGAATGCAAATTAAAACAAATGAAGTTAAAAGCAGTGCAACTGAACTGGCTTAGAGGCAGAAATTCTACTCTCGCCTTAGATTGCATACTTTTATTGCATAAGTAATTTCTAAAACCAATATGGTGTTATGGGATTCAATTATGGGGACCTGCCTCAACTAGTAATGTAGAAAAAATACAAAGGCTCCAAAATAAGAGTCTACGGGTGATCACAGTTGCTCCCTGGTATTTAAAAAACTCGAACATTCACAAAGATCTAGACGTGCCATGAGTTAAAGCAGAAATAGCGAAATGTGCAGTAACGTATTTAAAGAATCTTGAAACACATTTAAATCCGCTGGTCCGCAACAATACTAAATGAACGTGGTTACATTCGTCTAAGAAGGAATGACCAGCAAATGACAGCAGTAACCGTGAAACATACAATTTTTTGTCTAGCACTGGCTCAACTTAACAAGTATATTTATTTATATTTATAGGGTTAAGATTGAGTAATTATTTTTACAATAAATACAATATTTGAAAAAAAAATATGAAAAAACAAGCTCATTTGAATGAAAATGATGCAGATGGAATGGGAGCAACTAAGTCCAGGCCAATGTGCTGAATTGGTCCAAACTATGCCACAACGATGTGCTAAAGTTCTATGGAGCAGGGGTATATCAACTTAATATTATTCTAATATACGGTAAAATTAATAAAGGATTATATATTCATGTGTTAACAACTATTTTTTTTTTTCAGATGACTTAGTTAACAATAAAGCTTCGGCAACTCCAAACATATTTTTTCCCTTTTTCACAAATTTTGTCAATTTTATTAACTTTTTTTATAAAAATATTAATAGGATTAAAATAGTAACTATGAATTTCTTAAGAGCTGACAAAAGTTGGTAGCACTATTTATTTTGCATTATTGATAATATTAACATTTCTAACCTAGCAGTATGTAGACTTTTCTGTGCCTTAAAAATGATTATTTGCTGATTTTTTTTTTTAATAAATGAATTGAACCTTGATTTTTTTTATCCACTATTATTACCTGTTCCTAATGCTAGTTTAATTGGTTAAAAAGAAATTTCTACATGTTGCTTATATTCCTTAGAATTGAAATAAATAGGGGGTATGTAAAGTTTTCTGTGCCACTGTATGTACAGTATATAAAATCTATTTTCGTACACCCTTCGAAAATGCACTATTTCCTTCATATCCTAAATCGTTTTAAGAATAAAACGATTTAGGATCGTTTTAAGAATAAAACGGTTTAGGATCGTTTTAAGAATAAAACGGTTTAGGATATTTAGGATAAATATTAAAGTTAGTTTTAAAATTATTTTAGGTGTTATTTATGTGTACGAATATGAATTTTGTTTTTAAAAATGTTGAATTCAAACAAAATATTGAATTATATTTTATTTTGTTTGTTTGTTTTGTTAAATAAACCCTTTTATTTAAAATAATGCAATAAAAAGTCTTTTTGGTTATTTATTTTATTACATGGTAGTCGTTTTTTCGAAAACTGATGGTGTACGAATACGGATTTTGCATACTGTATGTATGTATGTATTTATGTATGTATGTATGTATGTATGTATGTATGTATGTATGTATGTATGTATGTATGTATGTATGTATGTATGTATGTATGTATGTATGTATGTATGTATGTATGTATGTATGTATGTATGTATGTATGTATGTATGTATCTATGTATGTATGTATGTAAGTATGTATGTATGTATCAAATCAAACCCCAAAAGTCAGCATTCTAAACCAGAGTCGGTCTGACAATCAACGTTTCTATTTGGGCATCCTACATTTGACTTCTGCAGCAGCAATAAATCGAACTTTTGTTAGTGGATCGATTATGCTTCCTGTTCAAATTTTTAAGTTATTTCAACTATACGATCAAACATAATAAAGGGCACATCTATTCTGCGACCCGGGACGTATGTATTAGATAATATTTATAAATACATATACATATGTACATTAGAGCAGCCATGAAATATATGGGATTTGTAAAAGTATTATTTTTTGCACTCCCCGCGCATTTTCGGTTATCTGGGGAATACATTAAAGTGGTAAAAATGGCCATAAAAAGCTGTAAAAAAGATTTATATGTTGATTTATTAATCAATAACTCTTACACTGAGAGGTTTTCGTGACTTAGTTATATAAACTTTTTAATTATTTATTGAATATATTTAAACGTAATAAGCAGACACTTTGTATTTACACAGAGTATGTTTTACAATACCCACCATTACTACAGTTATCAAAAATAAAATTAATAACGATTAACGGGTGTTATCTAGAAGACGCGGTTTTGACGAATTTCACATTATCTTGTAATTAGAGTTGTGCCGGTTATGTACGACCTAGTTCAATTGAACGATTACCGCAACTGAACGATCGCTCATCGTTCGTTGCGTTTTTTGTTTTGTCCAGGTACTTGACATTTTGCTCTATAAAAGTTCATAAAAAATCATCAACTGTTTAAATGCTTTTTATCTTATTTTTTGTCAGTGCCGTCAACTGGTAAATCTTAAAAAGCAAATCATCTCAAATTTAATATTAATTTTGTAAATTAAAATAATAAAGGAGAAATTATTGGTTGATATTTAATGAAATAATCCTTAACCTTTTATGTATTAATATTGAATTTTTTAAGTACTGTAATAATTCCACATAATATATATATATATATAAATTGTTTGTTAAAATTATTCAGAACAATACGTATACCCTTTATTTCACATTAAAATTTGTATTAAAATAAAAAGATCAATTTTTAAACTATAATTAAGAATCGTGGTAAATCAGATGTAAATAAATAATAAGATAAATATGTATTATTTATGTACATATGTACTTACTTCTTATTAACATTCGTTTACAATTGTGAAGTGTTGCCAGAATGAACTGATGTGTTTGATAAGAATTACGTTGAGTTGCGCTTTAAAATAAGGAACGATGACCGTAACGAACGACCTAGTTCATTAAATCTCGCTATACGATCTGAATGATTCAGCGAAATGAACTATTATGCACAACTCTACTTGTAATCGTTTAGACAGGAACTTAAATTTAGAGAGGGTATGTAGTAAGTAAGTCGCAGTTATTGTTGTTGTTGTAGTAGCTTTGTTCTCGATTTTCCTTTATTTAATTTATTTTGTTGTATATTGGTTTGAAAAAATCTGTATTTCAACTTTCTTGTACGTGGAAAAAGACGACTTGTAACGTATGACGGATTCTATGTGCACCAGCCTTAACCGAAGGTTGGCTTAAGCAACAACAAATATACGGTGGTAAATATTAAAGTAAAAATATTAAAACAAGAGGGAAGCTTTGGGTAGTAATAGACTTCGTTCTCACCAACTAACGATAGATGATTGAATGCGTATTACTTCTATAATTTAATTTTCCCAATTTTTCTTTAATATCCATCACCTAATTTGTATTTTAAATTATTCTTTGTTAGAGAGAATAAATAAAAACGAACGTAAGCTTGACTTCAAATTTCATCTGTATGTAAAATAAATAAAATAATAATAAATAAATAATCAAATTTCGAATATTCACTAATGAACAAGTTGGGTTTACAAAATTTGGCCGGATATAGGAGGTATCCGTTATGAGAGGTTTCATTGTATAACAAATAATTAAAAGTTAAAGGGTATAGAAGAGGTTCCATTTACAATTTTCAATAGCAAGTAATAACGACATCAAATTAAAAATTAAACTATTCCATAACGACGTGAAAATATTAAAATCTTGTACTGTTACAGTTATACATTAATTAATGTGTGTGAAGATAAATATGTCGAGTTAAATACGTTTTTGAAAAAATATGGATATACGATAAAAAAGTTTCCCCATATATTCAGTACGAAATCTGCACAGATTTTCGGACTTTTTTAAAAAATTAGGTTACTATTTTTTTACTCTACGGAGTTATTGTCTGGTGGAAACCACTAGACATTATAACTAACATATCTATCATAGAAGGTGTGTTACGAAATATGGCTATCCTCATTACAGGGGCAATTAGGTCAACACCGACTAAGGCACTCTTTGCCATACTCAATTGGCTACCAGCAGACCAACTGGTCAGGGGGCTTGCTATGAAAACAGCTGTTAGACTGTATGTCACAAATGCATGGAACTATAGGCCAACGGATCATGCCAGTATCCTGGGGATCATGAACGTCATTCACGGTCTTATTGACTACTGTACCCCAATACCCTTCTTCACAAGAAGCTTTGCCTTTGACTTGACGGAGGGTCCTGCACCTCCACCTGGAGCAGTCTGTGTGTACACGGATGGCTCTAAAAGGGGTGATAGGGTTGGGGGTCGAGTTTATATGGAAGAGTTTGGAATCAAAATGTGTTTCAGGCTTCCAAATGACTGTAACGTCTTACAAGCAGAAATATCTGCTATCAAAAGAGCGGCAAACTGGTTAAGTTATTCTGTGGTATATTCAACAGGGATATCTGGTTTTGTACCGACAGTAAAGCTGCAATTCTGTCCTTAGCAGGTGTGTTTACCACATCAAACTTAGTCCTGGAATGGCGGACATCCTTAAATTTGATGGAGGAAAATTCAACAGTCACCCTTAAATGGGTGCGGGGACATGGGACTATTGTAGGCTACTGTGTTGTTGACGAACTGGCAAAGAAGGGAACTTTGCTCAACGATAGCGCCATTGACGTCTATTGTGGCATTCCCCTCTCTGCTTGCGGGCATCGAATAAATCGAGCCTTATACGATCTGGCCCAGGTAAGATGGTCCAATGAGTCGACTTGTCTAACGACGAGGACGATCTGGCCTATACTGGATCAGAAAAAAACGGCTTTGCTATTTCGGCTGCCAAAAATGCAGCTACGTGATTTAATATCAACGATCACTGGGATTGCCTATTCGGAACTCATGCAAGAAGAATGGGTCTCCACTACAAAGATTTCTGTAGAAGTTGTCAGGATGAGGAAGAGGAGGAAACTGTCGAACACCTCCTTTGCCAATGCCCTGCGTTAGAATACCAACGCCTCCAGTACCTTGGACAAAGGTGCTTTGCAAGCCTTTCCTGTGTCTCCATATTGAAACCGAGCAGGATTAACTCCTTTCTGAGGAGCAGCGGATGGTTTTCTATCCAACCTCCACTTGACGAGGCATAGACAATCTCGTTAACAACCTGGCTTGACCAATCTGCCCTCCGTTGGCTACCTCCCCACATTTCTGACTCTTCTCTTTCTACCTTTAAACTGTTTGTCTGTCTGTCTGTGACTTTATCCTATGTCTTCTTTCAACGCTTTTTCTCTTTTCTCTCTCTCTCTCTTTTCTATCTTTCCCTTTTTCCTCTCCTCTTTTGCAGGTTACACAAAGGGACCAATACTTGGACCCAAGTGAGCTGTATTGGAGCTGCCTGCTTAACCTAACCTAACATGGTTACTATTTCCAAACACTTCCATCTCAGCAAATCAAACCGAATGGAATGGGAAGACAATTTTTCACATTCAAGTTTTTTCTAAAAGTATTTGTAAACATTTTTATGAGTCGTAAAGTAGCTTTGGATTGAGGAACACGTTCTGCGCGTCATTGTCATTATCGTTTAAGGTCAATCAGGCCGTCCTTGTTGCTCGGTCTTCAAGTGGTTTGCGTCTTCCTCTCGCGATGGGTGATTGGCTTCCACGGTTAGCTGTACTATGTTACAGTTAATTGGTGTTTGCATTAATCACCCACGTGGAATCGTTCTGGTTATCGTGTATAACCTCAATTTTGATATTTATTTACACAATGAAAATTAATAAACGAAAATAAAATTTTACATGATAAAAATAATAAATCAACAAGAAAAATTAACAAACTAAAGAAGACTAAAATAAAAAAATAAAAAATAATATACTTAAGAAGGAAGAAAAAAACAATTTATTGGATCAGCCTTCATACATATGTACATTGAAGAAAATCAACAAAGCAATAAGCAAAAGATTTAAAAAACACTATTTGACGAGAAGATAAAAATTAAAAAAAGAGTGGATGAAACCTGGTGAAGACCAAATTAAAACTGAAAATTTACTTAACATTAAGTAACAAGAAGAAATTAAATAATTGGATGATAGAACCTGGTGGACGACCAATTCAAACTCACATGTGAGGATAATAAAAATACTAATATTGATACTGGTGGAGACCAATAATACTCTAGGAGTGGACACTGACGAGCCTACTTCCTGGTCGGCTGGATTTTCCGGAAAAAACTCCTACTTGTTGATAGACCCTGGCAATATAACACACAAGTGTTGGCCATTTTAAACCAAAACCCAAAAAAAAACATTTTTAAGATGTGACAGTGAAAATTTCTAGTATATTAGTTCTCTGATGAAAATAGCCACTGTGTCCAAACACTTCCATCTCCGGGTGGAATAGGAAGACAATAGATCATACTAACAAACTGTGTTCACACTTTTTTCCAAAAGTATTTGTGAAAATTTTTATAACATTTTGAAAATGAGACTTAGTGAAAATTTCTAGTGTTGGGTTCTCTGAGAAAAATAGCCACTGTGTCCAATCCCTTCCATCTCAAGGAATCAAACCTGATGGAATAGGAAAACAATACATCATACTAACAAACTGTGAAACAGTAACCACGTTTCTTAAATAAAAAAAAAAAAAAAAATAGATGTTCTAAAAAGTTTAAATGGCTAAAATTGTTGAAAATATTAATTCCACATATCAAATTAAAAGTGGTTTCATTCCGAAAATTGTTTCGTTTTACGTTTTCTATAGAAGCAAAATACGGAATCCATTCCACATCCGAAGGAAATTTAGTTACGTCACATAGTGTGACTCGCATTGCTAATTGTGTTGCTACATTTATTCTTATATTGCCACATTTAATACATTAAGGCCTATTATTATAACTTGCCAATAGCTTTAGTTAGGGCCTAAAAGTGGTTTTGTATTTTTGTCGATTTCATGCAACCAAACAGAATCTATAGAAGCTAATACTATTCCGATCGGAATGGTGAATACGGAATCATTTCAATTCCGAACGGAATTTTTGACATGCCTGATTATTATTTTCTGTCGACGTTTAAAATATTTTATTAAAATTTAATTTCGAAAGTACTAAATCGTAAAACATAAAATATCCACTTTGACAGAAAAGCCGACAAATTAATGTAAAAATTTAAGAAAATATGTAGATTTATTTTCTGGAGAAGTAAAAGAAGATGGTAATATAGATGTATCACGTACAAGGAGGAAAATTCGTGTTGGACTTAATTCTCTTGAACTACTAACTGCAAATTAAAAATATTTAGTTATAGTTTGAATACAATCAAAGTAATTCTTTTTGCAGATTTATTACCTACATATTTCCGACTGAGCAAATGCTGAGAAACTTACAATTAATCACAATAAATTTTTCTACTTACAATCTCTTCATTTTTCTGCACTTTATGTCGAAGTAAACTGTAACCAAACTACTAATAAGCAGTTGTGTATATTTAAAGTTTTTGTCAACCAAACTTGTGCATAGTTGAAAACGACAATACCACAAAAAAATAGTGAACTCAACCACCAGGTCAACCCTGAGTTATTTTTTTTTTAGATTCTGCCCAAAAAAAATTGGTAAATGGCAAAGGTATGAAACAAAGCGCTAGCTTCTTCCAAAATCTGCAGAGCGACTTTACCTTCATATAGGAAGTGAGACTCCAAATTCAGTAATTCAATAAGATTTTAAAGGTGCTCCTCCAGTGAAAATCATGAGTTTATTGGTTCTCCTCCAGTTAAAAATTGAGTTTAATGGTGCTCCTCCAGTTAACAGTTGAGTATTTTAAAATGGTGCTCCACTAATGTCCGACTTATTTAAATTAACATTTATAGGTTATAAACGATAACCAAACGATTACACGTGGCTGATTAAACAACCACCAATAACAGTACCGTAGTACAGCTATTCGTAAACGCCAATCAGCCAGTGTGAACACGAGACGCAAACCACTCGAAGGCCGAGCCTGATTGACTTTAAGCGATAATGACAATGACGCACGCACTTGTTCCCCGACCCAGAGCTACTTTACGACTGACCCTGAGTTATGTAAGTTGAGAATGGCAATGCGAATTTATAAACGACGACCAAATTGATTCAAAAGATTCAACCACAATAGGGGCATTAATTATTTTTTTAAACGAGTCGTTTGAAATAACAAAGTTTTCAAAATTGCAATATGTCCGCATTAAAAAAAAAACAGTTCTTACGTAAAATCATGGGTTTAAAATAATATCTTTAGTGCTTGTTCGCTTATAAAAAATCTAGTACGACAATTTCCGCTACAATTTGGTTAATGAACATCTTCCGCGAAATTTTTATTATCGTTTAAGGGCGTTATTAATCCTAATTTAGAATTAGCTGTCAAAACACGTATAGCAATGTCATTAATAAACAACTGATCCTTTACGTAATGTAACACCCTTTACGTAATGTAAAGGGTCATATAGTGACGAAAGCATATAAATAACCTTTTTAAACCTTATTGATAACAAATTTTACGGTTTAGTATAAAAATTTAAACTACCCACTGCCTTTTCCGCATATACAGCACGATTCATGCTTTTTGCTTACCCTTATTCATCTTGTCCTTAAGAAAACTTTCAATTGTTTTCAATAATTAAATTTTAAGCAACATGTAAATATGACGAGTGTTTTTTAAATAGATACTTAAAAACAGACAGCAAATCCGAAACAAAAATTTGTGTAGAACATATAATTACGAATATATGTATATGTAAGTCCAGAATGTGCTAAACAGAGATACAAAACAATAAAACAGTAACAACGCGAGTTAGCAGATACATGTGTATCTGTGTAAATAAAGTTTAAATGTTGATTGAGAAAACGTGAAGGATTCGAATGGGTTGTAATGACAGGGCCGAAGAAATGGTTTGCCAACCTCTCATATAAAATAAAATTGTCATTTTGAAGGGAAACGTGTAAGTTATTTGTTTTTGTGTTTTTATTGTTACATCAAGGCCATTTAATTTGTTTTTTTAATGTGCAAGCTGATGTGTACGAATTTGAAAAGCAGGCATGTCATCCAATATAAATTTTAAACAGCCGCTATCTTTAATATAGATTTCCTATATGATTCATTAAAAAAATTGGCTTTAACTCTTATTTTTTAATTTCTCTTTTAAATGCCTTTTGTACACTGCCCAGCAAAAATTTGAATAAGGGTAATCGAGTTTTCGTATCATGTAAAAACTACTGGATGAATTTTAATAAAATTTGGCAGGGAGCTACCTTAGTACGTCGGTTAAAATATAGGATCCTTTTTTCCGTAATATCCTATTACTAAACGAAAATAGAGTATTTAATAATACTGAAAATTTGGCAGCACCTTTTGTTTTTATAAACGGGAGATTTTAGATACTATTTACTTATTCTTCGAAATTGACGCTCATACAAAGCGACAATGATAATGCCCAATTTTCAAGTGTTTTTCTGTAACGGTTCAAAAGATAGGGCCATATAGGTCAAAAGACGTAACGTATGGGGACACCCTTTAACTTTTAAGTTTAGTTTTGTATTACTTTTTGTTATTAGGAGCTGTAGTGATACGCACTTTTTTAAATTTTAAATTCGTGCCCCTTAGGGTTCATAATACACGAAAAAAAACATGTATGTTGTATGGGGGCACCCTCAAATTTTTAAAATGGGACCAATCTTTAAGCATGATAAAGAATAAATTTTCAAAATCGGTTCAGAAATGACTGAGTTCTGCGGACATAAATCGCCTATATATAGAAACGTTCGGTGACGAGTTAAGCGAGTTCAATGATTTGTGTTCACTTTATGGGTGAACATTGAACACGCTCCTAAAGAAGTGTGCACTTAAACGTATTTTATTAAAGGGTGTTGCGAAAATGACGTAAATTTACATATAGTATACAGTATGTAAACATCCGGTGTCCGCTATAACAAGTATTTATATGAAATAAAGCTAAAAACTAAACGGTGTTTCGAAAAGAATATGATTTTACATATGTATGTATGTATATGTATATATACCTTAGATTTGAACCGTAATTGGTAGACACTATAAATTTGCGCAGAATATGTTTTGCACTGTCAACGGCAGGCAACAAGAATAAAATTATTCCCTAAAAGTCGCGATTTTGAGGAATTTCTCCTTATCTTGTAAACGTGTTCAGCATACACAAGAACAGGGTATTTAGTAAAAAAATTTAAAAATTATAGGGTGTTCTCAAAGCAGTCGTAATTGTGACATATATGTGTTTATATTTTATATATATTGAACGTTGTATGGAACCCTACGCGAGTGTGTATGACTCGCACTTGACTGATATCTTTATTTATTTAAATACGTCCTTTGTCCTTTTTTTTAAAATAATTTGTTGTTCTGTGTTAGTGGTTTTTTTTAATTGATTGTAACGTGGTCATTTTTAATAATTGTGTATCCAACTTTTGTAGGATGATAAACCAACCAGGATATAGGAAAATATGTGATGAGCTCTCTATTTTTTTCAAGAGATTTTTCAAAAGAAATTACTGGGCCTGATAAAGTAAGCCTACAAATAGAATTATAAAAAAGATCTTCAAAAAGTCTTGACAAGTGACCTTTACTAAGGGCTGCTGAAGTAGGTCTACAGTAAGGGCTGCTGAAATTGGCCTCCAAAAAACCTTTAAAAAAGGGGAAGTGGAAGGAAGGCCGTGGTCGGCATTAAAATCGCGTGTAAAACGTATATGAGATGAAATGAGATGAAATATAAATAGTTGTCCTTGTTTCTGCTTAATAAGGCCTTAAGAAGGGCTTTTCATTCTTTTTATCGTTGGGTACGTATATACAAACATACATATCGTTACCTAACGATATTTATGGCCCTATCTCGTTTTTTTACATCGAGTGTTTTTTGCATATTTGGGTAGATGATCTAATAAAAAATGTAAAATAAAAAAAATGTTACAGCATTAAAACGCTAGTAGAATTTAATACAAAATTGCGTTAAAAAATAATTCGCGACTACAAAATTAAATTTTTTTTTTAAGTTTTTCCTTTTTCTGTAAAGTAGTAAAAACGTTAGTTAGGGCCTTTTTATATTAAGGTATCGATATGTAGATATCTACGTTCATGTATAAAGATGTGTAATGCTTTAAAATTTTATTTTATACTAGCTGTGCCCGCCATTTTAACTCTTACTTTAAAGTGCTTCAGTTACAATTTATGTATGTTCTTTATATAGAGGTACCCTGGATAAAATTCTAAAATTGAAATAAAATTCTAAAATTATTTTAGAGTTCCGAAAATAGTGTTTAAAATATCCTGCTTTCAAAAATAAAATGTCCTGTCAAGTTTGCACTACCTATAAATCAGTAAAATTGCGTAGTTTCATTACTTTTTCTCTATTTGCTCTTGGAAATGAGATTTTTTTTGCGGAAAAAAGTATCCTCTATTTGAACCAAGATACTAAGGTACCTCCTCCTCACAAAATTTTATTAAAACTTATCTAGAGAGACAGACAAAAATTCCAAAAAGTTCTGTTTTGATTCCATTTCGATTCCTATCTTCACTAGCAACAAAATTTTCAAGAAATATTTCATGTACAGAAATGGACCTGTTATAATTTTATTATATGTATGTATATATAATCTTAAGATTTCATTATAAATATATTTTATTTACACATCTTATATAGAATTGCATCTTAGTTAGTACCAACAAGATTCATAAAAAAACAAAACAAAAATCAAATTTCATAATACCTGAAGCAACAAAAATAAATCAACAATATTTATTATTTGGCAAGTATTCGTGCCAATTCAGCGATTTAATAAAAAAAAATAATAAAACGCTGACAACATTTGCAAAAGTCTTGCAATTGATAAATTCGAATCATATTCGTGTGCTTAGTTTTTACGTGGGCAATTCAATATGTCTTTTCAACTTCGTGTAAGGAACTCTCAAGTATATCTCAGTACATTTATAACCTAGTGTCTATACCTGACAAAAATTTGTCTTGATAAAAGTCAAACTTCATATAAAAAACCCATATTGGGTTTTTCTAATTATGGATTTTTTTTTAATATGAAGTTTGACTTTTATCAAGACAAATATTTGTCAGTTATAGACACTAGGTACAAAAATTGAAATAATTAATATGTAAGTATTGAGTAGTAACGAGAAATTAAAAGTAGTAGAAATTGTTAGCACTATATTCTTGTCCTAAAATACAGATTTTAAGTTTTTTTTTCAAATTTAAAAACAAAAAAAAAAATTAATTCTCGGAGGAAATAGATTCAAATTAAACGAGGACAGAAGACATTTTTCGGACCTTGAGAAATTTTTGTGGAGGTTAAAAAATAAGTTGGAGAGGCTTTAGATGAATTGCGTCCAGCTAAAAGCAGACAGGGTGTAAAACAAAAGAAGAGCCAACTCGTTGACTTATTGTTTTATCCTCGTATAATCAATAATACAAATCAACGTGTTTATAGTTGAAGGATTCAGGAAGACTGATGCTTGCGTCATTTTGTCTAATTTTAAAGCAGAAATTTGTAAATCAAAAACTTCTTTTGTCTCTTCCAACACAAAAGAGTATTAGGCTGAAATATAAACGTATTTTGTTTAAAACCAGATACACAACCTTACATTTTTAGAATAAAGATAGATTTGGAACTAAATTATTTTTAAAATAATTAGAGCTAAATGTTCTTTCTTTCGTCATTTGGAGCGCTAAATTCAATTATGCACTCTAGTTTGCGAAATATATAATTATACTGAAACAGAAGGACTTTGCATATTTATTTTATATACAGTAGCGGTCAAAACATTAGCAATCTCCAATAATTGTTATAATATTTGTAATAAAAATTTATTTTTAACTTTCCCACCAAACCAAATGTTCCGATTTCGTAAAAAATTCGTAACGACTGTTCGACAAAATGTTCCGATTTTGGAACCGAAATATTACCGAAATCGTAACGATTTTTATATGAAAGGGTTGACACGACTTCGCAACGATATGTAGTAACGAAATCGTAACGATATGTAGGTACGAAATCGTAACGACATGTAGGTACAAAATCGCAATGATTTGTTTTCTGTGAGTACAAGCTAGAACTTCTGTCTCGGAAAGTGAATATAATGATTAGTTAAAAATTTGGTATTCAAGACAATACTTTACCGTAATCAATTCGATTTCAATTGTCCATCTTGCATGTATTTATTCCATTTTTCGTATTTACTCCTGTTCTTTTTTATTTATGTAATACCATTTTGAATTTTATTTTCTTACATATAAATCAAAGTTTCATATATTTTTATTTGTACAGACAAACAACCGAAATGTCTTTACGAATTCTTTACGACAAGTCTGACTTCAGAAAAAATCGAAACATTTGGTTTGGTGGATTATTTAAAAACGTTCAATATATTTATATGCTTTTCATCATAGAACAAAACTTTAAACTTATGCAATAACTTAAATCTAACGAAAAAATTGTTTTTATTAAATAATTCAAAATTAATCTGTTCAAAACATTTGAAACTTAGCTCATTCATGTATTTAATATGTAGTTGCATATGCATGGTTTTTATCACTTCCGAACATATCTAGGCATTAAACACAATTTTGCATTCGATGCTTGTTAGACTTCGAAGATTCTTATGTTTCAATTGTCAAACAATATGCCCCGGAGTGACATTGGTATAGATGATTACAAAAAAGTAACGTGATTTTATTAGCTACTTTATTTTTTATAAACTTGAAAAAAAAAACAAACTTTGGATGACATTTTTTTTCGCCACAACTTTCTCGAAATTAATGAAACTACTATGCTGATTTAAAAGCAAATATTGAAGTTTATTACTTAACTTAATAAGGTAAACCGCTGACAAGTTATGTTAATATGTGAATATAACGAGTGATTTTTTAAGAGCTTGAGAACTTTTTTTTTTTAAAAAACGCATAAAATTTGCAAAATCTCATCGGTTCTTTATTTGAAACGTTAGATTGGTCCATGACATTTACTTTTTGAAGATAATTTCATTTAAATGTTGACCGCGGCTGCGTCTTAGGTGGTCCATTCGGAAAGTCCAATTTTGGGCAACTTTTTCGAGCATTTCGGCCGGAATAGCCCGAATTTCTTCGGAAATGTTGTCTTCCAAAGCTGGAATAGTTGCTGGCTTATTTCTGTAGACTTTAGACTTGACGTAGCCCCACAAAAAATAGTCTAAAGGCGTCAAATCGCATGATCTTGGTGGCCAACTTACCGGTCCATTTCTTGAGATGAATTGTTCTCCGAAGTTTTCCCTCAAAATGGCCATAGAATCGCGAGATGTGTGGCATGTAGCGCCATCTTGTTGAAACCACATGTCAACCAAGTTCAGTTGTTCCATTTTTGGCAACAAAAAGTTTGTTAGCATCGAACGATAGCGATCGCCATTCACCGTAACGTTGCGTCCAACAGCATCTTTGAAAAAATACGGTCCAATGATTCCACCAGCGTACAAACCACACCAAACAGTGCATTTTTCGGGATGCATGGGCAGTTCTTGAACGGCTTCTGGTTGCTCTTCACTCCAAATGCGGCAATTTTGCTTATTTACGTAGCCATTCAACCAGAAATGAGCCTCATCGCTGAACAAAATTTGTCGATAAAACACATTTCGAACCGAACACTGATTTTGGTAATAAAATTCAATGATTTGCAAGCGTTGCTCGTTAGTAAGTCTATTCATGATGAAATGTCAAAGCATACTGAGCATCTTTCTCTTTGGCACCATGTCTGAAATCTCACGTGATCTGTCAAATACTAATGCATGAAAATCCTAACTTCAAAAAAATCACCCATTACATATATTTTTAACTTGCATTATTACGGAAAAAATTAAAAAAACGCCATCGACTATGCTAGCTGACGTAAAACGACAACGCCTTACACAATAAGGCTGAATGTATGTATAGCGGAGTTCAGTGTTTCATGTAAAACTTCAAATATAAAAAGCTTCATTGAAAACTTCAAATATAAAAAATCGTAGCTTTTTTGTTAAATCCAACAACCAAATTCCAAAATTTTTGTTGAATTTATAAAAAAAGCTATGATATAACGCATTTACTTTTTTCCAAAGATGGTGCAAGTAGAGACATGTGGGGTGTAAAATAACTTCTTTGGTATGTGTTAATTAACTGCCTTTTAATATTTTTTATTGCAGCCCGAACAATTTTTATTTATTTTTTTTTAACTTATTTTTTTATATCTACCAAGGCGAATTTATATAAGGTGGCATCGCCGCGACAACAAATACAACACCAAAAAACACCACATTCATTTTGTTGTTGGTTAAATGTACGACAGACGCCAAAGGCACTAATGAAAATACTACATCCAACAACTAAAAACACTTCTTTCTTACTTTTTTTGGTATATTTTGTAATTTTTTTTAATCTTGAAATATTTTTTTTTTAAATTACAATTTTATTTCCTTTTTTTTAAAGTTTTAAAAAATAAACGAATTTTTGACAGCTGCAATGCACAAAAAAGTAAAGCAAAAAATAATTAACTTCGCCCTGCTGTCACCTAGTAAAATGGATTCGCCTTTATTTCTACAAATGTTTTTGACAAGTGGCATAGATTTTGTAAAAACAAATTGTCTGTTTTTGTTTTTATTGTTGTACTTGTTATCGCCTTGCAATCACCTGTATTTATTCGCCTTGCTTCGTACCTTGCATATAAACAAAAACAGTTTTGACGTGAGAAAAGCGTGCGTTTTCGATTTAAAGGTTGGCCATACTTTTCTCCCAAGTGTTTATTGTATTTTTTGTGGATGGGTTTAGCGAAGCGCACCGAGGATAGCTAGAGTTATATAAAACAAGCATTTTAAAATCTTAAGGCTTTGGAGCTTTTACAACTACGATAACAGTTTAATACTTACTCGTCTAGAAACTTTCATTTATTTTATAGTTTTATTTATTTAATAGCGATTAAATAACATACGTACAGCACGGTTGCCAGATTAGGGGATTTTCCCCTAGATTTAGGGGAGAATTTGGGGATTAACATTTGTTAGGCGAAAAAATTGGGGGTTAAAAAAATATTTAGGGTGTTTTTTGGGGGATTTGTTATGTTTTACCAGATGTTTAATTGGTCTATTCCTATTTTTTTGCAACCAATAAATTAAAAATATGTATGTAATAATTAAAAATATGTTATGCGTGTAGCATGTTATGAAAAAACAACAAAATTCGTACATACATAAGTTACGAACTCTAATTTTAAGAATACTCTTACAACAACACAAGAAACATCCCAGTGGTAAAATTAAAGAGGCCTTCTCACTTCAGGCCTTCTATATGTCACGCTTAGACCTTCTCTCGGATACGATCCTCATTTTTGTGTGGCTTCCAAAGAAGGCCTTGGCTCTTTCTTCTAAAAGATCCAGTACACATTCCAACTTCGTTTCTCTTAGTAGGGAATGTGTGCTCATTTTGTATGACAAATACATACATAATTTTCTATTTTTAGATTTCTTATTTATAAAACACAAAAGTTCATTGAATTGCCTTATATATATATATCATTGCTGCTTGAAATTGAGATGCTTGGAGGTTGACGGTTCGAATCCTAAAAAATTTTAATACTTCAATCAAAAATAAATTAAAAGTGCTTAAAATTAGAAACAAAAACAGAGGCCTTGTTCCTCCAAAAGAAGGAGTAAAAAGGCCATTTATAATACATACTTTAATATAATAGCTAATTTTCTTTATTCAACTTTGGGATCCCGCCGGATCCCAATTAGCGTTCCCGTACTTTAAATTTGGGTAAATGAGAGCGTGTTTGAGAGAATAAAATTATTCCTCTACTTGCACAAAACAGCCCAAAGTTTTTCTTCGGGCAAATTGTGTAAATTGTCAAACAACTATAAAAAATAAACAATAGAAAAAATTAAAAAAAAATTTAAGAACAAAATTTTTAAAAAAGTGTAAAATAGCAACATACATACATACATGTGTATTGAGAAAAAAAGTTTTATATTAAAAGGGTTACACTGTAAAGCTTTAAACACATCGACAACAGCGGCTACACGACTGCTAATGACGTTGGCTACAATCGTCGCCGTGTAGTCAGCTACTGAATTATATTGAAGACGACAGCTACATACATCAAAATTATGAAAATGTTGTAGAAATACATATTTTTCCTTTACACAAAAAAAAAACTTTTTCAAAAAATACTTTTATTATATCAAAACAAATAAATATATTTGCTCAAAACCTTTTGATTTGAATGAATTTGTATTTTTAATTTTGTGACATTTTCTTCTGTTGAATAAAATAAAATTGTCACAAGCAAAAATATAAATTAGCCTAAGTTGACTACAGCCACAACGGTGGTCGTGTAGCCATGTAGCTATGATGTCGTCAAAATAATCGTCTTCATATAAACGTGTGTATTTTAATTTTGACAGGTTGTAGTCGGTATCCTGCTGTCGTCTATGTGTTTAATGCTTTAATGTACAAATTACAAATTTATTCAAATGTTTTTAAAATAAAAAAATTAAATTATTTAACCAAAACTGTCAAAACACTGACTTTTTATTTTGTGTCAATAATTTTTGTTAAAATTGCGATTAATTTTTTAATTAGTTATTTTTATATAATTATTTTGGATTTTATTTTTTTGAAAATTACAGAAAAAAAATTATTTATGTAACCAAGAAAAATTATTTTAGGGGATTTAAAAAAACTTGATTTTAGGGTTTTTTTATTTGCTTTTAGGGGAGAGAGAAAAAAAATCTGGCAACCGTGACGGACAGTGGTGGTTATATAATTAAAACATTCGTTATATTAGTAATTTATTGGTTTTTTTCATATATAAAAAGATAACTAAGCAACTCTTAACAGATCACAGGTCGTTGCCGTGCATACCTTTTCGAAATAGCGGTAAATTTTCTTCGGCGAATGGTATCATCTATAATATTTTTGTATAAATGTTGGTCCATTTTTAAGAAATTCTCGCATTGGCCCAATTCCGTGTCAAAAAACGTACCCCAATCCATAATGTTAGCACCACCGATTTTGATTGCTTTTTTACTTTGGATAATGCTGCTGATTAATGGGACGCCATACATGCAGTTTTCCATCAGATCCTCATCAACAAAACTTGGATTCATCACTCCAAAGCAGATAATTTCGTTTTTTTAAGTTTCATTTTGCTAGAGCGTTGATTTTATGTTCTTTTTTGAAACAAAAGGCTTTTGTGCAATGCTTCATTGAGCCTACGTCGCACATAGGGGTATTTTAACAATCTATCCGGACATTACTTTTTTTAGTGCAACTAAATTAGATTAATGAAACTTGGAAGAAGAATCTTTTATGGTCATAGGCTGTTAAAGCTAGAAAATAAGAAAAATCGGACCAAGGAGAAAAAGGTTCCATTAGAAAAATCAATCCTACCTCTGAAAAATTATTCACGTCATGCTGCTTGCAGCACTTAACAACAAATAGCTTTTTTAAAATAAATGGCTATATCTTATATGACACCAAAGACCCCCGTGGAATTTCATCAAAGCTTAGTTATTTCTTCGATTTATTCACCTCCTAGGTTTCAAATATCAGAGAGTCAATACAGCGATTTCTTCAAATCACTAGGTCCCTGTTTCATAGCATCAGGCGAGTACAACGCTAAACATACTATTTGGGGATCAAGACTAATTAGTCCAAAAGGTCGTGTTTTGTTTGAAACGATTTCAAAAATGAGTGTAAACGTGATATAGAGTGGACAACCCGCCTATTGGCCTACTGATGTTATTGATTTTGGCGTAACTAAAGGCATTTGAAAAGAAATGATTGAAGTTGAAGCGTCACTTGAATTATCCTCAGATCATTCACCCACTATTGTCTATATATGGAACCAGCAAAATATCATGTCACCAAGAACTAGCACAAGCATAATTTGGTTGAAATATAAAAAATATCTCAGTACTCATTTTTCGGAAAATATCCCGCTAAGAACTCCAGAAGACTTAGAGCAAAGTCTTACTGATTTTGATCAAAATCTTAAATTAGCTGCCCAACACGCAACAGAACCCGACAACTAATAAGTCACAATCAAATCTATTCTGTTGACGTCGAGAGGCTCTTGGCTGAGAAAAGAAAAATTCGCGGAGAGTGGAAATCGCACAGATCTCCTCAACTTAAAAGCAGACTTAAAGAATGCACGAAACGGCTAAGAGATTTACTAGAATCCCGAAGAGCAGCATCTCTTAAAAACTACTTAAAAGACCTTGACCCAACTCTTCAATCAGATTATTCATTATGGCGTGCGTGTAGAAACCTTAAAAGGCCAGTAGTACATAAGCCTCCCTTGCTAACATCGTCTGGAGGCTTGTTTGAACATTTGAAAAAGGTTTTTACTCCAAATGTATTGACTGATGCAGTTGATTTGCCAACTGTCGAAGCTAGTGCTGCAGTACCCTCAAGATTTCATTTTAGTGACATTGAAAGGGTAATAACAGAGGATGTTAATAAATAACTGAACGCCATTCTAAGCGACAAAGGATGTATTCCGAACCATCAATTTGGCTTCAGAAAAAAAAATTGTACAATCGAACAAACTCACAGGTTAGTTAACGTAATTAAGAAGACCTTTGACCAAAAAAAAAAAAAAAAAAAATACTGCTCTGCGCTTTTTATCGACGTTTCCCAAGCATTCGATAAGGTATGGCACGATGGCCTAAAATATAAGTTAAAACTGAATTTGCCCGCAAACTTATATAAGCTGTTAGACAGTTATTTAACTGATCGGAAATTCATTGTTAAAGAAGGCAATTTTTTAAGCTCATCTGAGCCAATTGAAGCCGGAGTTCCCCAGGGTAGTATATTGGGGCCGATTTTATACTTGTTGTATACTTCAGATATGCCAACTAGTGATCGCGTCCACACATCGACATTTGCTGACGACACAGCTTTTTTAAGCATTCACGAAAGTCCCGAAGTAGCATCACGATATTTACAAGATCACATATTAATTTTAGAAAAGTGGTTGAAGAAATGGAAAATTAATGTCAATGAACAAAAATGTATTCACATAACTTTTACACTGTGTAGGGAATCGTGCTCCCCTATTCACATAAATAACCAAGTGATACGTCAGCTTTCAGAAGTGATATATCTCGGCATACATATTGACCGGCGTCTTACTTGGAAATGCCACATAGAATCAAAGTTAACACAAATGAAGTTAAAAGCAGTCCAACTAAACTGGCTTATCGGCAGAAATTCTACTCTCGCTTTAGATTGCAAACTTTTATTGTACAAGTCAATTTTAAAACCAATTTGGTGCTGCTATGGCATTCAATTATGGGGCACTGCCTCAGTTAGCAATATAGAAAAAATCCAAAGGCGCCAAAATAAGATTCTACGGATAATCACAGTTGCTCCCTGGTACATAAGAAACTCGAACATTCACAAAAATCTAAACGTGCTATCAGTTAAAGCAGAAATAGCGAAATATGCAGTTACGTACTTAAAGAAGCTTGAAACACATCCAAATCCGCTGGCCCGCAACATGCTAAATGAACGTGGTTACATTCGTCTAAGAAGGAGGGACATTTCTTCTCTCATCCGAACATTAGAGGGATGACGCGCAAATGATAGCAGCAACCGTGAAACATACATCTTTTTTTGTCTAGCACTGGCGGGACATAACAAGTATATTTATTTTTATTTTAGGCTTAAGATATGAGTAATTTTTGTTAGTTCAAAAATATATTTGAAGATTCAATAAATAAAATATAAAAAAAGTTTTTCCATACTTTTGTTCAGCAAATGCAACTTTTATGGTCAGAAAATGTTCAAAAACTTAATTTGGACCCAGGAGATTCTAAAATGCCATTCTTCGCCTCCCCACAAAAGATGCGGCAACACACAGCAAAAGCAACACACGGACGAATTGATAACCACCTTCTTTTTTTGAAGTCAGTTAAAAAGATGTCATATAGAGCAAAAGTCGTTATATATAGGGACACCCGTTAATATCCAAATGTGTTCTTTTTGCTATAGCTGACATAGTATTATACATTTTGTGTTAATTTCATATGTGTATCTATACGAGCTGACTACAAATTACGTCAGCTATAATATGTAATATTTAGTGCAATAATCTAAATGTTTGTTAAGTGTTGTTTTCATTGTTTTAATTATAAATGTAACAAATTATAATTTATTACGAAGATCCATTGAAAAAGTCACCAAAAAAGTGACGAAACGTCGGGATAAAAAAAGTAATAAATTGGTTTTATTTACATTCAGCAACATTAGCCCCAATTACCTCATGATAACAAATAATAAAACATAGGATTGACCAATAAACTAAAGATATAAGGACACCCTTTTTTTACACTTATTATTGATAAAAAACAAAACAAAATTTGTTTAAATTTCAAGCGTCTGTCTATAAAAGTGCCAAAGAAGCTACCATTTAGGTAAAAAAAACATAACCTATTGGGACACCCTATAATTTAAAATGTTAAATTAAACGCTTGTTATAGTGGACTCATAAAAGTTCTTTGTAAATAAAAGTTCTTTGTAAATTTCAACTGTCTGTCTATAACGGTTCAAAAGTTTGGCCATATATATCACATTAACCCATCAACCGCCAAAATGAAACCAGAAGCGATAGTTAACCAAATGGTTTATTATTTTATTAATTTTATGCAAAACTAATAGAAAATAATAAAAAAGTTAAAATAAAAAGTAAATCTGTGGAATAGAGAGTGTGTACTGAAATGAGTACAGCGGCGGGTTACAGGTGCAATTTTTCTTAAAATTTCTTGTTCAATGCATAATGATTTAAAATTTTTCTTGCATTGCCACCGAACTCTTGGATGACATAAAACATTACCCCCGGGGGTTCTAATTGTCACTGCAGGAATATGGCAAATGCTTTGACACGGTTCACTCGGGGAAAATAGGGGCACCAGACGCTAGGGTTCCTAGAGCCTAAATCTGGAAGAAAAGGTCTGTGTGTTAAAACATACGGGTCCTCTTCGAGGCCCGACCAGTGCCCAAAGGACTGGTACCACGGGAATCGGTGGCCCCACAGAGAGCCTATCCTCTCTGTGACCGGTTATTGGTGAGGTCCCCTTCGGGGGTACAAGTGGTGGTTGTGGTTTAAGATCGATTTATGTAGGTAAGGTGCAAGGTCGATCAAGTGTGCTGTTGCACTCTCAACAGACGGAGTTTGGATAGTCTCCAAACCCCTAAGCAAGAGGTTATAATGTGGATCTAGGCTTGCCTTGGAAAGGCTTGCCATATTATATAAATTGCTACTCATTGTGACTGTATCACACACAAAAAGCGATTGGTGGCAATCGTAAAGTGTTGTTATACTACACAATGGGGGCGCTAGTCTACGCCTAAGTTTCACTCGGTGGTAAGACCACCGTGAGGTTAGGCCGAGTAGGCAGGTACTCACGTTAATCTTGTTCCACAATGACAAAAAACATCTTAATTTCTTTTCTACCTTTTGGAGGTAGTGACCTATGCCATCTTGGGGTAACCCTAATATTAATGAAGATGAAAGTCAAGCTTTATTTTGGGCATTTTGGCGTAAATACTATCTTGCAATGGAACGTCGGAATAAAAGTTGATTTATACTATCGCTATGACTCATTACATATAACCGCCAAACGTTTACAGTGCCCATATATATCTATAAAATAGGTAAACAATGCCCACCACCATTTCTTACCGCAATTGCAATTCTATAAAGTGAAGAAGACTGATCCAGTTCATCTTTTATTATTTTGAAGGGAGATACAGATGCAGATTACTAACTTTATATTTCCCTTTTTGACCCATTTCGCTTCTCAATGATTTCCGGTATCCGACTAAAAATTTACGAATATTTAATATAAAATAAAATATCTATATTTTAATTTTAAAATCGGTTCAGAAATAACCAAGGTCTGCGGGCACAAAAAACCGTTATCGTTTTAACAAATTATTTTATGTTATTTTGAGAATTAAATAAAAAAAATCCATCTAAAGCAGTTATTTTTCAACCTAAAATTACAAACTCAAATAAAAGTTTTAAAGAAAGAATTTTATAAATAAAACTTTACTTTTATTTATAAAACTTTTTTAGTTTTATTTTTTCCCTCAGAAAATAAAACTCATTTTATGTAATTTGATAAATCACCTTGCATTTCAATGGAATAAATAGTTTTTAAATTGCTTTTAAGGTAGAACAAAAAAGCGAAGAAAATGACAATGAGGTTGAAAAAAGTTTTCATGGAAATTGATAATTTTTTCTCTGGGAGGAAAAAAAAATACATTATCCATATCCATAAATTGGTAAAAAAAGTCAACAACAATCCTGCAACCCAGGGAAGCGTGGAAAGAGCATTATATGCTCTTAAATTGGTATTGAGCGGCCTCAGTTCAGATCTGTCCACGGCAAAATAAAAAATCTAATTTTAAAAGTTTCATTTGAACTTTTATTTTTTCGTTGAATAATAACTATGAGTAGAGCTAGATTTTTTAAGATCACCAAAGATCGTCAATACAAATTTATTAATATATGATAGTATAGTAGTCCTCCGTTGACTCTAACATAAAGAGTTTTTGAGTTTAATTTTTTTGCTAACTGTTATTTACGGTCCCTGGTTGAGATCTTGCCTGATTTTTATTACCATAATAACTGTGCTCAATATAGAGCAAATCAGATTTATTGCAATTGGTTGTTTTTCAACATTATCTCCTAATGAATTACACAAAAAAAGTGCTATAGTTATCGGACAGAATGTATATGTAAAAAGGTTTGAAAATTAAAAAAACAATTTGATAAAATCAATAATGACAAAATTTAAAAAAAGCATTTGTTGAAAAATGTAGAGCTTTTAAAATAAGACGATGAGAGCAAATAACTCAATTGCGATAAAAACATAAAAATAGCAGAACAATTATGGACCTAAATGTTTTGTAATAGGCGAAACCTTAGTTTTAAAGCTAAATAGCTAGTCTGTTTAGTTTAACATTGCACAGTGGCGTGAATTGCATAAAAGCGGTTGTATATATGGAACTATTTTTGAACCGATTTGGCGATTATAGTACAGCATGGTTCTACGAAGAATATCAATGAAATTCTTTGTTTCAAAGATTTATAAAAGTCTGCTTCAAAAATCTATACATATAATAAAATTGTAACTTATTTCCTGTCTGTCTGTCTGCCTGTCTGTCTTTCTTTTTTTGTGTTCACATCACCTAAAAACTACTAAATGGATTTTAACAAAACTTTGTGAGGAGGTACCTTAGTATCCTGATTCCAATATAGGATACTTTTTTTTCCGCAAAAATATCTTATTTATTTATTTATTTTTTTATTTTATTTATTTAACTTGGTATCAATACAAGGAAGCCTTCATGGCCAATTTACATGTATTGTAGTCAGTGTTACCGCCGAGAATTTTGAAAAAGTCGCACACTTTTTTAACGTTTTTTTTTTTTTATTTAAACAAAACAAAAATAACAAAACAAATAGTAATTAACAATGCAAACACAACAAAAAACTAAAAATAAATTCATTGAAAAAGGTTGATTAAATCAGCTTTTTATATAATATTGTGTGTAAAGATATACACTTTTATATCGTTGGTACATATACCATTTTGATGATTTAGAGATAAGTTAAATTAAACTTAAAATGTATCTAATAAATCAGAATTTGAATTTTTCTTAGCTATTTGTTTTTAATTCACTAGAGACTAGTTTATACAATGATATTGTTATTTATCAGTTTACGCAGTTTATATTAATTGACATTTTATTTTTTAAAAATGTGTTTATATACACATTTATAAAGGTATGTATCAACTTAACATATTATTGTTTTAAAACTTCATTTCAGTAGTCTTGTACAAGTTCATTACTTGAAGTCCAGTGTTCTCTTCCGGTATCTAACAAGTTTAGAGCTGATAGCATGGAACCACAAGTTACTACTTTTAACCTGTTAGTTACTTTATTTTTCATTAAAAAAAATTCTTTCCGCACATGCGCTGCTGTTAGGTAAAGTTAAAACTTGTGCTGCAATTTTTTTTAAACTACCTACTGTATGCGAAAAACTCTCAGCATCATTAATTTCAAAAATGTGCTCGTATGATTTATCCTTAGCTTTACTTTCCAATAATTTGTACTTGCTAATAAAGGTCTCAGATTCACTTATGACATAATTAAATTCTGAGTTGAGATCAATATAGTTAATATCATCGTTAGACGTAAACAATTTTGGTTGCAATGCATTCAATATTAAGCATATTTTCAGCATGTATTGCAGTTTCAGCTTCATGGCCTCTATACATATTTATAACATCTTTGTGTCTCTATAACTTATATTTTCTAGCTTTGTGACCAATATACATACATATATTCTTTTTTCAGAAAATTTTGAAAAATTTGGAATAAAATCTCCTTGTATATGATATCAGGTATATTATTTGAGATGGCTCACTCTGAAAGCATTTGTTAATTTTATTCATAATACCTAAAATGTGCATTAAAAATAAATGCGATTGGTAGACGACAACTTATCGTGAATTGCACGTATTTTATCCAATGTTTTTGAACTCTTTTCTTCAAAATGCTCCCGAATAAAGTAATGTAGTACTGTCCATTGTTATTTAATTCTATTTGCTACCGATTCGAACGAAAGCCATCTGGTGTCCGAAAGCCTTAAAAGCTTGTGCTCTGGAACGTCAAAAATGCTGTGCCTGTTTGAACTTCGAAAAAAGTCATTGGATAACTTCCCTACGTCTTCGTGTATGCATTTTAACGCCAACGAAATGTTTATAAGATTCACAGAGTGGCAAACACAGCCAAGATGAAACAAGTGGGGGACACTCTTTTTTTAATAAACTGGACACTCTAACATTTCTTCCAACTATAGTGGAAGCGTTGTCTGTCGCTGTTTTTTTGTTTTTTTAAAAAGGGGGAAAAAGACGCACAACGGTAGGAAAATTGGCATAATTATATGAGTGTGAAAAAGTCGCACAGGCCACCAAAAAGGTTGTAAATTGCGACTTTAGTCGCACAACGGTAACACTGATTGTAGTATATACTATATAGAATTTACTATGTATAAAAATAAGATTTATTCTAACAATTCTTAAATTAAATTAGAAATTCGAAGAGAAATTTCCAAGAGAAAGTGGAGAAAAAGTAGTTTTTTACCGATTTAAAGGTACGGCATACTTTAAGGCATCTTTTATTTTTGAAAGCATTATATTTTAAGCAATGTTGTGCAACAGATGGCGCTGTTTTAAAAAAATGAGTAACTCATTTCCTATCTGTCTTTTGCAGAGCTTTACAGTAATTTTTAGACTTTTATCCAGGGATGGGTACCTTTATATAAAGAAAAAACATAAGAGTCTGAAAGTTTGGTGTGGCTTACTTTCAAAGCAAAATCGGACAAAATATTATCAGGACGCACACAACGTGTGTGGGCACAGCTAATATATAATAAAACATAAACACTTTTTGCATGAAATTTTTATTTTACGCCACTGTGCGGCGTAGTCAGCCCTTATTTCATTTTCACCTTTACATAAAAAGTTACTCGTAGAAAAAAAGTAAAGCAACCTGTATTTAAAAAAAGAAGAACAAAAAATATAATCAAATTCAACAAGTTGTTACAATTTATAAACAAAACATACAATTCATTTAAAATAAAAACAATACAGTCTGCTGGTTTGTTGTGAAATAAACACTTAGAAATTACGAAGACTAATTTGTCAACTGCCCTTTCATGTTAACCCTTCTGCAACAATAGTTAGGAAATGCATTATTCGCTTAAGGGTGTAAAGATAAATACATGTAATGTACATATCGTTATAGAAAATGAAAACGCCCTATCTAACATTACTCACTTATGTAGATAGGACGTTTTGCATTTTCTATGACGATATATACTGTTTCTCAGGGAAAACCCTGCAAAAGGTTTTTATCTTTTATATACATTATACATGTATATATACATATATTTGAAAGCCTAAGAGTGGGTTTTTAGGATGGAGATTAGTGAATTGGTCATCCGTAATCTTTGTTTTTAGTTTTTAACTAATTTTGTTTGCTTGTTTAAGCGGCCAATGTTTTTCACATGCGTGTTTCAATTAAACTATATGTAAATTATATTTAATACCAGCAATTTCTTCTTCTTCTCCTCTACAACAGAGTGTTCTTTTCATTAAATTATGACATTTACAAAAATACGTTGGCATTTCTTGTTGTTTAGTATGGCAATATTGCAAGGTTTAAACTACCGCTTAAAAACATCGACATCCATTAATATTGGATTAAATTACGTATAAGATTAGCTAATTGAAAAAAAAGTTTTGTTTAAACTCTAACCTTAAAAGCCGCTCTTATGATCGATCTAAACTAGTTTATTAAGATTTTTAAGCGAAAGTTATAAAAATGTTAAAGATATGTTTTTTTCTAGGAAAAAATGTTGCCAAACTTCTATACAATCCGAGCTATATATCACCCTATATTAGGGTTGGAATATAGGCAGGAATATAGGAAATTACTAAAAGTTTGCGTTATTTGAGTCGTTTTGGAAATATCTGTAGAGGGTTGTGATATATCCCGTGAAAACTGTAAGGAAAGTAAAATAGTTATGATGTATTCCGTAAAAGATCTAAGGATGTAGAATGCAAACAAAAAAAGATTATGTGCTCAGGGAAAAATCTATTTGGGGTGTATAAAGGAAACAGTGTTTTCAATTATTCCTCAATGCTATAGATGACCGAAAAAACGTGTAATTAATGTTTTAGGGTTCCGTATCCAAAGCCTAAAAGTATTATCCCATTAATACAACTTTAATAATAAATTTGTTGAATTTTTACTGCAGACAAAGACAAATGAATTTTATTCTAATAATATTTTTTGAGAATTAAGATATTTCTATAATATTAAACAAATTTTGTATTACAATTTGTTTTATAAACCTGTTATAAAATTTTTAAATATTCCTATGAACTGTTTTTTTATTTTTAAATAAAAATGCCAAATTAAATGTAATGCTAATAAGTGCCCCCCTTTTTCCTTTTACAGATTAATCCCTTTGTCTTCTCATAATACTTATTTCTACCTCATAGTAACTTCTGCACATATGTACTTCCCAGAAATGAGCACACCCAAAATAGTTATAGTTGGTGCTGGCGCATCGGGCATTGCAAGTGCTACAAAACTACTTGAATATGGATTTGAGAATGTTGTTATCGTAGAGGCTGAATCACGTATCGGTGGTCGTATACAGACGATACCATTTGGCGATAATGTTATCGATCTGGGGGCTCAGTGGTGCCATGGAGAAAAAGATAACATTGTGTATGAGTTGGCACAAAACCACGATCTGCTACAGTCAACCGGAGATGTGTACGAATCATATCAGTGTGTGCGTTCAAATCGAGAAGTTGTACCTGAAAATATCAGCCAAAGATTAAAAGATATAGTTAATGAAAGTTTGGTGACACGGCAAATGGAATTGAGAAATTGCAATGGCTCCTTAGGCAGTTATTTGAATAATAAATTTTATGAGGCTTTGAGAAGGCCGGAGAATTCTGATATCGATATGGCGATAGCAAAGGAATTTTTTGAAAATTATAAAAAGTTTGAGAATTCTGTTGAAGCTTCAGATACCTTGGACGATGTTTCGGGACGTGGTTATTTGGAGTATTGGGAATGTGATGGAGACATTTTACTTAATTGGAAGGCTAACGGATATTTGGAATTTCTGCGTTTGCTTATAAAGTCCAGAGAGGAAAAAACCGAATATGGTATTTTAGAGAAACGCATTTTATTAAATAAAAAAGTAACCACAATTGAGTGGAATCGCAACGATTGTTGTGCTCAAATACGTTGTCAAGATGGCGATATGTTCATGGCCGATCATGTGATATTAACCGTGTCCTTGGGAGTACTAAAAGACCAACATTTGAAAGTTTTTGTGCCTAAATTGCCGGTAGAGAAACAACGGGCCATCGATGGCTTAGGTTTTGGTACAGTGAATAAAATTTTCATAGAATTTCCTAACAAATTTTGGCCCGATAATTGGACTGGTTTTACTATGCTTTGGCGCGAAGAGGATTTCGAAGAGATAAGAGGATCTTCTCGTGCCTGGCTTGAAGATGTTTTTGGTTTTTACTGTGACCGTAATCAACCGCGTGTGTTAAGCGGTTGGATTATTGGAGCCAATGGCCGTCATATGGAAACGCTGCCAGACGATGAGATTTTAGCGGGTTGCATGTATTTATTTAGAAAATTTCTAGAGTGGGAAATACCCGAACCTATTCATTTTAAAGTATCAGCTTGGTATACCAACGAAAACTTTAGGGGTTCCTATTCATTTCGTTCGATGTATACCGAAGAAGTGGGAACAAGTGCCCGAGAATTAGCAAGGCCTTTATGTGTGGTAACGACACCACCAGTGTTAAATGGAGAGCCCACAATTGAGCCACTTTTTACCCAAAGTCGATGTGATAAACCCATTGTGCAATTCGCCGGTGAGGCAACCAGTGATCATTACTTTTCTACTGTACATGGAGCCGTTGAGGCGGGTTGGCGGGAAGCCACACGATTAGCTGACTTTTATGGAATGCTCAGGAATTCCAGAAAACTACACAAATCAAACTTATAACAATTTTAGGACTTTGAGTGCCATTAAAGAGGCTGTCTTAAACATTGATTATTAAAATGGAACATACAATTTTCTTCCATTGAAATATCTAATGTTTATTAACATCTGTAATGACATTTAAAGTCCCGAAATGAAAATTTGAAAACTTAATAAATCATTTTCTATAAAAGCAGTTACCTTTTAAGCTTCTCTCACAGCTGCAACAAACAATTTGAAATCATTTTATTATGGTTCTCATTTTACTCATATGTAATATATGTAATTTCCATGAAGAATTATTGTTTCAGTTTATTCTTTAATTTGGATTCCCTATTATGTTTTGAACATATTTATTATGATTTATTATTTTTTCATCTTTTATTTCTGGTCCTTAAGTTAAAACAAATTGTAAAAATTTTATTTTATAAATATACATTTTTTTCATAAAAGACAAAGTTTTATTTTAACCCAGCTATTTTTTTATTATTAATATTAATTATATTTAAATTTTAATGTAACCCTACGCTTGCATTTTCATATCTTTGTTGGTTCGTTTTAAGTGGTTTTTGGCGATTGTTTTTTTCGTAGTGAAACAGTTTTAAATACCCTGTTCAGACATGTTTTCTTAATTGAGATAATTTAGTATTAATTGAGTAATTTAATTTAGTGTTCACACATGCTGAATTAAGCTTACTCAATTAGTTTTTAACAGATGAAAAAAACCTTGCTTTTATTATAATCGTGAACATTTTTCGAAGAAATGTATAACAATTGGGCTTTAAAAAGTGCAGTGAACTCAATTTTTGTCACTGAACACACTTCTCAGTAACATACAACAGAATTGCATTTCATATTTTATTCAATTAGAGACGCAATTATGTACTAATTGCTCAATTTAATTATTGAGCTCTTGTATGGTAAATAGAGCTCAATTAAGACCTTAATTGCATAAATTGCCCAATTTAGGGTATAAAAGCGATGAATGAGATTGAGATGTATCGCAAAAATCCGGCGAAGATGGGAAAACAACCGGTGAAGATCGTTAATCAAGCAAAAGCATTAGAAACCTACATTATTTTAATGATGATTTATGCAGTTGAAATGTAAGGTGGTTGTATTGGTTAGCAATTTACATATTTTCTTACGAAAAAATAAAACTCCTAAAAAAGTTTTATTATATTACGCAAAATAAAATACAATAGTAAAATTATTCAGTGAAATTATTTAAGCAGCCCAACTCCCCGCTTATATTTCTGTTCTTCTAAAGTTTTAATAAGAGGTATTTTTTTGACGATTGCTTCCAATATAAAAATATTATTGAAAATTTGGTTTGATAATTCTTTATTTGAAAAGCACTAACCTACTTTTACATACATTGTCGATCGGTTTGAGGTCTGGGCCTTAACGATTTTGGTCGGATACCGACCTGTTGAAGTACAGCTTCTTCTTTTGGATAAGCACTTCGTTCCACAAAATCGTGTAAATTGTCTTTTAATATACGAAGATAATCTTTTTTATTATATCATCGATTTTTAGAAATGTACCGTGATGCCACCTTGTAAAGCAGGCCCAAACCAGATTTCCCAGATTTCACCTCTATGCTTCATTGTTTCGTTTTCTTATTGTTTCTTAAAATCTAACATTTGTACACCTCTAGCGTTACATGTTACCCTCTCCCAATCTTCTACACTCCAATTTTTCTATTCGTTGCAAAGCTTGAGTTTTTCAGAGAAGAAAACGCTGTAAATAATTATTTTTTGCCGTTTTCAATAACATCGGATATATTTTTTCTTTTTCTTAAAGTTCCAATTTTTTAAATCGCAATTAGTAGCCAAAACTGTTTGCTGTTTGCATGAAGTTTTTGTTTTGATCATATAAGAGAAACTTAAACGCGCAAAAGTGAATATATAGGCTTTTTTTCTTCCAAAAATTTGCTTAATCTTGAGTTTGTTTTATATGGGCAAAACTATTTATATGTCCTCTTATTATTGCCAAAGACCAAATTTATAGATTTTGCTACATTTTTAAGTTATTTAATATGGTAAGCATCTATCCACCCGCGCTGTATACCTCCGTATAACAATTAAACCCATAAAGTTTATTGGCCTCCACTAACTTCCTTCTAAGTTTTCAATCAAAGAGAAGTGTAATTGCCATATATGTATGTATAGTTGACGACAGTAATATGAAAATCTTTTTATTAGGTATTTTCTGTAACTAGAGTCTTCAAACCCGAAGCGGAAACCGGTTTCACGTTTTTTGGATTTAAAAAACAATTTCGTTTTTTTAACACTCGGTTTCGTGAATTAAGTATTTGATTAAATTATACATAACACTTTTTATTTTACCCCATATTTTACGGTTAATGTTCTTAGATGCAATAGTCAGTGGTTGGTCCCTTTATTTGTTTACTGGGTAACCTAAATAAGCGCTCAAGGCATAACATCTAATAAATTTAAATGAAAATAGAGATAAAATCGCTAGATAATGCAGAGAGTAGCTAAAATTTAATTATTCTTACAAAAAAAAGAATAACAGTTTGTTTGCATCCAACTTCACTACCTATCTCTCTGTCAAAATCAAGAGCCCCCACGCAAGCCCTTAAGGGTCTGTGAGCACATACACAATCTCAACCAGAATCTCACAAAGAGAACAAAACATGTAAAAATTTTAAATCAGTAGCATACCAGCTTTCAACAAGGTAGGTTTGTGTCACTTTGCTAAATATTTAGCAAACCAACGCATTTTCATTTTAACAACTTTTTTTGGTTGGGAGCCTTTGGTCAAAATTGTTAGTTTACGCTCATCGCGTTTGTTTAGGTTTAGCAGTTAGTGCGCTTATTTATAATGTGTGATTCATACAGTTTCAACATAGTGAATTATTAGAGTTAAATTTCTTAACATCCACTTATAGTGAACGATTTTTCATCATCCAATAGTTTTTAAAAAACTAAATATGTTATGAAACCGTTTGGAACTTATTCCTTTTAATTTATTTATAAACTATTATTTTAGATAACTAAATCCAATAGTTTTAAAATACTATAATAGATAGAGCAAAAAATTTGATTCACAGCAGAGTACGAAAATAAACAAAACAAAACGAAACGCTTGTTTTGTTCTTTGCAGTGACTAAAACAAAGACAAAACCGAAAAATGCCATTTAGTTTTGAATTGTTTTTTGTCATAAACAACACAAACAAACAGTATGTACTTACATTCATTTAAATATGCTCAGGTAAAAAAGATTACAATGAGAACAAAACAAAAACAGTTTGAGAAGAAAACCTTTCGCAAACGTTTGCAAAGCCATTACGAGGGTGAGATGCTAAACGTTCAAAGACAAAAACAAAAAGCCCTGGTGGCCCCTAAAAATAATGACGATGCGCGAGATTTTTCGACTGTTATCGTCTTTAAAACCTTTAAATTTAATTAAATATTCTTTTAATTAAATTTGTGTTCAATTCATGCCTTCAGTTTTATTAGAATTTCTATATTTTGGAAAAAGAATCCAAATGGAAAAAAATTATTGCTGTCAGACAAAAAGTTTATAAATAAGAATTATTTTTAAAAATAAACTATATTTTATATGATTTTAATTAATTAAGCGTTCTTTTACCCAAATTAAAAAAAAAAACAGAAATTGATTGTTAGGGGTTGAGGTGAAAATATCTATAAAATTAATTAATAAATATTTTTATTTTCTAAATACATATATACAAATATTTGATTTGACCTCTTAAAATAAGAAAACTTAGCGACATATATACATGCATACTCATATATTAAGACACCAGTTATGAATTGAACAACTACTCCCAATCATTGATACGTACATATTTAATAAACTATTGCTATGCAATTCTAAATATTTATAAAAAAAATATATTTAAAAATTATAATAACCTGGGTTTCCCAGGCATCTATAAAAGTTGTATAGTTGTTAAGATTTACTACGTATTGATTTAAAATCGCATGATGCTGAAATAATACAAAATACAAAAAAAAAAAAACAAAAATATGCAAAACAAAAACAAAAACAAAGCAATTTATTAATAAAAGTTTCTATTAATTTTTTAGAATTATTGATTGGTAACACAATCATGTTTGGAATAATATAAAAATTTTATTTTTTTAGATATTTGAAATAAAAGTATTTATTTTATATTTAGCAATTATATATAAAATATTATAAAAAATCGTTTAATAATTAAACTAAATAAATAAAGAACTACTTGATGCACAAATATTTGCAATATTAAATACGCTTTAGTTTTATTTAAATTTAAGGTATGGGATTTTTTATGAGCAAACATTTTGAAATATTCTCTTATATACATATACTTATTTCGATGCAAAGGCATGGTTTTATTCATAAAGGCCGAGGCACATATCGTAACATCCTCGTACGTTATACGTTGCCGTCTTGAAAGGCCGGGGCACATAGAATCCGTCATAAGTTATACATACATCGTCTTTTTTAACGTACAAGAAAGTTGAAATACAGCTTTTCTATTGAGTGTTGTTACAATCAACATAGCACATAGAAGCCGTCATACGCAATACTTTGTGTATGACGGATTCTATGTGCCCAGGCCTTAACTGACATCAACGTAACCACGGATTAGGTTTGCACAGTGAGTACTTCGTTGGCGGATATTAAATCAGCAGGAAAAACACTTTAAACAGCTTCGATAAGTTTGTTCTTCATTGTATTATTTAACTTTATTTAATTTATTTTCTTGTATTTAAAATACAAAAAGCTAAATGAAAAAAGTCGACGTATAACGTATGACCAATTCTATGTGCATCGGCCTTAACTGTCTATTCCAATCGTTAAATTTAAAGCAATTTGACATCGATTTGTAGTTGCATATTTCGAATATTTTTATGTTAAATGCATGGTCTCACATATTTTTGTCGTTTAAGATAAAAAAGTATAACAGTTCACTATCACAAATATCACACATGGTCTTTAAAATGCAAAAGGCTGTTCTTATACCATTTGTACTCTCAAACTTAATTACGTAAACTTGAAGTACGAAGGTTGGTGGCGAAATTTCATAACTTTCTGCTTATACTTCTACCTTATACTCTAAATTTCACCTAATTAGTCCACAATTTTACTTAATTACAAATCATTATCTGATAAGTATAATATAAAAATAAATATTGGAGATAATAAAAATAACACATTTTTCCCATAAAACAACTTAATTTAATTTAAATAGAATCTAGAAATATTGTAACCCTTCGATTTATTGTATACATATGTATGTATACATTTTTTATTTATTGAATATTCAATGTATTTGAACTAACAATAAGTACTCAAATCTTAAGTCTAAAATAAAATTAAAAAAAAAAAAAACAAAACTACATGCAATGCCCAACCAGTAGTGCTGGCAATTTCTGCTACTTTTAATTACTCGATTCTACTCAAGAGTACTCAATACTTTTGCTGACATAATAAAAACGCACTGTTATTCAGTTTTATTGCTGTTGTTTAATTTTCTATTTGATTCTTTTCTAAGACGTTAACGTTAAAAGTATCGAGTAACTACTTTTGAGTATTGAGTACTCAAGAAAATTATCAAATACTCGGTACTCGGCACTACCAACCAGTGCTAGACACAAAAAGTTGTATGTTTCACGGTTGCTGTTATCATTTGCGGGTCATCCCTTTGATGAACGGACGAAAGAAGCAATAATATCCCTTCTTCTTAGTCGAATGTAACCAGGTTCATTTAGTATGTTACGGGCCAGCTTATTTGATGAGTTTCAAGCTTCTTTAAATATGTTGCTGCAAGTTTCGCTATTTCTACTTTAACTGTTGGCTTCAGACCTAGCTGAAGCCAAAGTGAAGCTGCGTTCACTTATGTTAATACGAGTTTTTATACTTAACGTAAAACTTTAAACTGCTCTCCTGTAAAATATATTTTTTTACCCTTAGGTCCCTTTTATTAGTCGCGGTCACATATGGATATTAGGTCTTCAAACCTTATGCTTGAGAAACGTCGATAAAAAGCGCAGAAGAGTATTTTCTTTCTTCAAATCTGTGTGTGTTTGTTGGATCGCACAGTGGTTTGAAAACGATTTATTTTGGACATAATTCGGTATCTCATGAATCAATGAAGATATCGTAATGAAATTTTACAGAAGGAAAGCAGAGGTGTTTCTAAGTCGTTGGCCCCCTAGTGTAAAGGAGGGCTTCTGGGTAAGATCCCAAGTTTGAGTACCTCGGGTATATAATTGTTAGGAAATATCAAAAAAGCCTCTAAATTCAAGAAATATAAATAAAAAAAGGTTTAATGAAAACCTAAAAATACAATATAACAAGAGTGGTTTAACAACACTTACAACGACTTATTTTAAATATGGTGTAAACCATAAATTACATGGAGGCCCAACTCTCAAATGTCAAAAAAGTGATTTTAAATGTCTTCACTTCACTTTCAAATATGTACACAATTTTGAATTTTTGCACTAAAAATTTATTTCCAATTAAATGCTTTTTGTAATTTTTCATTAAATTAAGTCTTGTTAGGTGAAATTTATTTTTGCACAGTATTAGGTATTGTTGACCACTCGAATAATATATGTATCTCACTTGTTCCTTTTAAAGAGAGTCAACTGAAAAAAAATTTTTAAATTTTGAGTTGACTCTCTTTAAAGGAACTAGTCAAGGCATATTTAACAAGGTGATAGCGTAAGGGAGAGGAAATTTCAGCAAAAAATTTTTTCAATTTTTTTATTTGGATTTTGACAGTAGAATACCTTATTAAAAATACCTTGTTAAAAAACCTTATTAATGTCAAACTCCATATAAAAAAAATTGAAAAAATTTCTCTTTAATATAAGCTCCGCCTTGTGCAGTCACCTGGTTAAATATGCCTTGGAACTAGCGCCATGGTAGAAAAATAGAAGGTAGAGCCATTCTCACTTTTTTTTGTGACAATTAACATTTGACAAAAATAAGGATTATGACGTTTCCGTTAAAATTGTGCTACCGTATCGATTATTATACATCCCCTTTTTGTTCTTTTTTGAAATTTGTTTTAAACCAATTTATTGATAAATCAAATAAAGAAAAAATGTTTTAATTTTTGAAAAAGCGTAGAAATTGGAAAATAAAATTCAAATAAATAAAAAAATATTTCAACTTTATAGGATTTATTAAAAAGGTTTCATTACCTTTTAAGTGAAGTTATTGATATTATTTTAATTTGTAATAATGAGCTGTGTATTTCAAAACTGCGAATGCACAAAATATTTTTGCAAAGACAAAAATATAAACTTTTTCAAATTACCTGCCTTGGCACACATTCGCATGCAGTGGCTAGATGCCTGTAAAATTTGTGAGACAGACTTGCCAGCAGAACCATTGGTGTGTTCGCCGATGTGTCACGATTTTTTTAGTTTGATTTTGTGTTGTGAACATCCTGCTACAAGTATCGTAACTTCCATCTCAAAATTCAGATCATTTTTTCCTTTTTAATCTTGGAGATTTCCATCCTAATGTTATTTTTGTATCATTACAAAAAACTTTTGTTTATCATTTAAATTACGTCCACTTAAATAAATTCTACAGAACAAACACTTAAAAATGTGACATACAGCACAAAAATCAATATTGTTTTCATCCAGCATCGTCTGTATAGCACATACAAATATATATTCAAAAATACTAGAATATTTATTGTTTAACTTTCAATGTAAATCTAAAATCAGTGCAGTGTCTACAAACTGGTATTAACTTTGACATAATATGTAAGAAAAAGCCGGCAGAATAACGTAAATGATTTGTTGAAATGGTACTCAATCTCAAGCAATAGGAACAATATCGAATTCGATGGTCTGTGAAATTTCGCTGGTTCTATAATTTCAAAAAACTTCCTAACAGAATTTATTTTATGATATAATTTATACTTTTGTTAATTTGTATAAGCCAAAATCTAATTTTTTGAAGTCTTTGGAATATTTAAATTCAATACTTTTAATATTTAACCGAAATTCTTTATCAACAAGTCAAAATTATAAGTCAAACTTATAAGTCTAATAATTATTAGACTTAACAAAATTAAATTTGGATGTAAAAATTATTAAGAAAAATTTTTGGGTAAAAAATTCTTTAGAATTAGATATTTAAATCGTAGTTTAAAACCACACAAATACATATGTGTATGTAAATAAAAAGATGAAAAAAGTTCGACATAATCACTTTTAAAAAGTGAACAGTGTTTTTGTCCAGATAATGATCAGCATAAAACAATATTAGTAATTAATATTACTAACTCACTTAATTTTCTAATAAAGAATTACACTTTTTTTTTTTAAAAACTTTGTGGGGGTTGTTTACCCTTTTAATTGTGTGGCAACGCTCATGTACTTTTGGCAAAAAAATTTAACTTCAAAAATCCTTATTTTTGTAAACAAAAATTTGATTGGAACTACCTTCTTTTTTATATCATGAATAGTGCGATATGCCTCTATGATGGAGAATGTCACTTAATTATTGAATCAAATATATATACAAAAATGTATATGATAATTAAAAAATTGTTTATAAAAATTCAAATATTGATTTTGCTTCAGTTTCAAATAAATAAAAAAATATTTACTTCTTTGATTAAAAAAATTTAACAACGAAAACCTTATATAAATATTTTACCTTCAATAATTATTTCGCCTCAGCTAGCAATGTAGAAAAAATTCAAACACGCTAAAATAAGATTCTACGTATGATTACAGTTGCTCCCTAGTATATAAAAAACTCGAACATCCAGAAAGACCTAAACATGCCATCAGTCAAAGCAGAAATAGCGAAACATGCAGTAACGTATCTAATCTCATCCACAGCCTTTGGCGCATAACATACTAAGTTAACGTGGTTACATTATAAAAAGAATAAAAAGAAGAAATACTGCTTTTCTTGGCCGTACATCAGAAGGATGATCCGCAAATGATTGCAACAACCGTGAAACAAACATTATTTTTGTGTAGCACTGACTGGACTTAAAAAGCATATTTTTTATTTTAGACTTAAGATATGAGTAATTATTGTATAATTATTGAAGATACAATATATAATACACGAACAAAAAAAAAAAATAATAATTACTTCTACCATATTTTACATTTATTAGCCGTGGGATTCATTTTACTACCCACTGAACAATTGTAGACCATTGAAAAATCATGACTATTCATTAGAGTACCCAGTACTCGATACTTGTCGATTACATGTTCTTCCGTCAATTCTTGCCAGTAGTCAGCTTCTTTATAAGATCCACACCATATCTGGGCAAAACCCAAAAAGAATAATTGTTCAGGAGACAAATCTATACCCGGCATTTTTTCTTGGTGCTTTAAAGCTGATACAGAGTCCAGATCTTGAGATGCTTTTTCCATGTAGCGGCGATAAGCCCTTAAAGCTCCAAGCAAGCCTCCACCATCAGCAATGTTTTCATTTTTTGTTAGATTGCCGTTAACGTAACGATTGATTTCTGGTACTAAATAACTATTATACTGATCCACATAACATTTGGTACGTTCTTTGAATACCTTGCCCGCTTTGCTGTTTTCATCATAATTTTCACCCATCGCATTGAAGCCATGTATAAATTCATGGCCTACTACGTAACCCAACGTTGCAAATTTCAAAGAGTTTGGCCATGCCGTGTTGTAAACGGGTTCATTTAAAATTCCCGCCATCACATAAATGGAGTCATCAATCCCATTGTAAAAAGCATTGGGTTGCATGCCATATAATAGTTCCAGATGTTTCGTAGTATAGGGTAATTTTTCATAGTGTAGACCATTGAAACGCTTCATATATTGTTTAAATTTACGCAAGTTTAAAATGTTCGCTTCATAACTGCTATTAACAAATTGTAGTTTTTTCAATTCTCCTATCAAATGTTTGGTAAACCTTTTTCCTTCATAACGTCCAATATATTCGTCAAATGCTGATTCTCTAAGTAAAGCCACCTTACGAGTGTTTTCATCCAACCAAGTGGCTTCTTTTAACATATTACGTAAACTTTTACGTAGTTCTTTAATAATATAAGAAATTTCATTACGAAGTTTATCGTTGAAGAACATCTAAAAGCACGATAAAACAAATTTATCAATTAGTTTTTTTATTCAGGCAATTTAAAAATTATGACACTATTCGTTAATTACAGTAATAATTTTCAGGAATTAAAATTTTTTTTGATCTTATAACGAACTATTTATGAATACAAATTATTATAAATTTAAAAATTGAATATTGTAAAAGCGGTGTAAGTTAGTCTCAGACGTATGTATATAAACATTTGGCAGCACTACTAGGCACATCTCATGTATCTAATTCAGAAGATAGAATTTATTTTACTAAAAGAAACGTATAGACGGAAACTAGTGGTCAACTTGACAAAGAGCTTTTGTCAAGCTTTTGTAGCAGGGTGAGTAAAACGGTAGATCACATCACATGTAATTAGATCTGTCATCAATTTTGTCGAATGAGAAAAATAGAATAGTGTGAAAGCAAATTGCACTGAGTAGGAAAGAAAATACGGTAAATCCCTGTCTACATTAGTCATTAACATGTCTAACAAAAGTCAAACTTCATATAACACAGAAAAGGTATTACAAATAATGTTTTTTTTTCATATGAAGTTTGACTTTTGTTAAGACTTGTTGATGTCTAAGTCCCCTTTTAAAATAGACAGAAACAAGGCAGACAGACGATTATATTTCTTAAGTCGGCTTCTACTGGATTAAAATTTCTCAACAAAGTACATGTACCACAGATTTTCAAACACACACACACACACACTTTACTTTACAAATCCAATAATAAAATGTTCAAGAAACTTTCTGTCTTGTTTATGTCCAATTGTAAAAGGTTTAAGACAGAGCAAAAGAGAATTCAAAAAATGTCAGATCTGTTTCTGTCATATTGTAAAACCGGTTAATGGACACTTTTATTTTTTAACCTTTTAAAAAGATGAAGATTTTTCATTAGACCAGTGGTGCACTTTAATGTAAGCAGTGTTACCAACTGTGAAGATTTATCATATATTTGTATATTTAAAATAAATATAATTTAAACAAGATCAATTTGAGCCGTATTTAATATATGATATTTGAACAGAGACAATATGGTTTCCGCAGTAAAGAAAACTTCTGGTTAAACAAAACATTTGACATGTTTTGCCTTTGTCAGACAAATCGTTAAACAGACCAGGAGCGTAATTCATTCTGACGAACTCAGTAAATCTTGGAGTTCCAGAAGAATAGACAAAAATTTTTTTTATGTAAAGACGCACTAATAATGTATTAAAAGAATTATAGATGTCAAAAAGTGCTTTCGAGTTCTGCATGAAGCTAGCAGAGCTAATCATCAAATAGTGAGCGACCCCGAACTCAAAAATTTTAAAAAAAGTAGCCAGTTGTTTAAGCCATTCGAGTTTGTAGCGGCGCCACAATTATATATTTGTAGCGTAGCACACCAATTCACGGAAAAGCTTTAACTAGAAAACACATGTTATTCTCGGAGAAGCCTGTGTCAAATTCAGAGTAGGTTACTTTTGTAGTTTTCTAAATATAAGATAACTACCGACCTAATGACTCAAAAACACACGATATTCGTAGAGTAAAATAATTCAATACTCTATTTTAGTTCCATAGTTTCACTACAAAAAATTTTCATTGTGTGTACGAGGTACAAAGACCATTGTGACTATGCGTGTTAGCACACATGCCCAGTGTCCCAAGTTAGTCTATGTTTTGCTAGGCTATACACATTAGTATGAGGGTTACTTGTGAAAAGTTCAAGACTCTACCTATTATAGTTCTCTAGATAAATTGTCTTAGATCGAAACATTAACATGGTCCTTCATCGGTAGAACGCGTCATACAATTGCAAACCAATCTATTGAGTAATTTAAGCAAAATATTTGGTATGATAGAATTTATTACTTCGCGTTGGGATCCATTTTAAACCTACGAAAAATGAAAGCCATTTAAGCATTCCTTGTACTTGTGGGAGAGCTATACAAAACAAATTTAATTAAGGAGGACTCTGTATTTTCAACTAGCTAAGCGAAATGAAAATTTCGCTACTAAAATTGGCTACACTGCAAACACAAAGCAATTATCCATAACTAGGTGGCCCCTTATTCTTCATATAATTCTCTTTGCGGTTTTAAAAGCAATGAAATGTCCTTACTTGAAGTTATGTAATGATTTATTGCTGCTTACTTTGGATTTGGATACTTATTAATCGATATCGAGTAGGCATCGATACTTCACGACTAATACCGTATCGAGTAAAAATAACACAGTGGTATCGTTTCACCCCTGCATAAAATAGTATGGAACACACAACGTGTTGTACAACATGAAAAAATATTAATATTTTTTTATGTTTATTACAACCGACAACATAACTTTACTACAACAAGCCAACAAACGTTGCAACTCGTGTGCAACCTAATCAAGTTGGTACAATGGTTGTACCGTTTGTGGCTTGCTTCACAGTCTAAACATACTGTTCGAAGCACAAAAATTAAAATCGTAGTAATTATAAATTTAAAACCTATGGCGAAGGATATAAAATGACTCAGTAGTCAATATTATTTATGAAATTGCGATTTTGTGTTAAAAAATTAAAATAAATTAATTAATTTTAAGGAGTATGGGTTGGACTCGCGTAGTCAATCAATAAATTCATTGTTGGAATAAAGACGTTTTGCTTGTAATTTTATTTTCTGGTTATTTTTTGAATGAAAATGTGATTTTTTTATAAATTTAATTTTTATAGATGTAATTTCTTAATTCAATTTTTCTTCATTAACTTCAAGAAAAACGCAAAAGCAAGTTAAGTTGCAATCACTGCAAATTTAGTACTTGCATTCCAGTTGTCAAAATGACTGTGTCTTTGGTTTTTATAAAAACCGAAGGTTTCTTTTGACAGTTTAAAAAATTAATGGCCACTTCCCTTTTGTCTAAAAACGTGTCAACAGCAACAGCTTTCAACTTTGGTTTTATGTTCTTCGAATCTCATGAACATTCAACATTGGTTTTGTATTTTTTTGAATTTTTATAAACTTGCATTAATAATACAATTTCAATAAAATTAATTGAAAATAAATCTAATTTATTTCTTTTCGGTTTTATTCCCCAAAAAGTCTTTATGATTATAGTTGCTCTACTCCGAGCATTTTTATAATCGCAAACTTTTACCTCCAATTTAGATTACTGAGTAATTTTTCTATTTTCTTCTTATCTACCATCGTTTTCTTGGGAGATAATATTCTGGTGTTTACCATACATCACCCGATTTCGCTCAGCAATCTTTCAATAAACATACCATTTGTACAAGGGGAATTAGTAACTTTTATTTATCCAAGGGTATATACATACTTAGGATTCGGTATAACCATGGGTATATAAAATGTCATGGCCATCGTTTTTAAGCAAAAATTATTTTGTTTAGTTCAGTAGACCTTTTTGACATTTCTTATTCATTGTCTGAAAATTTGTTAATTTGAAATGTCGCTATCTTTTCGGACCCATCCTTCTGAGCATAACATCCCATTATTGAGAAAAAACAAAAGTTAAGTCAAACCTTCTTATATGTTTATCTTTCCATTCGCTTCCTTTTATATACTTCGAGCTTTATCTTTTTTCTTTACCTGCACACCTGACCTGAGGAGAGTAAGAATATTAAATAAAATGTTTATAAGTTGAACGATTCAAATGTCGATATGTAATTCCATAATTTAAGAAAAATTTCCACATATGGACTAGGGATCATGAAATACTTTCAGCAATGATTGGCAGTATACATAGTTTTTTAAGCAAGTCTTTATTTTTCTGCTTCCAGCTATAGGATTTTAGAATATCGATGTTAAATAGATAAAAGACGTCCAGCTCAAACAAGGCTGAATGATACTTTTACATGAATTTAGATTAAAACATACGTACGTAAAATGGGCTTCCACAAAAATTACATATTGTTATATATTTCTTAAAAAATCTTATTTTTATTAAAAAAGATTGATTGGCTAAAAAAACCAAAAAATCAATAATTTTGGAATTTTTACATTGAAAATCATTTAGTTTTGAGCCAACGCATATTAATCAGGTAGCCTCACTGCAGAGGGGAAATATTAAGGCGAAAATTATAATTTTTTTGACAGTTAAACTTACAATTTTTCCCCTTAAGTGGAACGTGAACTATCAAACTTCATATAAAAAAAAATAAAAATTTCGGCCTTAATATTTCCCCTTCGTAGTGAGGTTACCTGATGAATGTGCCTTGTTTTGAGCTGAGAAATGGTATCACCTTGAAATTTTTCTATAATATTTAATATGTTTTCAAAATTTTACTCAATATTTTGAAAAAACTGGGTACTGCAAGTTTAAAAAAAATTAATTTTGAAAAGCTTATATATCGTTTATTTTAAGACATAGTTTGTAGATAGAAGCATTATTTTGTATATCTTAACTAGAGCTTTAAGAAATGCAAAGCTCTAAAAGAATTTTAAAGTGTGAGGTTCTCGACTTTGAGATACTCCTCTATACCCATGTCAAATTTTGGATCAATCAGACTAAATATTTTGATTCTGCCCCACTCTGCCCTGTGCGTGATCTCTCAGCCACCATTAATTAGGTCTTAGTACGTAAAAGTAAAACGAAAACTTTTATTACATATTCTGGTGCGACAGATGTTAAAAGTGGCGTTCATGACATTTACCACCACATTTTAGTTTTTACTTGAGAAGTTTATTTCGCAACATGAAATAATGAATTTAAACCTAAATTTTTTTACTTTAGCATACGTAGTATAAGTAAAGCATTGCCTAAGAAAAGAATCTATGTCGGGATTTTAACGGATTTTTACGTTCTGAGGTCTCCTGAATCTATTTTGACTATTTTTGTGCTGATGTCTGTGGGTGGATAATGGATATGCATGCCACTATTCTTATGAAGGCTCTACAGGTCATACCGTTTCACATACCTAAATGATGAAGAGCTGAATTGTTTTTGGGCATAATCGGGAAGGTGCAAGAGCTAGTTTACTGGACACCCCAAACTGAAAATATTTTTCTTGATACGAGAATACTTTGAATATACTTTATTTTTTAACCGACTTCAAAGAAAGAAGGAGGTTATCAATTCGTCTGAATGTTGCTTTTTTTATGTTTGTGCCCGCAGAATTCAGTCATTTCTGAACCGATTTTAAAAATTTTTCTTTAATAGAAAGGAAATGCTTACAGATTGGTCCCATTTTAAAAGAAGATCAGAATTTTGAAAATTAAAGGGTGTCCCCATACCACATACGTGTGTTATGAACCGTAAAGGCCACTCTTTTAAAATTTTAAAAAACTGCATATAACTATAGTTGCCAATAACAGAAATTAATAAAAAAATAGACTTCAAAATTAAAGGGTGTCCCCATATGTGACGTCAATTTAAATATATGAACCATTGTAGACAATCACTTGAAAATTGGACAGAATGTCGAATATTTATAATCAGAAATTAAATATTTATAATTAGAAGTTAAAAGGTGTCCCAATAGTTGATGTAATTTGATGTATATTGCAAATCTTTTGAACCGTAACAGAGAGACGGTTGAAATTTACAAAGAACCTGTATATCTAAGTCCTTTATAACATCAAGTATATAATTTAAATTTGGAAACTAAAGGGTGTCCCCATAATTGATATAATTTTACCTATCTAGCCCTATGTTTTGAACCGTTATAGACAAACACTTGAAATTTAGACAGAATCTCCACTACTATGTCCCGTATAATAATCTTTATAAATATTTAAAGTTATAAAGGGTGTCTCAATAGTTGATGTAAATTGATGCATATGGCCAAACTTTTGAACTGTTTTAGACAGACATTTGAAATTTACAAAGAATCTGTACTTTAAAATAAGTGTTTAATTTAAAATTTTACATTAAAGAGTGTCCCCTAGGTGATATTGCTTAACCTATATGGCCATATCTTTGGAACCGTTACTTTTTATTGCTGTGTCAGTAATAATAAGTGTAAAAAAATTAAGGGTGTCCTCTTATCTGAGTTAATTTGTCGTATATGGCTCTATCTGCTGAACCGTTATGGATAGACATTTGAATGTACAGAACGTATATTACTATGTCCGTTAGAGCAACAAGTATAAAAGAATTTGATTTGAGTACTATTTCTTACAGATTACTTCCTTTCAAATTTTTAGTTAAGAATTGATGCACATATATTTGTTTTGTAGTTGGTTTTTTTGCAAGAAATATATTATGTAATATATCCATAAAAATATCTTTTTCCATAAGGTATGGTAAAGTTAAGTGTAGGCAACTCCGGATTTTTTTAATTAATGTATTTTCTTTCCCGAAATATTGCGTGACGTTCAAGACATTTTTACACGCACTTGCCATTAAATACAGACAAAAATGAACACGTCTAGTTAAGAATAGAATGTTAATTATGGTTACAAGATGAGTTAACATATTAAAAAAAGCTTTTCATTTGACTTAAAATCTGTAAATCAGGCAACTTACCTTCATATATAAATGATCAAAGAAGTATTTCATTGAATCTTTAATATTGGAAATGCAAAATTCTTTCTGAAATTTTTGATCTGTGAGGCGAGCATCCGTATGAAACAGAAATTTCAGAGACAAATAATTTGCAGCAGCTCGTTTATGTTTTTCACAAATTTCATCTATCCTTTCATACAAGTAGAAGCATGGTGTGCAGCATTCTTCGTACTCATCGATATTTTTTTCAAAAGGTTTACCCAACCAAGCAATTTTATTATAAATACGCCATGTTTCTTTAATTTTAGATTTTTTCATTAAACTCGTCAATGCTGCACATTTATTGCCGTCTTCGTTAAATTCGTCCATAACTCTCAAAATTTCCTTAAGAAAACCAAATATCTCAGCGACTACGTTGTCTATGTCTTTTTTCTCTACCCCATAGATGGCCAGAATGTCACGTATGCGTTTTTCATTTTCTTTGTACGCATTTGAGGAACTATTCCCTACAGTGGCATAGTGCAGTTTAACGTCAAAACCAAAATTTGGCATTTCAAAATAAGGCGGAAAAGGATATTCTGGTATAATCTCTTCATTTACAAAAGTTTTAATACCATAGTTGCTTAAGTGAGCAGTCATATTAAGCCAGTGAAAGTTTTCGCTGTTCCAATCGGTATCAACGGCAGGAAAACCGCCTATATTTTTTAAAGCTGATAAATATTGTGGAGAAGCCCTCATAGGATGCAGTTCAGCTGCCATGCAATTGTTGTAGAATTTGTTTGCCAACTCAAATTCTGCGGTATATTCAGGAGCCATATAATTAATGTCAGACCTTTGTAAAATATTGTATACAATTTCGTCGAGTTTATATTCGATATCGGAAATATAGCTACGTTTTGTTTTTGTCATATGTTCGTCCATTACATTCTTCCAATTACCGCAAGCGTATTCGTAGAAATCATTGCAAGGATGTACAGAATGATTCATGAATGATAACATTCGGGTCGCATAATTGCTGCGATAAACGTGTTCTTTACTGAAGTTTATCTCGTTGTTAACATCTGCCTTCTGGAACCCATTCGAACTCGCAGGTTTCGAAAGACTAAAGTTTAATGTTGTTACCAACACAATACTGGCTAATAAGAATAAACCATTTAGCTTGATCATATTCTATATTTTAATTCTTATCGTCCTAATAATTATATTTTTTCTGATTCACCATCAATTGATACTAATTCAAAATAACAATAATTTTCGTGCGCGAAAAAAATCCACATTAAAATTATAGCGCGCGTCGTTCTATTCCTACTTTTTTGTTTCTAAATTTCGTGTTGTGTTCCGTTTATTTATACTTTTCAGTGGGCCATACATTAAAATTTTTTTTAATTTTACCATCAGCAGTAATTTGTTAATGTCATGAATATCTTCTAATCTTATCTTTCAAAAATAAATGTTTCTTAGAAAATCTAGGGATTTATAATATTTATGTTTTTTAAATTAAACTATTAGATGAATAAATTTAATATCATTAGATCTTAAGCTGGTATGTGATACAGATTCACGTCAGTGTGTCGCTCGTCGCCCTAACTTGATGATGGTCTTACCACTGGGTGAAAATAATGCGTCTACCAAAGCCCTTGTGTATAGCGACTCAACAAGTAGCAATTTTAGAACATGACTAGCAGAACCATTCTTGTTTAGAAGTTGGAGGCCATCATAACTCCTGAGACACCATTGGTGCCTCTGTCGAAGTGCAACAGCACATGGCTCTACCTGCAATTTGGTCCAAACTACAGCCGAAGGGCATCTCTAATAACCGGTTACAGGGACTGGGGAAAGAAACTTCTGTCTTTCAGAACCAATAATCACATCCCACGCTGGTGCGTGTTACAGATTCACTGTCTGGCTCGATGCCTTAACTTGAGGGTGGTCTTACCACTGGGTGAAAATAATGCATCTAACAAGGCCCTTATTGCGCATAGCGACACAACAAAAAGCAATTTTATAAAATGGCTGGCAGGACTATATATATTTCGGAGTTGAAGACCATTTAAATGCCGGCACACCATTAATGTCTCTGTTGAAGTGCAACAGCACATTGCTCTCCCTGCGATTAAGGTTTTAACCACAGCTACCGCGTTACTCGTCGAAGGGCTTCACCAGTACCAGTTCTTATCTTCTAGTTTCAGGTCCCAGCAAGCCTAGAGAACTGGTGTCCCCATATACCCTGGATCAATTGACGTCTGGCTGGTGAAAGTCTACAAGAAAATTTGCCCGGGGGTCTCAAGCTGGTGTAAAGAAAGTATCTCAACGGTAAAAATAGCCCTTGCAAGCTATGAATATCTCTCCACAAGAAATAAAAAACGATTACAGTTTGCTCGAGTTGTTACCGTCGAAATATTGTAAGTCTCAAAATTTGATTTTCGTTTTTTGATGAAAATCGATTATGTATGGCCATTCGCATCATCTCATAAAATTTCATAACTGTAAAAATATCCGTTACGAAGTTCAATAAAAGCAATTTTAGTGTATGTTTGTTTACATTTTTGAGTGACCGCGTAATAAAAGTAGCTAACATTGTTCTTTCAAGAAGTTATGCAACATTAATTTTTTTTTATAACATTTATTATTTATTACATACAATGAAATTTATAATCAAGCTTAAGTTCGTTTTTATTCTCTCTAAGAAAGAATTAATTAAATTACAAATTAGGTGATAATATTAAAGAAAAATTGGGAAAATTTAATTTTTAGACACCCAGCACGAGTGGAATGCACATTTTCTAGACAGCCACGTCCGTCATCAGCACTACTTGTATCTAATCTACCTAGGGTAGTGTTTTAGTTGTAAGCATCATCTATTTAACCAACCAAACCCAGATAAAGGAATACGAGAAAACTTGTATTCAATTATCAATCGTCAATTGGTGAGAACGAAGTCTTTATTATTTATTGTATCTTCATTATTTTTTATTTAACTAACAATAATTACTCATATCTTAAGTCTAACATAAAAATATACTTTTAAGTCCACCCAATGCTAGACAAAATTAATGTTTGATTCACGGATATCACAATCATTTGCGGGTCATCCCTCTAATGTACGGCCAAGAAAGGCAGTATCTCTTCTTTTTAGTCGAATGTAACCAGGTTCACTTAGTATGTTACGCTCCAAAGGATTTGGATGAGATTCAAGCTTCTTTAAATACGTTACTGTATGTTTCGCTATTTCTGCTTTGACTGATGGCATGTTTAGGTCTTTGTGGATGTTCGAATTTTGTATATACCAGGGAGCAGATGTAATCATACGTAGAATCTTATTTTGGCGCCTTTGGATTTTTTCTATATTGCTAGCTGAGGCAGTGCCCCATAATTGGATGCCATAACACCAAATTGGTTTGAGGATAGAATTGTACAGAAGAAGTTTACAATCTAAGCTTAGGGTGGAGTTTCTGCCAATAAGCCAATTTAGTTGTACTGTTCTTTTAGTATAAACTTTCTATTCGTTAAATAATTTTTTAAGAGCTTATAAAGGTTTTCGGGCAAGTTCAGTTTAACAAGTTAAGTTTAACTTATATATTAGGCCTTCGTGCCAAATCTTATCAAATGCTTGAGAAACGTCGATAAAAAGTGCAGAACAGTATTTTTTTTTATTTCTTTAAAAGTTTTTTTAATTACATTTACTAATCCGTGTGTTTTTTGGATCGTACTATGTTGTTTCCTACAGCCGAATTGATGGTTCGGAATACATCCTTTCGCGCTAAGAATTGGATTTAGCTTAGTTATTAATATTCTCTCAAACAGCTTTGATATGTTTGATAAAGGGCTTATAGGTTTGTATGATTCTACTTTTGTGTGGTCAAAGATACCTTCCACTCTGTGGGAAAGTACTCAAGACGTAAGATGGCATTAAAAATAAAAATAATAATTCTGCGCCCTATACGGTTCAACTCAACTAATATCTTGTTACTTGTTTTATCAACGTCAGGGGCCTTTTTGGTGTTTAAATCCATTATTGCCCTTTCAATATCGCTAAATTGAAATCTTAGGGGTATTTCGGCACTAGTCTCTACTGGTGGCAACTCAACTATATCAGTACATATATTTGGAGTGAAAACCTTCTTCAAATGTCCAACAAATAAATAGCCTTTTTCGGTATCGTTTCTTGCCCAGTCTCCACAAGAAGTTCGCAAGGGTGGCTTACGTACGACTGGTCTATTAAGATTTCTACATGCCCGCCATAATGAATAATCTGATTGTGCAGTTGCGTCGAGGTGTTCCAAGTAATTTTTCAGAGATGCTACTCTTCTAGATTCTAACAGTTGTCGTTTCGTGCAATCTTTAAGTCTAGATTTGAATTGAGGAGATCTGTGTTATTGCCACTCTCTTCGAATTTTTCTTTTTTCAGCCAAGAGCCGCTCGACATGCAACATTAATAATTGCAAAAGTTATCATCATAGCGCTCTCCATAAGGATATAGAAATTGTTGCTAAAACAGGCGGTAATGATCAGAGGTTGAACTCGAGAAACCATTTTCAGACAAGAGAAATGTTTAAAATACTATCAATAACATTGCTTGGTACTTCTGGATCCTTTAACACGTATACAATGCTTGACGAAAATTCGGAAGGAAGGTCATCTGAGCTTACACTTAATGATATGGAGAAAAAACGATCACAGAAGATTCTTCCGTAGTAAATTTGGAAATAGAGGGAAGGGCATTTCGAGGAAAAGATTCTCCCTTAGCAATATATTAAATGTTAAATATCTTTATTTGACGTGCCAATCCTTTTTTCCGATAGAATTCGAATCCGATAGAATTCGAAACTGCTTTAAAAAAGCAAATTACGAAGAATTAATTTACCTTTTGTATAATACAATTTGGCTGGATTTACTATCTAATACCTGTGCTTTTCAATCAATTATTTACTATTTTCATGAATGTATTCCAAAAATTAAGATATGTCCTAAAACTGGCCTTCAATGGAATTCAAAACGGTTGTCCAATCTAAAAAACATAAAAACAAAAGTTTCAAACATTATAAGAGGTGTGGATTACTTCCTGATTACGCTAAATGTGTGGTTTCACGTTGCACTCGAAACGCTGCTTAATCTATCTATCTATCTATCTATCTATCTATCTATCTATCTATCTATCTATCTATCTATCTATCTATCTATCTATCTATCTATCTATCTATCTACCTACCTATCTATCTATCTATCTATCTATCTATCTATCTATCTATCTATCTATCTATCTATCTATCTATCTATCTATCTATCTATCTATCTATCTATTTATCTATCTATCTATCTATCTATCTATCTATCTATCTATCTATCTATCTATCTATCTATCTATCTATCTATCTATCTATCTATCTATCTATCTATCTATCTATCTATCTATCTATTTATCTATCTATCTATCTATCTATCTATCTATCTATCTATCTATCTATCTATCGTTCAACAGTAAACTTTAACAAGCATATTATTATGATGGTAAATAAAGTTCGTGGGTACTAGCCTTTATTAAACGTTGAGCTAAGGAATTCCCTAAAACCTAATAATTCTTAATTAGAAGGTTTTCAATAATTACTTAGGTTTTTAATAATTTAAAATGTTTTTTCTATTGGTTTTAATAATAAATAAAATAAATAAAAACGTGTATATAATTAATATAAATGTATTATGTATTATTATATGCTTTAGAAATAATAAATTCTAAAATTCGTTCGCATGATACATTGAAATAATGCATTTTTTTCCTAGGACCTCTTCAAAAAAAGAGCTAAAACGTAGCTCTTTTAATTTTTAACCTCCCCGTCTACATTAGGTATCAACATGTCTCAAAAAAAGTCAAACTTCATATGAAGAAAACATTATTATAAATAATGTTTTTTTATATGAAGTTTGACTTTTGTTAAGACTTGTTGATGACTAATGTAGACTGGGGGTTAAGAACAGCACTTTATGCTTAGTTCAATCAATTTTCTCTTTTTACCCTTTATTCTTTCATATTTGAGTCAATAACATATTTTTTAATTTATATAAAATATGTCTTAAAAAGATGTAATACATAGCTTCTGTTCAAGTTATGATTTACCAACAAGCGTATTTGGAAAAAAATAATTATTTGACTCTATTTTAAAATTACTGTTTATTTTAAATGCTCTAGATTCAGCCCTGTTCGGTAAATGTAGCAATTTAGTATATCTGAAGTACTAATCACGAAAGAAGTTATATATTTTTATTCTGGCCATTGGTCAGGTAATTTTACAAAAAAAAAAATACTTTTTTGTGATCACCATTCCCCATGAAAATCTAAAAAAAGCAATACAAAGTTTAACAATTTTCACTGTGAAGCAGTGTATATAATTCAAAAGTCAATAGCATAAAAAACGCCTGCAAATATAAGAAAAATATTAAATAAATAAATATTTAATGAAACAAATGAAAATTCTACTCCATTCACTTTCGACAATTAAAAGTAAAGCGAAATGAATTAATAACGGATTTCGGTTGCTGAACACTAAGAAAAGTGAATTCGCATCGTCGTAATAGAAAAAGTTCGGATTCGGTTTACAGAACAGAGTTGATTATAATTTAAAAATGTATGTATATTTTTATAAAACCTAATTGAAATTTTTGTAAATGTAAAACTGTAATTTTAAAGTATAAATTATAAAAATAAAATAGACAAAGCGGAATTCACATTTTCTAAACAGCTACGTCCTTCATCGGCACTCTTCGAATCTATCTACTTAGGGTAGTGTTTAGTTGTAAGCATCATCTATTTAACCAACCAAACCCAGATAAAGGAATACGAGAAAACTTGTATTCAATTATCAATCGTCAGTTGGTGAGAACGATTTATATTCTCTCAAACAGCTTCGATATGTTTGATAAAAGGCTTATAGGTCTGTATGATTAAACCTTGGTGTGGTCTTTTCCAGGCATAGGATTCATAGTAATCAAAGAAATCTTCCACTCTGTAGGAAAGTACTCAACACGTAAAATGGCATTAAAAACAGAAAGAATAATTTTTTAGGCTATACGGGGCAATTCAATTAACATTTTGTTACTGGTTTTATCAATTCCAGGAGTTTTCTTAGAGTTTAAATCAGTTATTGCCTTTTCGATATCTCGAAGCTCAAACCTTAGAGTAACTGCCGGACTAACATCGATAGGTGGCAGCTCAGCTATATCAGTCGAGATAATTGGAGTAAACACGTTTTTTAAATGATCAACAAACAGATTACCTTTTTCGGTATCATTTCTTACCCAGCCTCCACAAGAACTTCGTAATGGAGGCTTACGTACGACTGGTCTTTTAAGATTTCTTCATGCACGCCATAATGAATAATCTGATTGTGGGGTTAGGTCTCTTCGAGATTCGAGTAGCGGCTAAGAATCCGCTTCGTGAAATCTTTAAGTCTAGTTTTAAGTTGAGGAGATCTACATATCTCTTTGCCACTCTCTTCGAATTTTTCTTTATTCAGTCAAGAGCCGCTCCTCATCAGCAGAATGAATGTGATTGAATCTGACTATTTGCCGGGTTACTGTTGCATGTTGAGGAGCTAATTTGATGTTTAGATCTGGTGTTCTTAGCCGGATATTTTTCGAACATGCGTAATGAGATACTTTCTATACTTCAACCAATTTATTCTTGTGGTAGTCCTTGGTAATACGATATTTTGTTGGTTCCATATATAGACAATAGTGGGTGAATGGTCTGAGGATAATTCTAGTGATGCTTCAGCTTTAATAATTTCTCTTGAAATACCCTTAAACTCGCCAAAATCAATAACAAGTGCATTTGGACAGGCGGGAATACCAGCGAGTCCACTTTTGAACGATAGCTTAACACTATTTCTGGCTGATAAGATCTGTGATGTACAGATTAGTGATAGTTGTATCAGTTGGATATAAGTATCTTACCTCTGCAAAAGTTTTAAGTAGACGCTTAAAACAATCATAGAAGTTATACTCCTATGGCTTCTATTTCAACAAATATTAAAATAAAGCTATAATTTAAAGGGTGTTCCCATCGAGGCAGAGTTTATGTATTTCTACGTCCGCTATAACAATCATTACTTAAGATCAAATAATAAAAGGTATCCCATAGTTGTGATTTTGATGTAAAATATAACAACTGAAAGTTGTACTACAATGTCCGCTGCAACAGTAATTTTGAAATATATGGAACCTTAATAAGAATAAGTAATCAAGACATGGATCGCTACATCCTTCCTCAGCATTCTTGGTATCTATCTATATAACGACCTTAATAGGCAAACGAAAATATAAAAATAGGCTAACTATATATACAAATATCGTCGCGTTTATTCTTAAACCACCTAAGCGCCAAGAAGTAGTTTTTCAGAAAACGAAAAAAAACTTAATAACTTCTTTAATATGGGTTTCAAAATAACTTTTTTTTGCAAAACATGGCTGTGCCACTCTCTGAATGGTATACAAACTTTTTTTTTTTTAAATTTGTTACTTACAATTAATTGCAGCCAAATCTGTCGCTTACGTGGTTTTGGCGCAAACAGCAAATTGCAAATTTCTGTGTGTAAATAAACATTTATTTTTGTATTTATCAAAAAAAAAAACTTTTAACTTTACTAAAAATGCTCCAATTGGCCTGCAACTTTCATGATTTTTTTTATCTTACATACAAAAAACTTAGTGGTTGAGACTTTAACATTTCCAACTTGAAATATAAAAACCATTATATTTTGTATGCAAATGTCAATTGTATGGCGCTTACGAGGTTTTGAAAATGGATTTATTTATTTTTCATACAAACTTGTTAAGATGAAAATGTAGTCTGGTGGCAAATGTTATTTACTACCGTTTTTATGGTAGTAATTTCGAAAAAATGTCGCTTACGTGGTTTAAAAAGAAACGCGACGATATGTCCTAACCTAATCAGTACGAATGTTATAAAAGAAAGTAGAAAATTGCCTTCAAAATCTATCTGTACAATAAGTAAATTTCAAACCAGTGTTGGAAAACTGTTTTTCAAGTAATAGGACTTATTCGGTAAGATAGTAAACGAAACACAAAAAATATAAATAAATAAAAATCCCATTTCTGGTATTTTTAAAACTCTTTTTAGGAATTGTAGAAATTAAAGCGCTCGGAAGTAGCACCATGCAAAGATTCGGCTTATGTACACAGTATAACATATACACGGACATACCCTCCCTTCTCTTCCTTCGTCACAAAGTGATGAAAAAATCTAAAACACATAGCCACTAGGTATGGTATTTTTATAGGTATTTTTATATGTGTAGTTGGAGTAAAGACTTACTGAGATATAATGGTATACAAATTGCCTAGTTTAGTACATACTCACTGACTCTCTCATCAATACTAAAGGGCACTTTCACTATACCTATACTTATATAGCTGAAATTTGGCACACAGGTTGGTCCCGGTATTTAAGAAGTCAGATAAATCTAAAAATTAGAAATTTTTATCTCGATACGCTCAATCACGATCTTGTTATCTCTGAATTGGGTCGTGCGAATAGAGTAGAATTTAATGTTCGTAAAACTTAATGTTGTATGCTTACGCATAGAACTTTGTTTGAATATGTTGCTGCATCTGTAGCTATGGGTGCTGTAGATATTAAGGAATCAGCAGCGCTTGATGTTTTTGGCATGAAAATCTAGTGCGATGTCCGATGGACTAAACACATTTTTCAAATCGCGAAAGTCCCTCGGTTTTTTGAAACTTACTATTTATATCTCCTATATCCGTATTAAAATGGAATACAACTCTCATGTATGGGCCGGTGTCTCAAAGTCTATTTTGGAGCTATTCGCCCTCTCCTGCACGCTCATCGGTGACAGTAGGGTATCCAACTCTATTGACTCACTGGAGCATCGATGCAATGAGGAATGTGTTTCGCTGTTTTATCGTTACTAAAAAAAAATATGTTTTATAAAAACTGCTTGGAATAAAGTGGAATCTTTTAAATCAAAAACAGTTTTCGTAACCCGATGCCCACACGTGATGAATTTTCATCATAACTTGTAATATAAGGTCGGCAGAGCAACTGTCAAATTTTTATCAATATCAATACATAGGGGAAGACGTTGATGCATTTTTATTATGATGAATCATTTTTAATTTTTCGCCGCATGGTTAAGATATGAAATTAACTTTAAATATATGTTTAAAATTAGAAAAAGAAACCAAAAATGTACTTTTTTACGCTTGCCACACAATATTAATTGCTTTTTATTTAAAAAATTAGTGAAAGAAATTAAAAATTATATTTTTCGCTTGTCCCCTTTTTTGAAATAAAAAAAAAATCGTCAGTATAAAAAATACAATTGAAATAACGTTTTATATTACATATAATATTATTATCTGTACATGAGCTCTGATGATTATATCATAACGCTGATAATGGTAATAAATGAAGTCTACACGAGATGAATTTTCATCATGATATAAATTTGACATTCATCACGATATAAATTCATCAGATGTTTACTCCGGGTAAATCGTCAAGTTTTTTCTGCATTTATTTTTTGACATTTCTCAATTTCAGACCAACTCATTTGAACCATAGAAAGATACACAATCGAAAATCGCTCCATTGTGTATCTCACGTGGTGGCGATGTCAATTGGCCGCCAAGATAATGTGATTTGACACCGTTGGACTTCCTTCTTTGGGGTTATTTGCAAGCAACAATTCAAGAGCTAAAGTATGAGATAATTCGGCACATTAACGGCATAGAACCTCAATTATGCCTCAGCGCCATCGAAATTTTGGAGCTTCGGATGGAGATGTTCCGCCGAGGACGAGACGGCCATTTGGCCGATATTTTGTTTGTTTGTACCTAATTTTCTAATTAATTTGTGTGATAATCAACATCGGCCCTTAAAATTTAACCACCCTTTACATGTATACCCTGAAAATTATGACAATGAAATAAATTTCAAAGAATCAAAAACTCCGGAGGTAATATCAATTGATTCAGAAGAGGAATTTGTACAGCAAAAAAAGTCGATCAAATTAAATCGTTCCATGAAGCACTAACACAGAATACGTATTTGAATGAATACATGAATTAGAAAAATAAATAAACATACATACAATACATACATACATACATACATACTTAAGTTTTTTTAAAATTCTATCACTTCAGAACTAAGGCGTGACAAGTCATACAATACAATTATTGTGTTATCTTGGACTAAGCATTAAATTTGTTATTATTTTGATGTCAGTACTTTTAACGTCAAAAATTTTTGGATAGGATCTTGGCCATATTTTCACATTTATGTTTTTTTGCGAATAAAATTATTTAATCTTATATCGTCAAAATCGCCATTTAAAAAATTCATTTGTGTTTTTAGCTTTTTAGGGTTTGAATTCAAATTTTTAACTTTGAATTCAGTTATCCTATTGTCTGTCTTTCTATCACAGGCCTCTATCTCTTGATTTTTAATATCTAGGCACTTAAAATTTAAGGTGTTTTACAATGGGCCCTATAACAAAAAATAATAACATAAAGATAACAGTTAAAAAGTGTCCATATACGTACATATGTATATGGCCTTGTTTTTGAAGCTTAATATGCAAACATTTCAAATTTAATTTTAATATGCCCTCTATAAAAACAAGTATAAATAATCTAATTTGACCGACTTGGCTCATTTATTATATAAGCATTTTTAATTATACATTAACAAATTTAACAATCTTTACTAAATCAGTAACCGACCTAATCAGAGCAATATTCTGAAGAATACTTTTATATACAATCATTGACGAATAAAATTCTTGTAACGGTTTTTGTCAACGAGAATTTAGAATTTGGGTTCTATTTAACATAACCAGTCTATAAACGCATTCATTAGTTGAAGAATTTAGTACCAAAGTTATCAACCCTGTTTGCCACATACAGTGCTTGACAAAACAATGGAAACTTTTCTTAAAACTTACTTCCTTACTTTTGGAGGTCTAAAATCTAAATTATTTCTTGAAAAAAAAAACTAACAAGTGTTTCAGTATTTCATTTTATAGATTGTTTTTGATATATTTACTAAAATTAAATAACATAAAATATCACATATCGAAAATTATGAAGCGAAGTAGGTGGAGGTGTAGCAATATATGTCAGATGTGGCATTAAATGTATGGTGAAAGAGAAAACGCCTATTGGAAGCGAAATTTAGTATATATTCCTAGAAATTTCAACTAAAAAAAGCGAAAACTACTGGTGGGAAGTATTTACAGGCCACATAGAGACATTCGATTCGATTCGTTTACAAATCTGTTGGAAAGTATTTCCGTTCAATATGATAATATTATTAGTGATTTCAATTGCAATTTACTAGCCAACAATGCGTTAGTTGATCCAATGTTAGGTCTTATGCCCTTAAACATAACTACTCCAACGCACTATCGCTGTTCCAGTAATAGTCTAATAGACTTTTAGTATTTGTAAATAAAAAAACCAAAATTCTACTATATGATCAAATTTCAGCACCGGTATTCTCCAGCCATGATTTGTTATTCATCACGTATGATATATATTTAGAGAAGCAGGCATCGTCCTTCAGCTATAGGGATTTACCTAATATTGACTACAATATTTTGAATTTCCACTTTCAAAATATCAACTGGTATCAGATTTATACTCTCGATGATATTAATGATCAACTATGCATCATGCAAGATAATGTAAATAAATTATTTGAATTAAGTGTGTCCCTAAAAACAAAATACATAAAGGCAAATAAGGTACCATGGTTTACATAAAATTTAATAAACAAACGTAATACTGTATATAAAAGGTGGAAGAGATTTAAAACTACTGAATTCTATAGTATATTTCGCACAGCCAGGCAAGAAGTCGTTAAAGGTATAAAAAAAGAAAAATCCTTATATTATCAAAGCAGATTCTCTTCTGCTCTTGACAACCGTTCTAAATGGAAAGAAATAAAGAAAATTGGCATAGGACAACCCACTTCGCATGAAATAGATGTAGATATAAACGTATTAAATCATAACTTCGTAAATACGGAAATACCACAACCAATACTGAATGTATATGATGATCTCTGTACTGTTTCTATAGAAAATAAATTTAGTTTCCGATGTCTGAGCCAAAGCGAAGTTTTCACAAGTTTTTCTTCTGTAAAGTCGGATGCTGTAGGAGTGGATCGAATGTATCCTGCCTTCTTGAGGTTTCTTATGCCAAAATTATTACCATTTGTTACGCATATCTGCAACACAATCTTAACAAAATCTATATATCCACAAGACTGGAAAATATACAAAGTTGTCCCTATTTCAAATAACGAATTTAGGCCTATATCAATTCTTCCTTTCTTATCCAAAGTAATGGAAAAGATAATGAGTAGGCAAATGAATGAATATATTAAGAAGCAGAATCTCTTAACGAACAGGCAATCGGGTTTCATTGAAGGAAAAAGCTGTACTACCGCTCTAATAGACGTAGTAGAAAATATAAGAGCCGACCTTGATAAGAATATGGTATCGTTTTTAATATTACTTGACCATAGTAAAGCGTTTGATACGGTGGATCACAAAATACTAATAAAGAAGCTAGAAAAAATATTTTCTTTTTCGCAATCTGCATGCAATCTCATAAGATCTTATCTTACTGATCGCTCTCAGGTTGTCAATCTCAATAGCGAATATTTAGAAGCGGTTTACTTAAATAGAGGAGTGCCACAGGGATCAATACTTGGACCCTTATTATTCTGCTTATACATTAATGATTTACCGGACACAATAAAACAATGCAAGGTACAAATGTATGCAGATGATGTGCAAGTTTACAAGAGCAGTATTATAAGTGACATCTCTTTATGTGTGAAAAATATTTATAAGGATTTATCTAACATAAGCATATGGGCGGCAATCAATGGGGTAAAAATTAATCCATCTAAATCAATATGCATTTTTATATGTAAAGCAAAAACAACTTTGAATAATGATATAGAAATAACAATAAACAGTGATACCACCGAGTTTGTTAATTCTTCAAAAAATTTGGGCGTTATTTTTAACAACAAACTTACGTGGTGTAACCATATAACCTGTTTAGTAAGCAGAGTGTATGGAATGTTAAGAAATCTTTGGGCAGTCAAGTACTCGACACCGTTCAATATACGAATGTTACTTGCTAAAACCTATGTAATACCAGTTCTCCTATATGGCTGTGAAATCTATGCTAACTGTGACAGCTCTGATTTCCATAAACTTAATGTTGCCTATAAAAGCATCGCAAGATACATATTCAATAAAAGACGTCGTGTATCAATATCGAGATTTTCTTACCAGATCTATAAGATGAGTTTTGGAAACTTACTCAAGTTTAGATGTTTGATATTATTGCACAGAATTATTACAACTAAACAACCAGATTATCTATTTGATAAATTACGTTTTTCTAGATCTACTCGAGGAAAGAAATTAATACAATAAAAACATATATACTGCACTAGTCTTTGGAACCTGCTTCCCAATCAAATGCAAAATATAAGCAACGCAAATAGGTTTAAAGTTGAGCTACTGAACTACTTTAGTTAGGGTTTTTATTAATTTTTTATAATTTTTGTTTTTTTTTTTTAATTTTATACCTATCATGTATCCACATTTTTATGTAGTCCTTACTTAATTGTTACTTTTAAGTTAAACTTTGTTTTTGCTTTATTAATTAAATGTACTATGATTTCTCACTAGCACTGTAACTTATAAGATATTTTTCTTGTTGTGCTAGGCTAATAAATAAATAAATAAATAAAATAAATAAATAAAATAAAGTAAAAGTATTCATTATTTGAGTATTGACAAAACAATGGAAACTTTTACACTTCTGCACGAAAGATGAATAAAACAGAGCGCATTGATGAGACAACAAAGCCAAATGTAAAAAATGAACCGTTATCTTTAAAATTAGCAATTTTATTTCTTCTTTATTAAATAATTTGATCACAAAAATTTGTAGTATGTAATTAGTGAAAATGGCGAAAATTAAGATAAGTGAAGACCTTAAAGTAAAAATAATAACTGATTTTAATTCCAAATTAAAACAAAAATCTATTTGTGATAAATATACAATGAATAAATCAGCAGTTTCAAAGATAATTAAGAAATTTTGTGAAACGGGTACTGTTAAAACTCTGCATTTATGAGGAAGACCACGCAAAACTACTGCAAGACAGGATAAATTAATAGCAAGGGAGTTTAAAAAAGTCCCGCAAATGACATCGACAGAGGTTAAAAATGTCCTCGGATTAAATATTAGCTCACGAACGGTTAGCCGTCGAGCTCGCGAGGCTGGTCTCGGTTGCTTTCGCCCTGTGAAACTTTCAAGGATTTGTCTTTAACGGTTCAAAAGATAGTCCCATAAAGGTCAAATTGCTTCACCTATTGGGACACCTTTTAAATTTAAAGTTTATTTTTTTTATTATTTTTTGTTGGTGGGAGCTATAGTGATACGCAATTTTTTAAACTTTTATAATAGAGCCCTTTACGGTTCTTAATACACGAAAAAAACAAGTATGTTGTATGGGGACACACTTTAATTTTTAAAATAATGAACTGTTTTTAAAACGGGACCAATCTGTAAGCATAAAATCGGTTCAGAAATGGCTGAGTTCTGCGGGCACAAACATAAAAAAGCAACATTCAGACGAATTGATAACCTCCTTCTTTTTTTGAAGTCGGTTAAAAATGAACAATTATGGACGTCATCTCCATAAGAAAAGATATTATTTTTAGATGTTTATTTAATGATTTAAAAATTTAGCTTTCAAAATAAAGAATACAGACAAAATATTTTTATCTAATTTTTTAAGGTTCAACGATACAAGAGGTTGGCTTATTTTTATAGGTGTACACATTTTAAATGATATTATATGCAGAGATAATATAATTTTAAACAAAAACTTGGCGTTATCAAGGATAGCCGTAATCCGTTCGATGTTTAAATATAATTTCGTACATAAGGTCATCTCAGATGTAGCCCATTTGGTAAGTTAAGTTTTCTACAATTTTTTTGGGTCGCATTATGACGACCCAAAGAACTTGGTTGCCCAAACTTACAATGTTCAGTCTGGACCACATAATCGCTGAATGCTTGCAATTTCCCCTAGCTCTTGAGGGCTAAACGGATCTTCCTTAAATGTCCCTATTAAATTTCCTGCAATAGTAACTCATCGGTCGTTAGCCCGACCCCTTCCTGATTTCAGAATTAATTGCACATTTCAATCTCGCTAGTTCATCATCGATCTGGTTTCCCTCAAATTTACAAGGATCCAGTAACTATAGCAAATCCATTATTTATACATGAATAAGAATTGACTCAAGCGCCCCTTTGTACTTTTCTACCAGTTTTAAATTGATACTATGAACCTTAAAGTTCTTCAGCTCTGCGTGATTGGAGACACAAATAGTAAAATTTGCACCCGCATTCGCGTGCTAAGACACCAACTCCGTTACTTTCAAAGCTTGGTCTGATTTTTTTCCAAAATTTGTTCAATAACAAGACTAACTGTTTACAATATTTTAAATCGTTTTTACTACGGAAAAACATTGAAATGTTTCTAGCAACATTTTATCAAAGCTGTGAAATAAAGCAAATGGGCATTATCTCATGTGGGATTTTTGTAAAAATGTTTGTGGAAATTTTTTTAAAACAATGTGGTATATTTAAAAGCAATGAAATCGTAAAATTCTTCCAAATCCTGAGATAAACACCACATTTTAAATATCAAATTTTCCTTGTGAAATAATAAATGTTGCTCAACATTTTTCACAAATTCGGACAGAGTACTAGGCTTAACACTATAAAAAGAAGCAATATATGTACAAACATATATGTATGTATACATTTTCAAGATTGCTTTATTTACTACTAGCTATCTCCCGTGCGCTTCGCTACACCCATCCACAAAAGTACAATAAACACTTAAAAGAAAGGTATGGCCAACCGTTAACTTGAAAGCGCACGCTACTCTTAGATCAAAAATATTTTAGTTTATATGCAAGGTACGACGCACAGTGGTCAATTTCGCGAGATAGCGTTCAAAACTCTATAACTTTTGACCGGATTAGTATTTTTTTACGCAATTTGTTTTGTTCAATAGGAGGGACTTTAAGCTTCAATTTGCGTATTCAAACGTAAAAATCGACTGATAGGAACGTAAGTAATGTGGAGTTAAAAATGCATTTGAATTTTTTGTGGAGTTTCCATGTAAAAGTTGAATATTTTGACATTTTAAATAGGTATTTTTTTATAATTTCTTATTTTCTTCAATCGTATTTTACAACCAATACTTATTTATTATTCCTAAACTTAATTTTGGTCAGAAAATGCCAACATTTGGCCCCTGACATTTATTTAGTCTCAATATTCACAGGGGCCAAAGGTTGGTTTTTTTTGGAAGAAAGCTAATTCTTGTAAGGATTAAACTGAAAAATAACACTGAAATTCCCAACAATATCAATACCACTTGGATATATTATATACAGAACACAACATCGATAAAATTTTAAGTAAACTTTTACTATTGATTTAAAGTGCACATATATTTTATTTAAATGTATTAATAAAAATTTATACTAAAATTAGAAACAAATTATAATCTTTAAACTAGTATTAATTAAACAATATTAGTAACAATTTCTTCCAAATAGCTTTGATTTTCATGTTGCAGTAGTTGTTTAGCTTCTTCATCTAACTCTAATGAGGTTGATTTCCATTTTTGTCGAATACTGGACATATATGGGTCTGATGTGCATAACAAAATATTAATAAGATCTTCATTAGTACAATATCTGAAAATTTTTCTTGTATTGTGCTCGCGAAAGAATCTGTAGTCTTTGTTCCTTTTTTCTTGCGCTTCTTCTGAGAGATCTCCAATTGGAAGCATATTGTTCTGAATTATTTGTTTCCCATGGAACAAAACTTTGTGAACTGTGGTTGGCATATGTCTCCAAGAATATTTTTGGTTATAAAGGGTTGCTGTCTCATTAGCATACTGACCAAATTTTTTTGCATCTATCTTTTTGCTACATGCTATAACTTCTAATATGATTTGGAATCGTCGTATTAAATCATAATCTACTCCAGTTATAGAAGCTGCAGTTTCTGGATCGGAAAAAAATTAGAATTTCCTTCTCCTAGCTTTGGCTGGTCAATTATAAGGCCTATCTGACGGTATTTTTCTTGAATATCTTTTTTTTTTGCTTTCTTTCTTCCAAATTTTCTTTGTTGTTTCTCACTGTTTCGCCTAACGGGCCAAATTTCAAATCGTATCCCAATTTAAGAATATGCTCCATAAAACGAATTCTAGCATGAAGAGATGACATTTCAAATTCATATGCTTCATTAAAACTATCGTCTTGTGTTGGTAGTTGCCTCAATTGACTTGATGTTTTTTGGCATATGGTGCAGCTTGACGAAGACTTTGTTTCGGTTAAAGCTTGTGCAACTTTTCCATCGATCATTGTAAGTGACATTTTAAAGTTAACTTCGATGCATTGGTCATTAAATTCAAATATCACTGGTTGAAGTTCTTTAATTTCATCTGTTATTTTGCCAACTTCTTCAGTTATGACATCTTTAGTTTCTTTTTTGTAAGCAAACTTTATTGGTCTACAAAATTTTGTTGACGAGGGAATTTCATTCTTCCATACATCTATCTCTGCAGCTCTACTAGTTGACGGCTCTGAACCAATATAAGGTTTTGTTAAACGTAATGGAACGAAAGAAATCATGAATAAATTGGCATCTGATGAATTTTCCGCATTACATCGTTTGTATTGTTTCTGGCCAGAGGACCCATCACATCCCCATTCAGAAATTAAAGTCATGCTGCAATTTTTAAACTTCTTTAAATAGTCAGCATCAAATGTCTTTAATAATCGTTCTGCAGTGTGTTCAAGAAGATCCTGCAATTTTATTTCTGCTGAACTTGAAGTTACACTAATAGCAGTTGGTGAAGGTAAGCAATATTTTTTGGCAGAAACTATATCTCGATATGATGGAAAAATTCCACAATTTTTTTTCATTGGTTCGCTTCCGCAAATCTGTATATTGGTTTTTAGTCATTTTCAAATCCAAAAATAGTGCAAATGCTTCTTCTGGAGTAAATTTATTTTCTTTAGTTGGTGTCGGCATACTTTCTAAAATCCTTTTTGTGCGTCTGGGGTTTGCTTCCATTATTTTTTCAATGATAGCAATTTTACTCTTTTTAGTATTCAATGGTTGAATTTGATGCAGAAATGAATCCTTTATGATGCTACAAGAAACTTCTTCATTGATATGTTTAAGCTTGCGTGTTCGTGATCTTTCACTACATTTATCAATTGGCTTTGCTGGTCGACCACCTTTTCCAGTTTCCGTGGTAGTTACTGATGGCTTTTTAAAAATAAGTTTATTTCTTAGCCATTCTAGGTTGCGTGAGTACAACAATTTCTTGTTTCTGGAACATTGATTGTACCGTTTTCTTAAAGTATTTAAAAAGTTTTTTATTTTTAAGTTATGAATTTTAGTTTCTTGTTTGTCGCATATTTTGAAGAATGGATTATTCATTATATGTAAAATAATGTCATAATTCATTATATGTAAAATAAGATGAAAATCTTTCCGTTCAAAATATATATCAGATAGAACACTATAACTGAATTTAGCCATTGTTTAAACAATAATGAAGAAAACAAATGAATGCATGGATTAATATACTATTGCTCGAAGTTTCAACATGATCTTTTTTACCTCTTTGAAACATAATATAACAGGTACTTGGTTTTACCAGTTATTTCCATTGGTTTTAAATTTATTTGCAATTTTCAGGTATTTAAGTTGTGTAATATTAGATGGCAATAAAATCATTTTTTACCTTATCCAAATGAAATGCTAGATACCATATAATTTAAGAGTTAACAGGTACTGGCAATAACATAACAGGCACTTGGTTTTACCAGTTATTTCCATTGGTTTTAAATTTATTTGCAATTTTCAGGAATTTAAGTTATGTAATATTAGATGGCAATAAAATCATTTTTTACCTTTTCCAAATGAATTGCCAGATACCACATAATTTGTCAAAATTTTGATACACCCTTTTATGTGGACTAGGTCCAAATATGGGCCAACTTCTCCTAATTTCAACAGAATTATTTTTTGCGTCAATAAGAACTCTTGTACAAAATTTCATCAAAATATATGCATAATAGCCACTTTCACATACAAATAACTTCTCAAAAAATATGACGTGCATTTGTACCGAATATCTTACCTTGGGTCAGAAAAATTGCTGTAGCTCAAAAAGTGCAGTTCCGATGCATGGACATGTATATATAGGAATGTAGGGGAGAGTTAGGACTGCAAAATAGTAAATTTGTGTTTTGACTCAGCTTGACTCACAGGAGTTGTGCTCTATGAAGTAGGAAATTTCCGAGAAATTTGACCTTTTTTAAAAAAAATATTTAAATTGTTCTGAAAACAGTAGAGCTTCAATTTTTTTTACCAGTAATAGGAAATAAGTTAAGTTACAACAGAAAATTTATTTCGTCCAAATATCTTGAAAAACAAAAAAGTTATGATCATTTAAACTTTAAAAATTAACTAAAAATATCATAAATTTACTAAATTCTGGAAAAGCTCATTTTGGACCACCCTGTTCTCAGTGAAATAGTTGAAATAGAATTCTAATTTTTTGGCTCCCGAGGTTTACTACTGTATACTTTCATATGAGTCTAATAACTTTAAAATCGGAGAACAAAAACCAAAAGAAGTTTTGGCCGCTATCTCATAATATTGACCACAGTGCGACGCCTACTGTCCCATCCAATTTTGCTAGATTATGAACATTATGCATATGGCTGCAACGTTTCAAGGCTCTATATATTGCAGTTTTCTAGGTACCATTACCACCATTCCAATTCAGTCTGTGTTTCTCTACACAATGTTGTCTTAATAACCCCCATATTAAGATACATTGATACCAATGTTACTTTTACCCAAATTCAAGACCATACCTGTTATAGGTAATAATTTTGCACTTTGTATGTGAGGTACCACGCCCACTGTCCCTATTCATTCTGTCTTCTGGCAGATTATACGAATTTGCACATGAGTTACCAGTGCAAATTTTTAAGGCGCTATATATTGTAGTTCGTCAGAAACACGAAAATAATTTTTCACTTTTTATTGGATGTACCACTCCTTCTATTCCATTCAGTCCGTGTTTACCCAAACTAAGTAAGTTAATATGATGGTTACTGCTGCGAAATTCCAAGGCGCTACCTATGGCAGTTCTCTCGATATAGGATAATTGTTTATCACTTTATATGGGAGCACCCACGTCTGCTGTCCCAATTAATTTTATATTCTAGTAGACTATGCACATTAGCATAGGGGTTAATCGTGCAAAAATTTAAGGTTCTGTCTATTGTAGTTCCCCAGGAACACGATAATAATTTTTCACTTTGTATCTAACTATCTCTAAACTATGCATGCTAATATAGAGGTTACGGCTGCGAAATTTCAAGACGCTATCTATTACTGTTACCAAGATATACGATGATAAATATTTACTTTGTATGGGAGTTGCCACGCCCACGTCGAATATCAAAAAAAAAAAATAAGTACCCTATTTTACCATCCGTATATCCAATAACAAACTGTGAAAATTTCAGAAAGCTATAGCTGTCTACACCAGTGAACCAATCTTTCTGAAATTTTCACAGTTTGTTATTGGATATACGGATGGTAAAATAGGGTACTTATTTTTTTATATTTATTTATTTATATATATATATATATATATATATATATAAAGGCAGTGATAAAGAAAGCTGTGATTTAATATACATACATTGGATCAACAAAACGAACATTGGAAACAAGGATGAGTGAACATCAAAACGATATTACGAAACAGAAAGAAACAACAGCATTATCACAACACATACTTAAGACTGGACATGAAGCGGATTTTCAAAAAGTCAAGATTTTAGATATAGAAAGAAAGGAAAAGAAAAGGTACACAATAGTAAATTATTTTGGTGAATAATTTTTTTAATAATAAAGATTTTAATTTTTAATAGACGAACCCTTGAAAAAGTCAACAAATATTGACGAAACGTTGGGTAAAAATGCAATAAATTAGTTTTTTATTGACATTAACTATGTTAGGCCTGACTAGCTTAAATTGTCCAATCAACAACTTTAAACTCTAATCTGGCCAATGATTACAAACAACTAGATTATTTATACTTGTTTTTATAGGAGGCACATTAAAATTAAATTTGAAATGTTTGCATATTAAGGTTCAAAAACAAGGCCATATACATAAGTATGTACGTATATGGACACTTTTTAAATGTTATCTTTATGTTATTATTTTTTGATATAGGGCCCATTGTAAAACACCTTCTATTTTAAGTGTCTAGATATTAAAAGTCAAGAGATAGAGGCTTGTGATAGAAAGACAGACAATAGGGTAACTTTTTTAACTTTGAATTCAAACCTTAAAAAGCTAAAAACATAAATCTCATTTTTTAACATTTTCATGAGTGATGATTTTTTATGAATTTTTTAAATGGCGATTTCTTTGAGAAATAAGCCTAACACCCCTGAGGGCCTCTATAAAATATAAATAATACATTCATTGTAAAGTTATTCTAATGTTTTGAGTAAAAAGTTTTGAGAAATATCGAAAAATAAAAGTCTAAAACATAAAGTCTAAAAACTCTTATAACCCGTTAAGTAATTTTAAGCTGATCATGTTTAATTACCCAGTGGTAAAAAGGAGTATGAAGGCCTTCTGGAAGGACTCTTTTCTCCTCCTTTTAGAGGCACAAGGCCTTCTGTTCGCATTCCATTCTCATATCTTTTTTTACACAGGTTGTCATTGCGAAGCAGACCTTCCACTCTCTCCTTCTGCCGAAAAGCGTTCCAGAAGGTCTTCCGAAAATTGTCTGCAAGAAGGCCTTTAATTTAATGCCTCTTAGAAGGCTTTTCGTAGCAAAAACTAAAAGAAAATGTTCTGGGACAAGATTTTTAATGTTGTTCTAATTTTATTAAGCACTTTCAATTTATTTTTAATTAAAACATGGCTTTTAGAAGGCCTGAAGTGAAAAGGCCTCTCTAGTTTTACCACTGGGTACATTTGTTTTTCTATATTCAAAAAGCTATTGTACAACACTTTCGTATTCATTTAAAAAAAAACGCGAAAATATGTAGTTCGATTAATAAAGTTTGAAATATTCCATATTAAAAATCAAGAATGATAGAAGACAAGATTACGCCATGCGTATGATTTCCCATTAGATGAGTCTGTATTCAACAAATTACTTCAAATAAATACGTACGAATAAATCTAAGCACTAGCGAAAAATTGGCAACCTTGCAAATAAACTCTCGTAATTTATATTAAAAACTTTCAAAGTTCATAGTTCTACTCTCTCTCTCAACTCTCCAAATGTCAAAAACATGGCTATAAATGTCTTCACAATTATGGCTACCAAGGCATATTTAACAAGGTAATAGCAATTTGAATTTTTTTATATGGATTTTGACAGTAATATCTATTTTATTCTCTCTTAAAATACCTGATTAATTTCAAACTCCATATAAAAAAAATTTAAAAAATTTCTCTTTAATATTAGCTCCGCCTTGTGCAGTCACCTGGTTAAATATGCCTTGATGGGTACGGTGTGAATTCAACACACATAGGGGAGTAAAATTTTTACTCACATTTATACTCTATTACGCGATATGTCGTTGCACTTTTCCTATTCCCTATTTATTATTTTTCCAAGTTTTTAACAAAAAATTAATTCAATTTTGTTAAAATTTGTTATGTGATATTTATTTCTTCACAGTATTGTATTTTTATGTCTTTTAGGGGATGAAATTTTTCAATACAGAATAATAAATAATTAAAATTAAAATTCAATATAACGTTTTTTGCACATAAATATGAAAAATGAAGTTCAAAATGAAGACCAAAGTATTTCAGACATCGTGGCTGTTTTGCAAAAAATAGCGGCGGTATGTGGTTTTGTATGCGCATGTAAGAAATCCGTAGCTGATATATTTTCTTGTGCTCAGTTCATAAGAGGTATTATATATAATTCAATTCGAGAACAATTATTGCAGAATACAGATGTTACGTTTATGCAAATCGTCGAATAAGCAAAGGCATTGGAGGCAGCGAAAATCAATAACAATGAAATAATAAATAATCCATCAATTAGTGATGTAAATCAAATCAAACAACAATTTTCACAAAAGTTATCGGGTTCTCAAAACAAAAAACGTAGTCGATCTCCATCAAAAATCAGTTATCGAAAACTTGGTTTAGAAGGGCTGTGTCTTCGCTGCGGACGCAATAATCATCTTTCAAAGGAATGCAAAATAAACAAGGAAAAATTAAAATGCTCAGCATGTAATAAAACAGGCCATGTAAAACAAGTATGCATAAAATAAAAATTAAAACAAAAAACCGACAATTCTTTTCATGTTGTTGAGTCGTGCTCTTCTGATGACGATTATTTTGATGAAAACGATAATTTTGGCATTCATAAAAAATTGATATCTATAGCAAAACTGAGATACCATCTTCAGAATTACAGAAATTTTTCACAGCTGTTTTTATTGAAGGCAAAGAACAAACATTTGAGGTAGATTCGGGAGCCGGTTATACATTAATTCCAAAAAACGATTTTGATCAATTAAACTTAAATGTGAAAATGCAAAAGACAAAAATAGCTTTTCGTGCTTATACTGAAGATATATTCGTGCCGTTTGGAGTCGTAGAAGTGAACGTTAGCTATAAAGGTAAACAATCAAAAGAACAAATGTTTGTAGTTGAATCCATACATTCACCCCTACTTGGACGTTTGTGGATACGACACCTTAAAATTGATTTAAATGAAGTAGACCGTGACCATCAAGAGGTAAATAAAAATTCCAACAATACATCTGTAAAATCAATAACAGAAATAATACAAAAATATTCTGAAATTTTTCAACAGAAGGTAGGATGTATTCCAAATTTAGTGTGCTCGTTAAAGTTACATAAAGGGGCCAAGACGGCTTTTTTAAAAGAAAGGTAAGTGCCGTTTGCGTTACGTGAAAAGGTAGAAATGGAGCTCGATTCACTTGAAAGAGACGGCATCATAACTAAAGGCAACACCAGCAACTGGGGATCACCGTTGGTTGTTATACCAAAACCTGACAGCACTGTGCGACTATGTGTAGATTATAAATTATGTGTCAATCCTCAACTGGAATCCGCTCATTATCCTATTAAAAGAATCGAGGAAATATTCAACACCTTAAAAAATTCTAAATATTTTTGCAAGCTGGACCTTTTCAAAGCATATTTACACGTCGCTGTGGATGATGATAGCAAGCAGATTCAAACGATATCAACTCATAGAGGTACATATCAAATGAACCGTTTGTCGTTTGGAATAAAATAGCTCCAAGCGAATTTAATCGTATATTAGACCAAATTTTATAGGGCCTAGAGGGAACAATTTCTTATTTTGACGATATAATCGTACACGGTTCCACCAAAGCCATATGTGAACAAAGGCTAATTGCGTGTTTCGAAAGACTTCAAAAATATCAATTACATGTTAACAAGGATAAATGCGAATATTTTAAAGAACAAATTCAATATTTGGGTTATGTTATAAGTCAAAATGCAATTTCTAAGTGTCCTTCAAAAACCGAAGCTATGGCAAATCTTCCATGCCCGGAAAATTTTGATGACGTCAGGAGATTCCTGGTGATGGTCACTTACTACGCTCGGTTTATTCCAGATATGGCAACATTGACATTCCCATTTCGAAAGTTATTGGAAAAAGGCAACAAATTTTTTTGGTCTAGAAAATGTGAAGAAGCTTTCAAAAAGCTGAAGCAAGAAATTTTAAACGACAGAGTTTTAGTACCTTACACTGAAAGCCTACCATTAACATTGACCTGTGATGCAAGTCCAACAGGTGTCGCGGCAGTGCTTTCCCATGTCATCGACCAACTTGAACGTTCCATTGCTTTTATTTCCAGAGCTTTGACAAAAGCAGAACAAAACTATAGTCAGCTCGACAGGGAAGCACTCGCAATAATATTTGCTGTAGAAAAATTATTTATGTATTTGCATGGAAAAGAATTTACTCTTGTTACCGACAACCGCCACACTGTGGTCAATATTTTGAGATAGCGGCCAAAACTTCTTTTGGTTTTTGTTCTCCGATTTTAAAGTTATGAGACTCATATGAAAGTAGACAGTAGTAAACCTCGGGAGCCAACAAATTAGAACTCTATTTCAACTATTTCACTGAGAACAGGGTGGACCAAAATGGGCTTTTTCAGAATTTAGTAAATTTATGATATTTTTAGTTAATTTTTAAAGTTTAAATGATCATAACTTTTTTGATTTTTGGACGAAATAAATTTTGTGTGGTAACTTAACTTATTTCCTATTACTGGTAAAAAAATTGAATTTGATATTTTTTTTAAAAAAAGTAAAATTTCTCGGAAAATTCCTACTTCATAGAGCACAACTCCTGTGAGTCAAAACACAAATTTACTATTTTATAGTCCTAACTCTCCCCTACATTCCTATATATACATGTCCATGTATCGGGACTGCACTTTTTGAGCTACAGCAATTTTTCTGACCCAAGGTAAGATATTCGGTACGAATGCACGTCATATTTTTTGAGAAATTATTTGTATGTGAAAGTGGCTATTATGCATATATTTTGATGAAATTTTGTACAAGAGTTCTTATTGACGCAAAAAATAATTCTGTTGAAATTAGGAGAAGTTGGCCCATATTTGGACCTAGTCCACATAAAAGGGTGTATCAAAATTTTGACAAATTATGTGGTATCTGGCAATTCATTTGGAAAAGGTAAAAAATGATTTTATTGCCATCTAATATTACATAACTTAAATTCCTGAAAATTGCAAATAAATTTAAAACCAATGGAAATAACTGGTAAAACCAAGTGCCTGTTATGTTATTGCCAGTACCTGTTAACTCTTAAATTATATGGTATCTAGCATTTCATTTGGATAAGGTAAAAAATGATTTTATTGCCATCTAATATTACACAACTTAAATACCTGAAAATTGCAAATAAATTTAAAACCAATGGAAATAACTGGTAAAACCAAGTACCTGTTATATTATGTTTCAAAGAGGTAAAAAAGATCATGTTGAAACTTCGAGCAATAGTATATTAATCCATGCATTCATTTGTTTTCTTCATTATTGTTTAAACAATGGCTAAATTCAGTTATTGTGTTCTATCTGATATATATTTTGAACGGAAAGATTTTCATCTTATTTTACATATAATGAATTATGACATTATTTTACATATAATGAATAATCCATTCTTCAAAATATGCGACAAACAAGAAATTAAAATTCATAACTTAAAAATAAAAAACTTTTTAAATACTTTAACAAAACGGTACAATCAATTTTCCAGAAACAAGAAATTGTTTTACTCACGGAACCAAGAATGGCTAAGAAATAAACTTATTTTTAAAAAGCCATCAGTAACTACCACGGAAACTGGAAAAGGTGGTCGACCAGCAAAGCCAATTGATAATTGTAGTGAAAGATCACGAACACGCAAGCTTAAATATATCAATGAAGAAGTTTCTTGTAGCATCATAAAGGATTCATTTCTGCATCAAATTCAACCATTGAAAACTAAAAAGAGTAAAATTGCTATCATTGAAAAAATAGTGGAAGCAAACCCCAGACGCACAAAAAGGATTTTAGAAAGTATGCCGACACCAACTAAAGAAAATAAATTTACTCCAGAAGAAGCATTTGCACTATTTTTGGATTTGAAAATGACTAAAAACCAATATACAGAATTTATTTATTTATTTATTTATTTATTATTCTTTCAAAGTAACTGAGCCCAGTGGGCCATATATAGTTAATAAATTGACTACTTAACGTAACAATCAACACCGTAACAAAAGTGAATAATAAAAACAATATAAAAATTATAGTAAACTTAACTATCTATGGATGTAAGTATAAGATCTTATAAACTAATAGAAAAAAAACCTAAGTGGTGTGAGAAATGAGATAAATAAAGAATAAAAAAAAAAAAAAATATATATCAATTGCAAATTGAGTTAATTTTGGCTAAGTTAGTCTATATATTATTTTGTTGAAGGTACAATAAAATTTTGCTTTTATATGCTTGAGGTGAAAGTACAAATGTTCTAAGACAATTTGGCAGATGGTTAAATATTCTAGCTACTCGTACATGAAATGATCGTTCCAAAATTGAAGTCAGTCTTGGAATTAGAATCTGACGATTACGGCTTGACCGACTAAAAGAAAAAAAAGAATTCATATGCAATATATTTCCGGCTTTAGAAATTTTATAGTAACAGATCAAAAGCCTAAAGTTTACATAATTCAAAAAAGAACACCCTAAAAATCGACAAACATAGCCCGACACATGATTTCGTCTTCTTAAACAGAAAAGGTAGCGAATAACTCTATTAAACAACTTAAGGAGTTTATTAAAGTTATATCCTAAAGTACCACTATATATTTCAATGCCATACAAAAAGATAGGCATAATTAAAGAATGAACAAGCATTGTTTTCACATTAATAGGCAATATCAGATTAATACTGTTAATTTTACGTAGGGCAAAATTTACCCTAGATATAACAGAATTAATATGCTTCTCAAAATTAAGCTTGTTATCCAACCAAATTCCCAGACATTTGATATAGGAAACAAATTGAATATCATTACCATCAATATTTAAGACCAACTTTGTTATGGGTGACCCAAAAAACATTGCTTTAGTCTTAGCAGCATTTACAAACAACTTGTTCTCTTTCATCCATGTGGTAATAATCGCAATGCTGTATTGAATGACACTTTGCATGACATCAACAAACTGACGCTCACCACAAAAAAGAAAAAATAAATCATCCGCAAAAGCGAAGGGGATGCAAGCCGATATACAGTCGAACTTTGAAAACAAGTCGTTAATGTAAATATTAAATAATATTGGTCCAAGAACCGAACCCTGAGGAATACCACTACTAACTGGTAGGATACTTGATACCTTATTACCAATTGAAACATATTGATACCGATTATTCAAATATGAATATAAAAGACTACAAGATGAAACAGAATTGCGGAAGCGAACCAATGAAAAAAAATTGTGGAATTTTTCCATCATATCGAGATATAGTTTCTGCCAAAAAAGATTGCTTACCTTCACCAACTGCTATTAGTGTAACTTCAAGTTCAGCAGAAATAAAATTGCAGGATCTTCTTGAACACACTGCAGAACGATTATTAAAGACATTTGATGCTGACTATTTAAAGAAGTTTAAAAATTGCAGCATGACTTTAATTTCTAAATGGGGATGTGATGGGTCCTCTGGCCAGAAACAATACAAACGATGTAATGCGGAAAATTCATCAGATGCCAATTTATTCATGATTTCTTTCGTTCCATTACGTTTAACAAAACCTTATATTGGTTCAGAGCCGTCAACTAGTAGAGCTGCAGAGATAGATGTATGGAAGAATGAAATTCCCTCGTCAACAAAATTTTGTAGACCAATAAAGTTTGCTTACAAAAAAGAAACTAAAGATGTCATAACTGAAGAAGTTGGCAAAATAACAGATGAAATTAAAGAACTTCAACCAGTGATATTTGAATTTAATGACCAATGCATCGAAGTTAACTTTAAAATGTCACTTACAATGATCGATGGAAAAGTTGCACAAGCTTTAACCGAAACAAAGTCTTCGTCAAGCTGCACCATATGCCAAAAAACATCAAGTCAATTGAGGCAACTACCAACACAAGACGATAGTTTTAATGAAGCATATGAATTTGAAATGTCATCTCTTCATGCTAGAATTCGTTTTATGGAGCATATTCTTAAATTGGGATACGATTTGAAATTTGGCCCGTTAGGCGAAACAGTGAGAAACAACAAAGAAAATTTGGAAAAAAGAAAGCAAAAAAAAGATATTCAAGAAAAATACCGTGAGATAGGCCTTATAATTGACCAGCCAAAGCAAGGAGAAGGAAATTCTAATGATGGAAACACAGCAAGGAGATTTTTTTCCGATCCAGAAACTGCAGCTTCTATAACTGGAGTAGATTATGATTTAATACGACGATTCCAAATCATAGCATGTAGCAAAAAGATAGATGTAAAAAATTTGGTCAGTATGCTAATGAGGCAGCAACCCTTTATAACCAAAAATATTCTTGGAGACATATGCCAACCACAGTTCACAAAATTTTGTTCCATGGGGAACAAATAATTCAGCACAATATGCTTCCAATTGGAGATCTCTTAGAAGAAGCGCAAGTAAAAAGGAACAAAGACTACAGATTCTTTCGCGAGCACAATACATTTTTAGAAATGTACCGTGATGCCACCTTGTAAAGCAGGCCCAAACCAGATTTCCCAGATTTCACCTCTATGCTTCATTGTTTCGTTTTCTTATTGTTTCTTAAAATCTAACATTTGTACACCTCTAGCGTTGCATGTTACCCTCTCCCAATCTTCTACACTCCAATTTTTCTAACCGTTGCAAAGCTTGAGTTTTTCAGAGAAGAAAACGCCGTAAATAATTACTTTTTGCCGTTTTCAATAACATCGGATATATTTTTTCTTTTTCTTAAAGTTCCAATTTTTTAAATCGCAATTAGTAGCCAAAACTGTTTGCTGTTTGCATGAAGTTTTTGTTTTGATCATATAAGAGAAACTTAAACGCGCAAAAGTGAATATATAGGCTTTTTCTCTTCCAAAAATTTGCTTAATCTTGAGTTTGTTTTATATGGGCAAAACTATTTATATGTCCTCTTATTATTGCCAAAGACCAAATTTATAGATTTTGCTACATTTTTAAGTTATTTAATATGGTAAGCATCTATCCACCCGCGCTGTATACCTCCGTATAACAATTAAACCCTAATATTTCCCATAAAGTTTATTGGCCTCCACTAACTTCCTTTTGAGTTTTCAATGGTACTCCACCCATCAATCGAAGAGATGTGTGATTGCCATATATGTATAGTTGACGACAGTAATATGAAAATCTTTTTATTAGGTATTTTCTGTAACTAGAGTCTTCAAACCCGAAGCGGAAACCGGTTTCACGTTTTTTGGATTTAAAAAACAATTTCGTTTTTTTTATCACTCGGTTTCGTGAATTAAGTATTCTATTAAATTATACATAACACTTTTTATTTTACCCCATATTTTACGGTTAATGTTCTTAGATGCAATAGTCAGTGGTTGGTCCCTTTATTTGTTTACTATGTAACCTAAATAAGCGCGCAAGGCATAACGCGCATAATAAAATCTAATAAATTTAAATGAAAATAGAGATAAAATCGCTAGATAATGCAGAGAGTAGCAAAAATGTAATTATTCTTACAAAAAAAAGAATAACAGTTTGTTTGCATCCAACATCACTACCAATCTCTCTGTCAAAATTAGGAGCCCCCACGCAAACCCCTAAGGGTTTGTGAGCACATACAAAATCTCAACCAGAATCTCACAAAGAGAACAAAACATGTAAAAATTTTAAATCAGTAGCATACCAGCTTTCAACAAGGTAGGTTTGTGTCACTTTGCTAAATATTTAGCAAACCAATGCATTTTCATTTTAACCACTTTTTTTGGTTGGGGGCCTTCGGTCAAAATTGTTAGTTTAAGCTCAACGCGTTTGTTTAGGTTTGGTAGTTAGTGCGCTTATTTATTAGAGTTAAATTTCTTAACATCCACTTATAGTGAACGAGTTTTCATCATCCAATAGTTTTTAAAAGTTTTTAAAAAACTAAATATGTTATGAAACAGTTTGGAACTTATTCCTTTTAATTTATTTATAAACTATTATTTTAGAGAACTAAATCCAATAGTTTTAAAATACTATAATAGATAGGCAAAAAATGTGATTCACAGCAGAGTACGAAAATAAACAAAACGAAACGCTTGTTTTGTTCTTTGCAGTGACTAAAACAAAGACAAAACCAAAAATGCCATTTAGTTTTGAATTGTTTTTTGTCATAAACAACACAAACAAACAGTATGTACTTACATTCATTTAAATATGCTCAGGTAAAAAAGATTACAATGAGAACAAAACAAAAACAGTTTGAGAAAAAACCTTTCGCAAACGTTTGCAAAGCCAATACGAGGGTGAGATGCTAAACGTTCAAAGACAAAAACAAAAAGTAGAAAATTTCCTTTATTGACTACAAAAAGAGTTTGCCAAATAAAAAACTTGATATTTATTGTTAAACAAAATCGAATAATTTATTTGTCAATACGAATGCATTTCGGACAGACTTGCTGTCCATCATTAGCGACGCGCAACTAAAACAAAAGAGTTAGAATAATAAGACAAGATGTATAAGCAAACAGAAAAACAATATATATATATATATATATATATGTAACGCGTATGTTAATATAAAAACAATATACCAAATGGTTCAACTATTTGATAATTAATAGTGTTTTTTATAAATTCTTATGACAACATGCAATCCAAGCAAAAACTGAACCGATACACTCGCTTATTAAATAAGAGAGAAAGAATAAAAACAGACATTTTCTTTTTGAAACAATGTAAAGTGCTAAAGTTAATACCAGATTTCGCACACATCAAATGCAGTATTTCAAATTCACGCACGGCCAGAGTTTTGGAAAAGGCAAAAAGGATTGGATCAACTTTGAAATTGAATTCCAATACAGCCGTCTTGATTCAACTCAACTCGAATTATATGATTTACACTTAGAACTGACAAAATCGATGGACAACATCTCATTCATAGATTTCATAAAAAATCAAAATTTTTCGAGCAATGTCATAACACTTTTGCCAAAAAACGGAGCATACAAAATGCAAAGTTGAAGAAGCTAAAAGAAAAACAACACCAACAACCACACGGGAAACAAACAATCCGCCCAGTGAACGATCTTGTGATGAACTTGTCAACAGCTGTGTTCAATGAAAAAGAATTGGAACTATTAAATAGAGGTTTGAACTTTACACCAAATACAAACATCATCAAAATTGAAGAATCAATTGTAGATATCGAGTCTGCTATCCAATTTAAATCATTGAACACACAAAAAACAATACGTGAGAAAGCAAAGAAATTGATTAAGAATGCGAAAATCAAACAGTCAAAACAATACAAAACATCAGAAATCGTAAACACCATAAAGCGTTTAAAAGAGAAAAACGTTTACTACATGAAATCCGACAAAGGAAATAAAGTTGTGATTATGGACAAAATGGATTACGACAATCGAATGCTTGTATCAATTGAAGAAGATGGCTTCAAACGTCTAAAAAGGTCTCCACTTAATCGCATGGTGAGCGATGCAAAATCAATCATCAAACAAATTTGCGAGATATTTAATGTTAATAAATACAAATTACTGGTTCCGAATCCAAGTGTTCCTAAAATGTACGGTCTTTCAAAAATACATAAAGAAGGGAAAAAAATGCGCAAAATTGTGTCGAACACATCATTACCCTTAGTCCGTGTCGCAAAATGGCTAGTAGCAGAATTGAAAAAATACGGAAATTTTGAAGGAGCCAGTGTTAAAAATTCATTCGAATTTGTGAACAAAATTAAAGATACCATCATTCATGAACATGAAATCAGTGTTTCATTCGATGTAACAGCGCTATTTCCAAGCATTCCGGTAGATTTAGCTATTAATTCACTTCAAAAACATTTAGAAGACAAACACCCTAAAAAAGATGAAATGAAAGTGTTAATCGATGCAGCACGTATTTGTATGTCACACAATTGCTTTGTATTTCGAGATAAATTTTATTCAAATGATTTCGGCACAAGCATGGGAAACCCACTCTCCCCACTAATTGCAGAAGCATTTATGACCAAATTCGAAACCGACCTGAAAGCCGAAGGAGTTTTACCACGAATTTGGATTCGGTATGTTGATGATGTTTTTTGTATCATCGAAAAGAACATGCTTCAACACACACTCGACACTATAAACAGCAAATATGATAGCATTAAATTTACCGTTGAAACTGAAAACCAGAGATTACTAACCAGATTACCCACTTGTGACGTTTAAAAAAGTACATTATCATACGTACTAACAGCTTTCGATAGAGTGAATAAAAAAATAACCAATTGTCGCTGGCGGCGACGGTCGTTCGAAAAAGGGCGAATTTAACAACCAAATAAAAAGAGCCAAGTTTCTAATTAATTGGTTTAGGTGTTTATTTCTATTTAAAAAATATTACAATTAACAAATGGAAATATACATATAAGAACAAATGTACTTACCGCAGTGCTTTCCTTTAACGAACTAATTTTACTTGTTAAATAATTTAAAGTTGAGCCAAAAATTCTTTATGTATTAAATACATCAAAAAATAACGGGCCAACTTAACGAAACAAAAGCACTGCAGAATAATATTGTTACATATAAAACTAACTGATCATTTACAATCATACATATGTATAAACAAATAGGAAAAACGGGAATAAAAATACATAATATGAATATACATAAATGATCAAGAGACAAAATAAGAAGACATTTAGGCAACTCACAGACTGACAAATCAAAATAAATAAGTTCAAACAAAATAATAAATGTTTCCAGTTTTATGAGCCATTAAGCGACATCCCCACCCCCGTGGATCGACCACGATTCACTTCTCCAAATCAAGGACTGCAAGTTTGAAAACAGGACGCATCAGGATACCAGTGCTAGTACGGACATCAGCACGACGTATAATATCATCTTTACCCTTGTATACCTCTTCCACTCGACCTCGTCTCCAATCTTTTCGGGACACTGCAGGATCACAAATGATAACCAAGTCACCAACGGCAATGGGCTTTGTGCGTTGACACCATTTGGAGCGTCTGGTCAACGTGGGCAAATATCCTCGGATCCAGCGATTCCAAAAATGATTGCGTAGTTGGCGAGAGATGCACCACTGCTTTCTCAATAAAATAGGCTCTTCCGCTTGCGCTCCGGCAGGAGTTTGGGTTGTATTTGGGCAACCAAGTAGGAAATGATTAGGCGTTAGTGGTTCCTCATCTTCGTGGCTCAACGGCAAGTGTGTTAAGGGACGAGAGTTCACAATATTTTCTGCTTCTATTAGGAAACTTTGAAGCGTGTGTTCACGAGGGGCAGACTCTTTCAATGTTGACTGTAGCACACGTTTGACGCACTGTACCATTCGTTCCCATACACCACCTTCTGCAGGATTATGTGGACAATTGAACTGCCAGTCGATACTTTTCGATGATAGTTCATCTTCAATACGGGCCACATCAAATACCTCACTGAATCTCTTAGCGACTTGGTCGGCACCAACAAAATTTTTACCATTGTCGCTTCTGAGCCTTGTAGGTACGCCACGTCGATTTATAAAATTACGTATGGCAAGGATGCACGCATCTGTGGACAGGTCGAAAGCAACTTCTAAGTGGATGGCTCTTACGGTTAGGCAGGTAAATAGAGCTATCCATCTCTTTTCATGGCGTCGACCAATGGTTACAGTTAGCGGCCCGAAGTAATCCAACCCAGTATAGGTAAAGGGCCTAATATATGGCGTAAGTCTGTCTTCTGGCAAAGAACCCATATGTGGTGGCACCGGCAATGTACGACGAAATCTGCAAATAAAACATTTAGAAACACACTTATGTAAAGTTTTTCTTAAGCGTGGAATCCAGAACGATCTTCTTATTTCACATATTGTGGCTTCGAAATTCTGATGTTTCATCTTCTCGTGTACATGGGCCACAAACAACTCAGTGACGGGATGGTGTGACGGCAATATAATCGGACGTCTTATTTCCAAGGGCAACCAACTAGCTGCGTCTACACGGCCATTAACTCGCAGTAGTAAATTTTCATCCAAGTATGGAACCAACGCATGTAATTCACTACTTTTCGGCAAATTTTCTTCAGATTTTATAATTTCAATTTCGGCATTAAATTTTTCTTTCTGGGCTTGGCGACAAAGATAAATTTCCGCAGTTTTTAGTTCAGCAGCAGTCAAACTATTTCTTTCATCTTGGCTTACTTTCCTTTGGCATCGACTTGTGAAACGTAACATCCAGGCAACCGTTCGTTTTAGCTTCAAATAAGAAGAAAATCTACTAAAATCAATAATAGGAGGAATATTAATTAATAGAGCAAATTTTGGACGTAGCTCCTCAGTATCAAGGCTAGCAGGGCTTATATTCACTGCTTTGGGCCATTCATCTTCAGCATCATAAAGAAAATTAGGGCCACTGAACCAGCTGGATTCATTCGAAAAGTAGACCTGAGACTTCATCCTAGTGGTTTCATCAGCAACATTGATATTGGTGGGCAGCCATCTCCAATCTGCTGGGCTAGTGGAATCTAGAATTTCTGTGATTCGATGGGCAACAAAAGGCTTGTATCTACGACTTTCTGAGACTATCCAATTAATCATAGTAGAGGAATCGCTCCAACAAATAAACCGAGAAACCTTCATGGAATGCTCCTTCAAAATCGTATCCAATAATCGAGTACCCTAAACAGCAGCCTGAAGTTCGAGCCTTGGAATACTCATCGTTTTTAGAGGGGCACATCTCGTTTTTGCAGCTACGAAGGATACTTCAACTTTTCCATCAGGATATATGGACCTCCAGTATGACGCGGCACCAAATGCATCCTCACTAGCGTCGACAAAAACATGTAGCTCCAGACGGATAGGAATACCATTTTTAAAATAACATCGAGGCACTTTCACATTAACAACATTTTTTAGCTCTTGGCGCCAATTATTCCACATGTCATATAAGTCATTGGGCAAAGGGTCATCCCATCGGACATCGTACCTCCATACCTCACGCATCAACAGTTTAGCCGTAATCATAAAGTTGCTCAATAGACCAAGTGGATCGAAAATAGACATTACCACACTAAGCAACTCTCGTTTTGTAGGAGCCTTCAAACCATTTATGACATCAGCATTCACGTTGTGGAACCTCAACTCAAACCTGAAAGTATCATCTTTAGGTTGCCAGTACATACCTAGGACTTTTTCTGACTGCAGCTCGTTGATATCGCTGGAAAAGTTCACCGGCTTCTCCATAGCACCTTTAAGAGCCACAATTACCTCAGACGAATTGGAAGAAAAATTTCTTAGCTCGAATCCAGCTGACTTATGGATGTCACGAACTTGTTGGGCAACTTCAATAGCTCTTTCAGGTGTTGGAAAACTGTCGACGAAATCATCCACATAATGATGATCTAAGATAGACTTCACCGCACGTGGGTATTTTTCCCGATAGCTTAGGGCGTTGGTTTCTTTGACATAATGGGCTACGCAGGGCGAACAAGCAGCGCCAAATGTCATCACAACCATCTCATAAGTATCTGGAGGCTTTCTGTCATCATCGCGCCAAAGGAAGCGTTGGGAACATCTGTCTTCAGGAGCCACAAGGACCTGGTGAAACATCTCTTTAATGTCGCCGCAAACTGCAACAGCTCCAACTCGAAAGTTGAATAAAATAGACGGCAGAGGCTTATATTGCTGAGGACCCTTTAAGAGCATGGAATTCAACGAAACGCCTTCAACAGTTGCAGCAGCATCAAAAACTAGCCGAAGCTTCCCAGGCTTGTTGGGGCTGACCACTCCAAAGTGAGGAAGATACCAAGTTCTAGGGCAAACACCAGAAGCTTCATTAGGCAACAATTTCCTTACATACCCTTTTGACACGTAATCGTTCATGATGGACTTGTAGGCCTCACCAAATTCCGGAATTCTCTTCATTTTCCTCTCAATACCATTGAGTCTATTTAGAGCCATGGAATAACTGTCTGGCAGGACTACATCATCAGAGCGCCACAAGAGCCGTGTTTGAAATCTTCCTTCAACTTTCACAGTAGTATTCATCATTATTTGACGAGCTCGAGCAACCTCCTTCGATTCTATGACCGGTAAGACCTTGACTCCAAAATTTTCGATTTCAAAATAATTTGCCACCAAGTCGTAAAGTGTCTGCTCAGGCTGGACTGTCAACAAACATAAATTAGAGTTTGATGGCTTACCCTTCATCGGACCAAAAACGACCCAACCCAATGGTGTGTTGGCAGCATATGGACCACTTTCTTCCAAAGGCACAATTTCATCAGGAAGACCAAGATGGCAGTGATCTAATCCTATCAGGACTTTAGGAGCCACACCATTGTATAATTTAATTGGTAAACCAGGATGAGCGCTTAAATCCATATTGAAACTCTGAGCCGGCAATTTCAAATTCGAGACACCATAAACATTTTTTAAAGCATATTTTCTTTGCTTACCAATCCCACTTACTTGCAGATCAACCACAGATGCCATTTCTTCAGATTCCTTTCCAGCGTACCAGTGCAAGTTCAATTTACTTTGATGCCCCCGGAGGCCCAGTTGCCTCACCAAGGAGCTGTCCACCATAGTAACCAAAGAACCTTCATCCAACAACGCGTAAGTTTCAACCTTGTTACTAGGACCATAAAGTACAATAGGCACAACTCGGAACAGGAGTACGCTCTTATCTGCAGAACGGGATACACAGCTCAAGACAGACGCACTTCCATTTGATGAACCACTTGGGGCTTCTGACTCACTAGGCCCAGAATATTTTTCGCGACTATTATTAATTTTTACATCATGTAGTAATTTGTTATGTTTTCGCAGGCAACCATCGATGGGACACTCTTTTCGTTTACGGCAACTCCTACTAGGATGCCCCGACCCAAGACACGAAAAACATAACCTCAATTTCTTCACATTAGACCATCTGTCAGGCACACTCAATGAACTAAATTTTTTACACTCAAATAATTTATGATTACCCTGGCACATAGGGCATTCTTGTTTATGTTGACCATCAACGGCGTGGAGGACAACTTTTCTTTTCGGTTCACTATAATTTCGATTACTACTCACCCCTTGAATAGTTTGCACCAAATCAGCAACATCTTTGAGCCACCTGTTAAAATCCAAAACCGTTGGATATGGCTTAATTGTTGAGGAATAGCGGGCCCATTCCATTCGTTTACTCAAGGGAAGCTTACAAACCAATTCATCCATTAATGTAGGATTCGCTAAATGCTGTTGTCCATTGGCAGATTCCAAAAAGGCGGCAAGATTCTGCACCTTAACAGCAAATGGTACTTGTTGGAGCTGACATCGGATAAGCATTTCTAGACGACCATATCGAAAACGCAACTGCTCCATCACAACATTGACGTTATCCGGATGTATGAGCAACGATTTAACACTCTCCCTTGCGTCATCCTTTAATGCCTTTTGGAGCCGAACACAATTTTCAAAATTATTGTAATTATAAACAGCAGTCGAATTACTAAAGGCTGTTGAAAAAATGGGCCAATCCTCAGGTGTACCACTAAATTCCGGCAGGTCATATATTTTTCTGTGCACTGCCATCGAACCGCCATTTTGAGACACAAAATTATTTGGCGGTAAAATTATTGTTAAAGGCGATTGGCTTGCACAAAAACCAGTACTATTTGCATTGCAGCTAACACACGAAAATGGCGTACGGCGATCAGTGCAGTCAACGTTGTCTGAGACAGAATTTTCGACGTTGGCTTCACTAGTACCCGTCACAGCTGGCGCCATATTGGATGGTTGGGGCACGGCTGAGGATGGCGTCGAATTGGCATTAAGGGCGATGGACAAAACTTTCTGAGCAGTGAGAAACTGGACCTGGAGTGTATTAATTTGGCTTTGCAAGTCTTCCAAATTGATACCGAAATTGGGCTGGGGCATTGGAAGCTGTTGGCTAGGTTGAACCGTGGCTGAGGGCATGTTGGACGCGGCAGTGGAAGTGGTGGCTACGCTACCCAAGATTCCAGCGCAGGTGGAACTGGTAGACATTGCGACAGCGGCAGATAATATTTTATCACTTATTTGAGCAGTACTTACGATTGTCTTGGTTACTCCTGAGGTAGATGGAACTACTGGTATAGGCATTGCTGTTCCGGCGGCAGAGGAACTGGTAGACAGCAAAGGAGCTCCAGCGGCAGTGGGAGCCAATTGCTGTGACGGCAGATATGTTCCGGCAGATGGAGAACCACTATTATTTGGGCTTGATGTTGTATGCAATCGAGCGCTTTTTCTCACTGGCGATCGTTGCATTATGAACCACAAATATTCTTTAAACAATTGTTGTCCCGGCAGACGAGGAACCACTTTAAAAATTTTAAAATATATTTTTATTTAACGCAGGCAATGTCCAATAAAAATTATTTATTCCGGCTGACAAGGAAACACTTCAGCAAAAATTTTTTTTTCTCTTAGACAGAGAACCAATTGTTCCGGCAGGCAAGGAACCACAATAAATTTTGCCAAAGACCAGCTAGGAACCACAAGAATTTCCGCACAAAAGCTGCGAAATAAAATTTTTATTTACCGGCAGGCAATGTCCAATAAAAATTATTTATTCCGGCTGACAAGGAACCACTTCAGCAAATATTTATTTTCTCTTAGACAGAGAACCAATTGTTCCGGCAGGTAAGGAACCAAATAAAATGTTCCGGCAATTAAGGAACCACAAAACAAATAATATATTCTCCAATAAATGTTCCGGCAGTCAGGGAACCACACAGAAATAAATTTATTCCTCACAAAAATGTTCCGGCAGTCAAGGAACCACAAACAAATAAATTTATTCTTCAAAAAATGTTCCGGCAGTCAAGGAACTACAAACGAATTTATTTTTAATTGTTCCGGCAGGCAAGGAACCAAATCTTTCGCCAAAGTATTGCGAATTTAATTTTTATTAGTTGTTCCGGCGGGCATGGAACCACTTTTGTCGTCAATAAAATTTTTTATTAATTGTTCCGGCGGGCATGGAACCACATTTTTCGCCAAATAAAATGCGAAATAAAATTTTTATTAATTGTTCCGGCGGGCATGGAACCACATTTTTCGCCAAATAAGTTGCGAAATAAAATTTGTCAAGGAACTACAAACGAATTTATTTTTAATTGTTCCGGCAGGCAAGGAACCAAATCTTTCGCCAAATAAGGTCCGAAATAAAATTTGCTCCGGCAGGCAAGGAACCACAAGAATATCCGCACAAAAGCTGCGAAATAAAATTTGTCGCTGGCGGCGACGGTCGTTCGAAAAAGGGCGAATTTAACAACCAAATAAAAAGAGCCAAGTTTCTAATTAATTGGTTTAGGTGTTTATTTCTATTTAAAAAATATTACAATTAACAAATGGAAATATACATATAAGAACAAATGTACTTACCGCAGTGCTTTCCTTTAACGAACTAATTTTACTTGTTAAATAATTTAAAGTTGAGCCAAAAATTCTTTATGTATTAAATACATCAAAAAATAACGGGCCAACTTAACGAAACAAAAGCACTGCAGAATAATATTGTTACATATAAAACTAACTGATCATTTACAATCATACATATGTATAAACAAATAGGAAAAACGGGAATAAAAATACATAATATGAATATACATAAATGATCAAGAGACAAAATAACAAGACATTTAGGCAACTCACAGACTGACAAATCAAAATAAATAAGTTCAAACAAAATAATAAATGTTTCCAGTTTTATGAGCCATTAAGCGACACCAATAATATTCATTGCAATGAGTTAACAGAAACAGCTATACATAGCCATTTCAAACATATGTTATCGATGAAGTAAACAAAAAAATTTTAATTGAACTGTAGCAAAAATTGTATTTTTGTAAAAAAAGTTAAAAGTATATAAATTTCCGTGAAGTAAAGAACTTAAAATTTATAAAAATATATTGCGGTGGTTCCAAAGTCCTATTAAAAGCTAAAAAAATACAACATGTGCATAAGGTTGTTACAAAAATTGCTAGTGGTATTTGTTCAAGAAGTCTCAATTCAACAAAATTCAAGAACAAATTGAACACAAATGCTTTTGGAAATGAAGAAGTCCTGGCTAAATTATTAGAGGTCTTATCATAAACAACTTTAAATATGTATGGTAAGAATTGTGCAATATATGTAGATGCTTATATGCATTACATGAATGGTTGTCCGGGGAAGTGCACGTTAGCTTCATGTACAAAGTTGCAAAGAAATGTTTTTGAATATTATGGTGGACACTTAATAGATAATATATACATGTATATATTTTACAAATATATAAATAAATATATTTATCTAATGAATTTGGATGCATTCGTATCGATTTAACAATTGCTCGTTTCAGTTAATGGATTCGGTGGAAAGTTTTAATACATATATACGTGAGCCAAGCAATGATCCACATGCTTTTATCATTCATTGCTCTTATTAATCAGCTGCGATTGCCTTATGATATAAATGCGTATTTCTCGATAAAAATTAAGGTAAGCAAAACAATTTCAATACCCTGTGATATAAATACAACTTCTAATAAATTGCATTTTCATTGAAGATAAATTGGGTACAAACAAGCCATGAAATGAAAACTATACGTTGTTTTGTGAAAAAGCCAGAAACGAAAACGAATTGCAAGCAATAAATGGCAAATGGATCGGTTGACGTTTCAATCGCTCCAATGGGTTGTCATGTTGCACCACTTGAAAATACTACGCCTATGAAGCCCAAGTTAAAATCTTAATCATAATTATTAAATATCTTCAAATAAAAAAAAACATTTTTACTTTATTTGAATTTAAATGTAAGAATTTGTTTTCGGTATGAATATTTATTTATTAAAGTTTTTATTTTACGTTTTATATAAAGTCATTCTTATAGATACATAAATTTATATATTTTTGCCTAACTCAAAATATTTATAAGTTCTTTATACATACATATGTACCTACAAATCTTTGTTTTAATATTTTTCTTGTACTATTTTTTTTTAATTGATTTGTTAAATTTTTTAATTTAAATTTTTTTTATTGTTTTTGTTTGTTTTGTATTTATAAAATGCAGAGCTAAAGCCGATGTTGCTAAAGCTCTTTGTTTTTTTATATTATCTTATAATTTTAACTGTAAGGTAGTTGGGTAATAAATAAATAAATAAATTTTTTGTTCTTATTTAAATAATTATTTTAATTAATTTAATTTCAAGTATCGTTAAAACATACAAACTAAATATAATATATTTAATGTTTTCATTATTTAGATTTAACTCTTAAATGCTCAATTATTATACAAAATTTAAAAACAAAACTAACAATTGATTACATAATATTTTTATTTGAATAAAACAATATCAATGAGAGTATATACTCGTATATGTATAATTTGTAAAATTTTACAATGTGTTAAAGATGATTAAAAACAAATATATATTTTTTGTATTTAGTTTTGCTATTTGTAATTATTTGTTGTTTAACAAGTATTTCGAAACTGTGTAAGAAATAAAGGTTTTAAGTATAAAAACAAACAAACAATTGTATTTTAATTATCTAACAGAATAAAAAGTTTAAAGAATTTTTAACAAATTGTAAATGTAATATATAAGAGTTTGTGGTTGATATGGATACCTGCTGCTGCCGATTTACTTGTTTGTTCAGATATGATAGTATTCAGGAAAACACATCATGTCATGTTAACACACAAGTTAATTTGAATTAAGACTGATAATGCACATTAACTCTGTCGTCTGTCTACGCTATTAGAAAACTGCAATTAGAAAAATAAAAGTTACATATAAATATTAAAAAATTTTAAATTAAACTTGTAATATATTTTTTTACCTTGAGCTTGTAGTCAGGATTAGTAAAAAAGACCTGCCAACTCAGGGCAATTATTCTTCGTATGGTAAAAACCTGTTTGAATATTAAATAATATATATTATAATAAAATACAAGAATATTTTCTACCAGTTTTCAGTTAATAATAACAAATTCAAGTGCTTGTGTTTAACGGTTCAAAAGATAGGGCCATATAGATCAAATTACACAATTTATGGGGACACCCATAAATTTCTAAATTCAAATTATATATTTGCTATAGTGGACTTTGCAATACAGGCTCCTTGTAAATTTCAGCTGTCTGTCTATAACTGTTCAAAAGTTTGGCCACATACATAGAATTACATTAACTATTGGGACACATTTTTTTCCAAATAAAAATTTTACACTTTTTGTTATAGCGGACTTTGCAGTACAGGTTCTTTGTAAATTTCAGCGGTCTGTGTACAACTGTTCAAAAGTATGGCCATATACATCAAATTAAATGAACTATTGGAGCACCCTTTAATTTAAAATTTTAAATGTTTATACATTTTACTATAACGGTCATAGTAATCGACATTCTGTTAAATTTTCAAGGTTTTGCCTATAACGGTTCAAAAGATAGGCTCAAATAGGTCAAATTACGTCACCTAATGGAGACACCCTTTAAATTTATTTTTTTATTAATTTCTGCTGTTGGGAGCTATAGCGACAGGCAATTTTTTAAAATTTTAATTTGGTAATACACTTAAAAATTATATATGTTGTATGGGGACACCCTTTAATTTTTATTATAATGAACTGTTTTTAAAATGGGACCAACCTGAAAGCATAAATTTTCAAATAAAGAAAATCGGTTCAGAAATGGCTGAGTTCTGTGGTTACATACATAAAAATGCAACATTCAGACGAATAGATAACCTCCTTCTTTTTTGAAGTCGGTTAAATATAACATTCAGACGAATAGATAACCTCCTTCTTTTTTGAAGTCGGTTAAATATAACAACAAATAAAACCCTTAAATCGAACACCAACACCGGCTTCGCTTACTAAAGTTTTTCTGCATAGCCAGCCTTCGGCCGGGCCCAATTATTTTCTCCTCTATGGTATGACCAACACCGGCTTCGCTTACTAAAGGTTTCCTGCATAGTCAGCCTTCGGCCGGGAGTAAGGATTTTCTCCTCTATGGTATGACCAACACCGACTTCGCTTACTAAAGGTTTTTTGCATAGCCGGCCATCGGCCGAGCGCAAGGATTTTCTCCTCTATGGTATGACCAACACCGGCTTCGCTTACTAAAGGTTTCCTGCATAGTCAGCCTTCGGCCGGGCGTAAGGATTTTCTCCTCTATGGTATGACAAACACCGGCTTCGCTTACTAAAGGTTTTTTGCACAGCCGGACTTCGGCCGGGCGCAAGTATTTTCTCCTCTATGGTATGACCAACACCGGCTTCGCTTACTAAAGGTTTTGTGCACAGCCGGCCTTGGGCCGGGCGTAAGGATTTTCTCCTCTATGGTATGACAAACACCGGCTTCGCTTACTAAAGGTTTTTTGCACAGACGGCCTTCGGCCGGGCGCAAGTATTTTCTCCTCTATGGTATGACCATCACCGGCTTCGCTTACTAAAGATTTCCAGCATTGCCGGCCTTCGGCCGGACACAAGGATCTTCTCCTCTGTGGTATGACCAATACCGGCTTCGCTTACTAAAATTTTCCTACGTACTATGCATTAAATTTCATCAAAAAATGTCACCGATTCTCAATGGGTTAAATTTTTTTTAAATTTTAGCACCACCTGATAGATATTTCCAAAAGCTTTATATTGATACCCATATTCACACAATTTGTTCAAAAATGTAGTACACAATCACAATTTCATATGAAATGTTCAGAGGCATAATTTGCATATAAAATTTAACCAAGTAAATACTTACTTCTTCGGATTTCTCGAAAACTGATGAAGTTTTTCCCCTTTTGGGCTGCCCATTATGCATCGGCGACTACTGAAATAGCAAAATAATTTAATTATAAACAAATTTATTTCAATAGAAAACCTTTGTTATACTTACATTTTTTCCTGTTGTTTGCTTCCTTTTATATATTTAATTTGGTCGCCTGCGGATGGTTTTTCTTTATGTATTATTTTAGCCACAAATTATTTTAAAACATATTTTTTCAGAGAAATTCAAATTTTCCAGCAATTTCACAAATTATTTTGTAAACAATAAAATGTCAAATTGCAGCTATAACCAGAAAGAGATAGTAATATAAGAAAATCATTAACTCTTGCTATCCCTTTCCAACGAAAGCTGTGATTTGGCAACACTCAATTTTCGTGTCTTATCTGGTCTGATTTGTGCTGAAAACGATCAACATTCACTCACTTTTTTGGGTTTAAAATGCACCAGAGTTAACAACAAAATTAATTTTGCAGTCTATCGTAAAAATACTTCAACCGACCGTTTCATCATAAATGATTTGTTCATATTAACATAAAATAGCATCTTTCCACTCTATGGTACATCGCCTTGTCAATTTACCACTTTCCTTAGAAAATTACAAAAATGAATACGATAAAATCATCCAATTAGCAACAATCAACGGCTTTGATAAGAATCTCATCAATAAACTCATCAAAAAACACTCAAAGCAACATCATAAAAACAATTTGACGACACTCTTTAGTCAAAATATAAAAATTGAAACAAATAATTGTAAACGCGTCCCTTTCACATATGTTCCATCAATCACGAATCACCTGAGAAATATATTTGAAAAGGAGAATATGCAGATTGTTTACACTAATAACAACAAACTCAAAAATATTCTTGGCTCAACTAAAGACATTACTCCTATACAAGAGCGTAGCGGCATTTATGAAATCAACTGTGAAGCAAAATACATCGGTCAAACTAAACGACAAATTAGTGTTCGTTACAAAGAACACAAAACAAATGTAAAAAATAAACAGATTCATCGCTCTGCCGTCGCGGCTCACATTCACACACCTTCGGATGCCAACCCACTACAACACAATATCGGCACGTTTGAAGAGAGCGTACGTCTACTAAAGAGTTCACAATGAGAGGAAACTAGACGCGTACGAATCTCTCTATATCAGCAAAGCAACAAATGTCATGAATACAGACAACGGCAACATCAATTCACCTCTCTTCTCTCTAATGTAACACACAAATAACATACACCTATTGGTTTTTTTCTTACTTCGTTTTTCATTGATAGATTGATACAAACGATTGAAGTGTTGACAGTGAACAGGTCAACAAGAAGTGCGGTCAAAAATTAAATATAAAAATAAAAACACAAAATAAAATTAAGGGTTGTTTAACAACAGCAACAAGCAATATTACTGCGTGTGCACAATACGCAGTAGCAAACAGTACAGGTAGAAGCCGCGCAATGGCTGACGAAAACCTATGCACACACAAGCGAGCAAGGGTGGCTGGTGACTCTTCGTCCGATGATGAATCACGCCGCAAAGATAAAGCCATTGAGGAGCTTATGCAAAGAGTCGATATTCTCAGTAGGGAGAACGAGCGACTTACGAAGATTGTTGGGGAAATACAAGATACCCAAAAGAAACAAGATTCAAGCGAAGATGATGGTGCGTTCGTGGAAGTAGTATCTTCCAGGAAGCAACAAAAAAACAACAAAAAGAAGAGAAGGGTTCGAGTTTTATCAACTACTAAAAACCCAGAAAATTTGGTTCTTGCTAACGCTGAAGTTAGCATGGACACCATGGAGATAAACATGGAAAGCTCCACCTCAACAAAGGACGACGATGCTGCCAAAACTGCATCAAACATAACCAATGAGGATAAGAAGCCGAAAAACAACAACAACAAAAACAATAATGTAAGTAATTTTAAGCAGATACCTGTTATTACTACTTATAACATAAATATTAAGTTAATCACTAATATTATTGACAAGGCTCTTGGCCACACAAATTATAATATCAAAATAATGGGCAAAAATGCCACAAATATAGGGGTTTGCACTCTCGCGGACTTTGAAAAACTAAAAGTTTTACTCAAGGAACAGGGGGTAAACTACTACACATATACGCCAAAGGGCATGAGACCGTATGCGGTCCTTATAGAGGGCCTATCACGGACTTACTCAGTAGAAGATGTGACCAAATATTTAAATAGTCTTCAGATGAAGATAAACATAGTAGGACTTAACGATCTAGGGAATGATAGATGGCTTTTACGGCTATCACGGGATTCCGATATATCGGCCTTTAATGAGGTACGATACATATTACGCTGCCGTGTCAGCATGAAAAAATATAGAAGGAAGGGGGGCATAACCCAATGTTTCAACTGCCAGAGGTTTGGGCATACTTCATCAAATTGCCAGATGCCGTACCGTTGCGTCAAGTGCGGCGAATCCCACGGCCCAGGAAAATGTAGCGTACCAGCTAGAGAAGATAATACTACAGAGACGTTGATGACTGACCCTTTAACTGGTAGGGTTGTTAGGAAAGTTGGGCTTCCCGTAAAATGTGTTAACTGCGGAGTTGAAGGACACGCAGCTAGCTCAAAACAATGTCCACATAGGATTAAATTGATTAGGAAAATTGAGGCTAAAAAAGCATCTCGAGTAGAGCCTGAGAGACCTCACCGTCCCGTTAGTAGCGGCCTTAATCCTGGAGTGTCGTATGCATCTGCTGCGGCATCCAATCTTCCAATGAGGGGATTAAATAACCCATCTAATACTTTTGGAACGGCCTTGAACAGCGCTGAACCAACCCTAAAGGGCGCAATGGCCCAGTTTGTGACGATAGACAACGATTGCAAACGCTTCTTTGGCGGGGGCTTGTTGAACTGCATTGGCAAAATTGGAGGATTTGCACGTGAATACAGTGCAATTAAGGATGATGAGGGTAAATCTCGAGCCTTGCTTGGGATGCTAATGATGTTACAGCACAATGGCTAGGACAATCAAAATAATCTTCATCAACGTAAATTCAGTTGTCTCCAGACATAAAAGACACTATTTAAGACTGTTCTTGGACAGACACAGACCTGACGTTTTGCCCGTCGCCGAGCATAAACTAAGTCCCCGTCATAACTTTGAGATTGCAGGGTATATGACATTTAGACAGAATAGACAATCTGGGCAAGGGGGAGGAACAGCTGTTCTTGTTAGGGATACCCTTTCTTGCGAAAGAATAATCATTGATAGCGGGCCTATAGAAAACACGGCTGTGCGCATCCACAGGATAAATGGTGGCTCTATTACCGTAGTGTCAATGTATCGCAAACCAACTGCGACAATGTCTGCCGCTGACATTGGTCCTCTTATCGAATTGGCCAATACTGGCGCGGTCATAATTGGAGCCGATTTGAATGCTAGGCATCCATATTGGGGAGATTCTCTAACCTGTACAAATGGTCGGATTCTTCACGATGTACTATTGGCGAATCCAAATGTTGAAATTCACCCAACTGATGGCCCCACTAGAACCACGGCCGTTTCCTCTTCTTACATAGATGTGATGATGACTTCTGTTGGCATGACCCCACTAATCACGGGAAATGGACTCAGAACCCTGGATTTTGAATCTGACCACAGTGCTGTCGAGGCTGTTTTCGGCATTGGAGATTGTGCTGGAAGAATACGACCGACTAGGTTTGATTTTGACAAAATGGACAGAGGCAACTTTAATAGGATTTTATCCCGAGAACTGGCTGGCTGCACGCTACCAGTGAATAGAAATGTAGCTAGGGAAGATATTGACGAATGTGTCGAGACGATGAGTGGTGCTTTCCGTAGTGCTATGGAGCTTTCCACCCCTAAGATTCAGGTTGGGAATAGAGGCCTTCTAAGACTTCCGCCTAACATACTGCGTTTTATCGCGGAGAAAAAGATGTTACGCCGTATAATACAAAGATGTGGGGACCTGTCGCGTCGTTCCATCCTAAAAGCAGATGTAAAAAACCTGGATAGAATCATACAGGGGGCCATTGCAGTTTTCGAACGCGAACACTGGACCAGGACCCTAAGTAACATAAGACTGAATGACAGGACGTACAGATCTATTAAATCTGCGGCTCGTTTAAATAAAAATGTTGGCATCCATGACCTACTCACCATGGATGGCTCACAAGTATCCGAAGACACAGGAAAGGCGAATCTGCTAGCAGACCACTTCTTTGACATACACCAGTAGGGACAGGAAGCAGGTCCTGACTCTTTTTCGACATCTGTGGCAAACAGAATCTCCACATTGCATGATGGGACACCTATGATGGCATTTGATGAAACTACCACCGCCGATGGCAGTGGGTTAAACCATCATAGTCTGGTTAGAGCAGATGCTATTGGCAATACTCTAAGAAGAAGGCCAAACAAAAAGTCGACTGGTTGGGATGAAATTCCTGATTTAGTGCTAAAGAGAACTCGCCGAGATACTTGGAGATTTCTGGTAATATTAATGAACCATTGCATGAACTTGGGATACTTCCCCAAGGCATGGAAGAGAGCACTTGTAGTTCCAATACTGAAACCCAGATCTGATCCGAGGCAGGCCGGCAATTATAGGCCGATCTCTCTCCTATCACCCTTTGGAAAGCTATTGGAACACTTTGTACTTTCTAAAATAAAGGACAGAATATCTGACAATAATATTCTTCCAGACTGCCAATTCGGCTTCAAAGGAGGGCACTCAACCTCCCACGCGTTGATGGTCTTTTCAGACTATGTCTCAAGAGGCCTGAATAAGAGACATCCCACAATAGCGGTGAGCTTGGATTTCGCCAAGGCTTTCGATACCACTTGGCAAGATGGTATTATTTTTAAAATGATGAACATGGGCTTCGAGAGGAGTCTATGCAAAATCGTTTCTAATTTTCTATCTGATAGAACATTTGGAGTTAGAGTAGGCAATACCCGGTCTAATGAAAAATGTGTCAGTGCTGGTGTACCACAAGGATCACTCCTAGGCCCAGTGCTCTATAATATATTCATGGTTGACATACCCAAACCCTCCGACGGTGATCTTCTGTTAACATATGCAGATGATATTCTTATTGCATCTTCCGGGCCTCTCGCTCGAAATGTGAACGGAAGAGTGAACAACTACTTGGCTCGACTGGAGCCATATTTTGCTAAATGGCGGCTTCATTTAAATATGAATAAAACCGAAGCAATTATAATAAAAGGCAGGCGTAAAAACTTGTACCCTAACAGCAGGGGTTTTATACCATCCCTTAGTATAGGCAATCAACTTATCTTGGTTTCGGATAGGATGAAATACTTAGGGGTAATTTTCCATGAGAATTTTGAGTTTTATCGACACATAGATTTTATTTTAGAACGTGCTAAACGCGCGTATGCCTCCTATCGAAGTATTCTGGGATATAGAGGGGGACTCGATAGAAGAATTCGATTTCTTATCTATCGCCAAATAGTTCGACCTATTATATCCTACGCCTACCCAGTCTGGTCCAGGATTTCCTCTGCACAGATGGAGAGGTTAAGAAGGTGGGAGAGAAGAATTATGGTAGCTTGCCTTGGCCTAAGGTGTAGGCAGGGGCCTGACGGTATATATCGCAGGCCGTCTTGCAGGTCAATATATAAGGCAATAGGCTTTGATAGAATCGACGCCTACATGATGGGGTCAGGTATTAAATTTCTAGAGAGAGCTCGCTCCCTTGAGAACAGACTTGTAGGACAGTGCTTTGAAAGGGCTGGCAATATAGACACCATTAGACTGTCAAAATACATATCACCAGTAGACCTACTGACCTTAAACGGAGCTGGACTCCTTTATGAGAATGCAAACCTCCTATACTATCATAGGAGAATTAACACTTTAAATATAAGTAATCTGGTGTACAACACCGCTCAATAGGCCATAGGCCACATAGGTTATTAACTCTTTTGTAAATATTTTCTTCATTTTCTTTGTAAATATTCCTATTGTTATTTTCTAGCTTTAAGATTACTATAAGATCTAGCATTAAGTACAAATGCCTCCCTTTTTAATTTTTTTGGGGAAATTTTTAAGAAATGTATTATTTAACATAAAATTATCATTAATATTATTGTAAGCGGCCATGCTGTAAACATCTAAATAAAATAACTTGACAAGTCCTTATAAGATACAATAGTATGTAAGGAATTATAACTTAATAAATTAGTTTTAAGCAAACATGTAAAACCTTGACTTTTTAAATAAATAAATAAATCGTAAATCGTAAATCTTACTTCGTGCTTGTTATTATTTGTTGTTATTTGTTATTTACAAATATTGTTTTTATATTAACATACACGTTACATACATATATATATATTGTTTTTCTGTTTGTTTATACATCTTGTCTTATTATTCTAACTCTTTTGTTTTAGTTGCACGTCGCTGATGATGGACAGCAAGTCTGTCCGAAATGCATTCGTATTGACAAATAAATTATTCGATTTTGTTTAACAATAAATATCAAGTTTTTTATTTGGCAAACTCTTTTTGTAGTCAATAAAGGAAATTTTCTACCATTAACAAAATTAAAATCGTTCGACTACAAACCAAATGGTTCAACTATTTGATAATTAATAGTGTTTTTTATAAATTCTTATAAAAACAAAAAGGCCTGGTGGCCCCTAAAAATAATGACGATGCGCGAGATTTTACGACTGTTATCATCTTTAAAACCTTTAAATTTAATTAAATATTCTTTTAATTAAATTTGTGTTCAATTCATGCCTTCAGTTTTATTAGAATTTCTATATTTTGGAAAAAGAATCCAAATGGAAAAAAATTATTGCTGTCAGATAAAAAGTTTATAAATAAGAATTATTTTTAACAATAAACTTTATTTTATATGATTTTAATTAATTAAGCGTTCTTTTACCCAAATTGAAAAAAAAAACAGAAATTGAAAAATATCTATAAAATTAATTAATAAATATTTTTATTTTCTAAATACCTATACACAAACATTTGATTTGAACTCTTAAAATAAGAAAACTTAGCGGCACAATGCAATCAATTTGTATTATACTTCGTAACTTTATACATACATACATATATACATGCATAATATAATAAGACACCAGTTATGAATTGAACAATTACTCCCAATCATTGATACGTACATATTTAATAAACTATTGCTATGCAATTCTAAATATTTATAAAAAAAATATATTTAAAAATTATAATAACCTGGGTTTCCCAGGCATCTATAAAAGTTGTATAGTTGTTAAGATTTACTACGTATTGATTTAAAATCGCATGATGCTGAAATAATACAAAATACAAAAAAAAAAAAACAAAAATATGCAAAACAAAAACAAAAACAAAGCAATTTATTAATAAAAGTTTCTATTAATTTTTTAGAATTATTGATTGGTAACACAATCATGTTTGGAATAATATAAAAATTTTATTTTTTTAGATATTTGAAATAAAAGTATTTATTTTATATTTAGCAATTATATATAAAATATTATAAAAAATCGTTTAATAATTAAACTAAATAAATAAAGAACTACTTGATGCACAAATATTTGCAATATTAAATACGCTTTAGTTTTATTTAAATTTAAGGTATGGGATTTTTTATGAGCAAACATTTTGAAATATTCTCTTACATATACATATACTTATTTCGATGCAAAGGCATGGTTTTATTCATAAAGGCCGAGGCACATATCGTAACATCCTCGTACGTTATACGTTGCCGTCTTGAAAGGCCGGGGCACATAGAATCCGTCATAAGTTATACATACGTCGTCCTTTTTAACGTACAAGAAAGTTGAAATACAGCTTTTCTATTGAGTGTTGTTACAATCAACATAGCACATAGAAGCCGTCATACGCAATACTTTGCGTATGACGGATTCTATGTGCCCAGGCCTTAACTGACATCAACGTAACCACGGATTAGGTTTGCACAGTGAGTACTTCGTTGGCGGATATTAAATCAGCAGGAAAAACACTTTAAACAGCTTCGATAAGTTTGTTCTCCATTGTATTATTTAACTTTATTTAATTTATTTTCTTGTATTTAAAATACAAAAAGCTAAATGAAAAAAGTCGACGTATAACGTATGACCAATTCTATGTGCATCGGCCTTAACTGTCTATTCCAATCGTTAAATTTAAAGCAATTTGACATCGATTTGTAGTTTCATATTTCGAATATTTTTGTGTTAAATGCATGGTCTCACATATTTTTGTCGTTTAAGATAAAAAAGTATAACAGTTCACTATCACAAATATCACACATGGTCTTTAAAATGCAAAAGGCTGTTCTTATACCATTTGTACTCTCAAACTTAATTACGTAAACTTGAAGTACGAAGGTTGGTGGCGAAATTTCATAACTTTCTGCTTATACTTCTACCTTATACTCTAAATTTCACCTAATTAGTCCACAATTTTACTTAATTACAAATCATTATCTGATAAGTATAATATAAAAATATATATTGGAGATAATAAAAATAACACCTTTTTCCCATAAAACAACTTAATTTAATTTAAATAGAATCTACAAATATTGTAACCCTTCGATTTATTATATACATATGTATGTATACATTTTTTATTTATTGAATATTCAATGTATTTGAACTAACAATAAGTACTCAAATCTTAAGTCTAAAATAAAATTAAAAAAAAAAAAAACAAAACTACATGCAATGCCCAACCAGTAGTGCTGGCAATTTCTGCTACTTTTAATTACTCGATACTACTCAAGAGTACTCAATACTTTTGCTTACATAATAAAAACGCACTGTTATTCAGTTTTATTGCTGTTGTTTAATTTTCTATTTAATTCTTTTCTAAGACGTTAACGTTAAAAGTATCGAGTAACTAACTACTTTTGAGTATTGAGTACTCAAGAAAATTATCAAATACTCGGTACTCGATACTCAATACTTTGCCAGCACTACCAACCAGTGCTAGACACAAAAAGTTGTATGTTTCACGGTTGCTGTTATCATTTGCGGGTCATCCCTCTGATGTACGGACGAAAGAAGCAATAATATCCCTTCTTCTTAGTCGAATGTAACCAGGTTCATTTAGTATGTTACGGGCCAGCTTATTTGATGAGTTTCAAGCTTCTTTAAATATGTTGCTGTATGTTTCGCTATTTCTACTTTAACTGTTGGCACGTTTAGATCTTTGTAAATGTCGACTTTTTTTATACATATATGTACCTGGAAGTAGTGCTGGCACAATATTGAGTACTGGGTATCGAGTATTTGGTAATTTTTATGAGTACTCAATACTAAAACGAAGTTACTTGACTTTAGCGTTATAGTAACAAATTTAACGACATCATTAAAACTCAGATTAACAGTTAGTTTCTATTATGTAAACAAAAGTATTGAGTACCCAATTGAAAAGTATTGAGTAGTATCGAGTAGCACTACAAGGATGCAACTGTGATCATTCGTAGAATCTTATTTTGGCGCGTTTCTATATTGCTACTTGAGGCAGTGCCCCATAACTGAATTCTAGGATAGATTTTCTGATAATAAGTCAGTTTAGTTGGACTGCTTGTATCTTCCTTTGTGTTAACTTTGAATCTATATGTCTTTTCCAAGTATAAACTTTCGATCAGTTAAATCATTTTCTAAATGTCTATAGAAGTTTTCGGGCAACTTCAGCTTTAAAATCCATTAATAGATACATACATACATACATACATACATACATACATACATACATACATACATACATACATACATAAAAAGCGCAGAAGAGTATTTTCTTTCTTCAAAGGTCTTTTTAATTACATTTACTAATCTGTGTGTTTGTTGAATCGCACAGTGGTTTGAAAACGATTTATTTTAGACATAATTCGGCATCTCATGAACAGATGAAGATATCGTAATGTAATTTTACACACGCAAGGCAGAGGTGTTTCTAAATGGAGCTGCAAACTTTGGCCCCATAGGGTAAAGGGGGGGCTTCTGGATAAGACCCCAAAGTTGTGTACCTCCGGTATATAATTTTTTGGAAATGTCATAAAAAGTTATGATTTAACTCAAATATTAAGATTTTTTAAATTTAAGTAGACCTTGAAAATATCAATAAAAAGTGTGCTTACTTGTGAAGATTATCTCTTAGTTTGGGAGAAAATTGACTTACAATTTTTTGTTTTTAGTTTTAACCGACCCAATTTTTGGCGTGGTGTACTTATTAATGATCGGATTATTATTTTAAGACTTTGGCTATATTCTTGATAAAATGTAGAATAAATTAGTTTCAAGTTTTTTTCTGAAAACACTTTTGCCCTTATGCAAAACAAATAAAGTCTACTTGAAGTTTACTTTAAGAAAAAATTTTCATATAAAATTTGTCATAAAGTAAACTTCAAGTAGACTTTATTTCTTTTGCATAAGGGCATTTTTGTTTAAAAGTAACAAGCCTCTAAATTAAAGGAATATAAATGAAAAAAAGGTTTAATGAAAACCTAAAAGAACAATATAACAATTGAGGTATAACAATAAAATGTAAATATTTAATTATGGAAATTATTTCTGCCGAACATTTTTAATTTTACAACTACTTATTTTAAATATGGTGAAAACCATAAACTACATGGAGGCCCAACTCTCAAATGTCAAAAGAGTGTTTGTAAATGTCTTCCCTTCACTTCAAATTGATGTTCTCTGGAATGCGTGAACCGATTTTGTTTCTGCAAAGTTTATATGAAAGGTGACGTCAATACCAAGGTTTTTATGTACAAAAATACAGAATGAAATGGGACAGTGGGGGTGGTACCTCCCATACAAAGTGAAAAATTATTATTTTGTATATAGAGAACTATAATAGGTATGGTCTTCAAAGTGGGTACAAGTAAACCCCATACCCATGCGGATACTCTAGAAAAATATAGGCTGAATTGGCACAGTGAGCGTGGTACCCCCCATACAAAGTAAAAAACTATTATCCTGTATCTAGAGAACTGCAATAGGTAGTGCCTTGGAATTTTGCATCAGTAACCCCCATATTAAGATACATTGTGTAGAGAAATACAGACTGAATTTGAATGGAGGGCGTGGTATCTCCTATAGAAAGTGAAAAATTATTATCGCGTACCTAGAGAACTACATTAGGTATAGTCATGCAACTTTGCACAAGTAACCCTCATACTAATGTGTATAGTTTAGCAAAATACGAACTGGATAAGAATACTGGGAGTGGAACATCCCATTAAAAGTAAAAAATTGTTATCGTGTTAATACGTATAGCCTAGCAAAAAACAGGTTGGATGGAAACATTTTTGACTTGAGACTAGCGTGCGTTTTCGCGTTAAAACTTGGTCATACTTTTCTTCCAAGTGTTTATTGTGTTTTTTGTGGATGGATGTAGCGAATCATACATTCAGTTTCAAATAAATAAAAAAATAATTACTTCTTTGATTAAAAAAATTTAACAACGAAAAACTTATATAAATATTTTACCTTCAATAATTATTTCGCCTCAGCTAGCAATGTAGAAAAAATTCAAAATAAGATTCTACATATGATTACAGTTGCTCCCTGGTATATAAAAAATTCGAACATCCACAAAGACCTAAACATGCCATCAGTTAAAGCAGAAATACCGAAACATGCAGTCACATATCTAAAGAGGCTTGAATCTCATCCAAACCCTTTGGCGCGTAACATGCTGAATGAACCTGGTTACATTCGACTAAAAAGAAGAGATACTGCTTTTCTTGGCCGTACATTAGAGGGATGACCCGCAAATGATTGCAAAATCCGTGAAACGAACATTATTTTTGTCTAGCACTGGCTGGACTTAAAAAGTATATTTTTATTTTAGACTTAAGATCAGAAGATACAATAAACAATTTATGAAAAAAAAAGTAATTATTGCATAATTATTGAAGATACAATATATAATACACGAACAAAAAAAAAAAAAAAAAAAAAAATTATAATTACTTCTACCATATTTTACATTTATTAGGCGTGGGATTCATTTTACTACCCACTGAACAATTGTAGACCATTGAAAAATCATGACTATTCATTAGAGTACCCAGTACTCGATACTTGTCGATTACATGTTCTTCCGTCAATCCTTGCCAGTAGTCAGCTTCTTTATAAGATGCACACCATATCTGGGCAAAACCCAAAAAGAATAATTGTTCAGGAGACAAATCCATACCCGGCATTTTTTCTTGTTGCTTTAAAGCCGATACAGAGTCCAGATCTTGAGATGCTTTTTCCATGTAGCGGCGATAAGCCCTTAAAGCTCCAAGCAAGCCTCCACCATCAGCAATATTTTCATTTTTTGTTAGATTGCCATTAACGTAACGATTAATTTCAGGTATTAAATAACTATTATACTGATCCACATAACATTTGGTACGTTCTTCAAATACCTTGCCCGCTTTGCTGTTTTCATCATAATTTTCAACCATCACGTTGAAGCCATGTATAAATTCATGGCCTACTACGTAACCCAACGTTCCAAATTTCAAAGAGTTTGGCCATGCCGTGTTGTAAATGGGTTCGTTTAAAATTCCCGCCATCACATAAATGGAGTCATCAAACCCATTGTAAAAAGCATTGGGTTGCATGCCATATAATAGTTCCAGATGTTTCGTTGTATTGGCTAATTTTTCATAGTGTAGACCATTGAAACGCTTCATATATTGTTTAAATTTACGCAAGTTTAAAAAGTTCGCTTCATAACTGCTATTAACGAATTGAAGCTTTTTCAATTCTCCTATCAACTGTTTGGTAAACCTTTTTCCTTCATAACGTCCAATATATTCGTCAAATGTTGATTCTATATGTAAAGCCGTCTTACGAGTGTTTTCATCCAACCAAGTGGCTTCTTTTAACATATTACGTAAACTTTTACGTAGTTCTTTAATAATATAAAAAATTTCATTACGAAGTTTATCGTTGAAGAACATCTAAAAGCACGATAAAACAAATTTATCAATTAGTTTTTTTATTCAGGCAATTTAAAAATTATGACACTATTCGTTAATTACAGTAATAATTTTCAGGAATTAAAATTTTTTTTGATCTTATAACGAACTATTTATGAATACAAATTATTATAAATTTAAAAATTGAATATTGTAAAAGCGGTGTAAGTTAGTCTCAGACGTATATAAACATTTGGCAGCACTACTAGGCACATCTCATGTATCTAATTGAGAAGATAGAATTTATTTTAATAAAAGAAACGTATAGACGGAAACTAGTGGTCAACTTGACAAAGAGCTTTTGTCAACGACCGTAGCAGGGTGAGTAAATCGGTAGATCACATCACATGTAATTAGATCTGTCATCAATTTTGTCGAATGAGAAAAATAGAATAGTGTGAAAGCAAATTGCACTGAGTAGGAAAGAAAATACGGTAAACCCCTGTCTACATTAGTCATTTACATGTCTAACAAAAGTCAAACTTCATATAACACAGAAAAGGTATTACAAATAATGTTTTTTTTTTCATATGAAGTTTGACTTTTGTTAAGACTTGTTGATGTCTAAGTCCCCTTTTAAAATAGACAGAAACAAGGCAGACAGACGATTATATTTCTCAAGTCGGCTTCTACTGGATTAAAATTTCTCAACAAAGTACATGTACCACAGATTTTCAAACACACACACACACACACTTTACTTTACAAATCCAAAAATAAAATGTTCAAGAATCTTTCTGTCTTGTTTATGTCCAATTGTAAAAGGTTTAAGACAGAGCAAAAGAGAATTCAGAAAATGTCAGATCTGTTTCTGTCATATTGTAAAAGCGGTGTAATGGAGTCTTTTATTTTTTAACCTTTTAAAAAGATGAAGATTTTTCATTAGACCAGTGGTGTACTTTAATGTAAGCAGTGTTACCAACTGTGAAGATTTATCATATATTTGTGTTTTTAAAATAAATATAATTTAAACAAGATCAATTTGAGCCGTATTTAATATAAATAAATAAAATTATTTTTGTTAAGAAGAAAATAAAAATGGAAAAAATATCCTTGCATGCTAAAACGTCTGTTGTGTTTTTAGTTAATGGTAACACCCTTTCATAGTGTAAAAGTAAAGCCATTTTTTAGACCTAAAATGAAAAACTAAATTTAAAATGGAAAAACAAAATTATATTGTTTGTTACCGGTCAAAAATACTCGCATTAAATTAACTTAATATACGTGTTTTCTGTTACGTTTGATATTTGCACAGTAGCGTACCCATCCACGACCAAGCTTTAACTCGAAAACACAAGTTATTCTCGGAGAAGCCTGTGTCAAATTCAGAGTAGGTTACTTTTGTAGTTTTCTAAATATAAGATAACTACCGACCTAATGACTCAAAAACACACGATATTCGTAGAGTAAAATATTTCAATACTCTATTTTAGTTCCATAGTTTCACTACACAAAATTTTCATTGTGTGGACGAGGTACAAAGACCATTGTGACTATGCGTGTTAGCACACATGCCCAGTGTCCCAAGTTAGTCTATGTTTTGCTAGGCTATACACATTAGTATGAGGGTTACTTGTGAAAAGTTCAAGACTCTACCTATTACAGTTCTCTAGATAAATTGTCTTAGATCGAAACATTTAAATGGTCCTTCATCGGTAGAACGCGTCATACAATTGCAAACCAATCTATTGAGTAATTTAAGCAAAATATTTGGTATGATAGAATTTATTACTTCGCGTTGGGATCCATTTTAAACCAACGAAAAATGGAAGCCATTTAAGCATTCCTTGTACTTGTGGGAGAGCTATACAAAACAAATTTAATTAAGGAGGACTCTGTATTTTCAACTAGCTAAACGAAATGAACATTTCGCTACAAAAATTGGCTACACTGCAAACACAAAGCAATTATCCATAACTAGGTGGCCCCTTATTCTTCATATAATTCTCTTTGCGGTTTTAAGAGCAATGAAATGTCCTTACTTGAAGTTATGTAATGATTTATTGCTGCTTACTTTGGATTTGGATACTTATTAATCGATATCGAGTAGGCATCGATACTTCACGACTAATACCGTATCGAGTAAAAATAACACAGTGGTATCGTTTCACCCCTACATAAAATAGTATGGAACACACAACGTGTTGTACAACATGACAAAATATTAATATTTTTTTATGTTTATTACAACCGACAACATAACTTTAATACAACAAGCCCACAAACGTTGCAACTCGTGTGCAACCTAATCAAGTTGGTACAATGGTTGTACCGTTTGTGGCTTGCTTCACAGTCTAAACATACTGTTCGAAGCACAAAAATTAAAACCGTAGTAATTATAAATTTAAAACCTATGGCGAAGGATATAAAATGACTCAGTAGTCAATATTATTTATGAGATTGCGATTTTGTGTTAAAAAATTAAAATAAATTAATTAATTTTAAGGAGTATGGGTTGGACTCGCGTAGTCAATCAATAAATTCATTGTTGGAATAAAGACGTTTTGCTTGTAATTTTATTTTCTGGTTATTTTTTGAATGAAAATGTGATTTTTTTATAAATTTAATTTTTATAAATGTAATTTCTTAATTCAATTTTTCTTCATTAACTTCAAGAAAAACGCAAAAGCAAGTTAAGTTGCAATCACTGCAAATTTAGTACTTGCATTCCAGTTGTCAAAATGAATGTGTCTTTGGTTTTTATAAAAACCGAAGGTTTCTTTTGACAGTTTAAAAAATTAATGGCCACTTCCCTTTTGGCTAAAAACGTGGTAACAGCAACAGCTTTCAACTTTGGTTTTATGTTCTCCGAATCTAATGAACATTCAACATTGGTTTTGTATTTTTTTGAATTTTTATAAACTTGCATTAATAATACAATTTCAATAAAATTAATCGAAAATAAATCTAATTTATTTCTTTTCGTTTTTATTCCCCAAAAAGTCTTGCTCTACTCCGAGCATTTTTATAATTGCAAACTTTTACCTCCAATTTAGATTACTGAGTAATTTTCCTATTTTCTTCTTATCTACCATCGTTTTCTTGGGAGATAATATTCTGGTGTTTACCAACACCACCCGAATTCGCTCAGCAATCTTTCAATAAATATACTATTTGTACAAGGGGAAAATTAGTAATTTTTATTTATCCAAGGGTATATCTGAGCATAACAAAAAACAAAAGTTAAGTCAAACCTTCATATATGTTTATCTTTCCTGTTGCTTCCTTTTATATACTTCGAGCTTTATCGTTTTTCTCTACCTGCACACCTGACCTGAGGAGAGTAAGAATATTAAACAAAATGTTTATAAGTTGAACGATTCAAATGTGGATATGTAATTCCATAATTTAAGAAAAATTTCCACATATGGACTAGGGATCATGAAATATTTTCAGCAATGATTGGCAGTATACATAGTTTTTTAAGCAAGTCTTTATTTTTCTGCTTCCAGCTATAGGATTTTAGAATATCGATGTTAAATAGATAAAAGACGTCCAGCTCAAACAAGGCTGAATGATACTTTTACATGAATTTAGATTAAAACATACGTACGTAAAATGGGCTTACACAAAAATTACAAATTTGTATATATTTCTTAAAAAATCTTATTTTTATTAAAAAAGATTGATTGGCTAAAAAAACCAAAAAATCAATAATTTTGGAATTTTTACATTGAAAATCATTTAGTTTTGAGCCAACGCATATTAATCAGGTAGCCTCATTGCAGAGGGGAAATAATAGGCGAAAATTATAATTTTTTTGACAGTTAAACTTACAATTTTCCCCTTAAGTGGAACGTGAACTATCAAACTCCATATAAAAAAAAAAATAAAAATTTTGGCCTTAATATTTCCCCTTCGTAGTGAGGTTACCTGATGAATGTGCCTTGTTTTGAGCTGAGAAATGGTATCACCTTGAAATTTTTCTATAATATTTAATATGTTTTCAAAATTTTACTCAATATTTTGAAAAAACTGGGTACTGCAAGTTTAAAAAAAAATAATTTTGAAAAGCTTATATATCGTTTATTTTAAGACATAGTTTGTAGATAGAAGCATTATTTTGTATATCTTAACTAGAGCTTTAAGAAATGCAAAGCTCTAAAAGAATTTTAAAGTGTGAGGTTCTCGACTTTGGGATACTCCTCTATACCCATGTCAAATTTTGGATCAATCAGACTAAATATTTTGATTCTGCCCCACTCTGCCCTGTGCGTGATCTCTCAGCCACCATTAATTAGGTCTTAGTACGTAAGAGTAAAACGAAAACTTTTATTACATATTCTGGTGCGACAGATCTTAAAAGTGGCGTTCATGACATTTACCACCACATTTTAGTTTTTACTTGAGAAGTTTATTTCGCAACATGAAATAATGAATTTAAACCTGAATTTTTTTACTTTAGCATACGTAGTATAGGTAAAGCATTGCGATCATGAAAAGAATCTATGTCGGGATTTTAACTGATTTTTACGTTCTGAGGTCTCCTGAATCTATTTTGACTATTTTTGTGCTGATGTCTGTGGGTGGATAATGAATATGCATGCCACTATTCTTATGAAGGCTCTACAGGTCATACCGTTTCACATACCTAAACGATGAAGAGCTGAATTGTTTTTGGGCATAATCGGGAAGGTGCAAGAGCTAGTTTTCTGGACACCCCAAACTGAAAATATTTTTTTTAATACGAGAATACTTTGAATATACTTTAGTTTTTATGTAATATATCCATAAAAATATCTGTTTCCATAAGGTATGGTTAAGTGTAGGCCACTCCGTATTTCTTTAATTAATGTATTTTCTTTCCTGAAATATTGCGTGACGTTCAAGACATTTTTACACGCACTTGCCATTACGTAGTAAATACAGACAAAAATGAACACGTCTAGTTAAGAATAGAATGTTAATTATGGTTACAAGATGAGTTAACATATTTTCTTGTGTTAAATTAAAATAAATTAGTCAAGTGCGAGTTAGACTCACACACGTAGGGTTCCGTACTATGTTCAGTATAATTTAAAAATTCCAGTTGTTTATTTCTTTATGTCTTATGGGACACCCTTAAATTTTAAAATTAAAGTAATATTCGCGAAAATTGCATCATAATTCGAACACCCTTTAAATTTTAGTATGTAATTGATTTTATAGCGGCCATGGTAATACACTTTCTATTAAAAGTTAAAAAATAAGGTAATATTCGTGAAAAAACACGTCACTAATGAACACAATTTTAAGTAATTGTTATAGCGGCCGAACTAACACATCTACTGTAAACATTTCAAGAGGGTATCTATACGGTTTATAAAATCATGTCACTGTCGGAACACCCTTTAATTTTATTATTCAATAAAGTGGCCATGGCAACTTCCTTTCTATAAATATATTAAGAGTCTACTTATTACGATTAAAAAATAAGTCACTATAAATGAAAAACATGTCACTGTCGGAACACCCTTTAATTTTTAGTAATTGTCATATCGGCCATGGCAACACATCTTCTGTACAAAATTTCAAGAGTCTACCTGGTTCAAGAAATAAGGCTTTGTCATGCAAATCACGTCACTGGCGGAAAACCCTTTAATTTTTCCTATTTATTATAGTGGCCATAGTTATATACCTTCTGTAAAAATTTCAAGCGCCTACCTATTACGGTTCAAAACTTAGGCCTTATGTATGCAAATTACTCTACTATCGGAACACCTTTTAATTTTTACTTTTATTTTTTTATACTTGTTTATATAGCGAACTAAGTTTTAATTACTGCTTACATATTTTTAGTGTATTCCTCCTACAGTTCAAGAAATAAACACATATTTGTGAATAACACCTCTCTATCGGAACACCCTATAAGTTTTAATTTTTTTTGTTATAGCGGCCACTGCTATACACCTTCTGTGAAAATTTCAAGAGTCTACCTATTATGGTTCAAAAATTATGCCTTAAACATGCAAATCACACCACTATCGGAACACCCATTAATTTTTAGTTTTATTTTTTTATACTGGTTTGTATAGTGAACTAAGTTTTAATTACTGTTTGTAAATTTCAAGTGTATCCCTCCTACAGTTCAAGAAATAAACACATTTTCGTGAATAACACCTCTCTATTGGAACACCCTATAAGTTTTAGTATTTTTTGCTATAGCGGCAACAGCTATACATCATTTGTGAAAATTTCAAGATTCTACCTATTACGGTTCCAGAGATAAATGGCGCTGACAGACGGACAGACGGACAGACATTGTAGCGAAAACAATAGGGTTACGTTTTTACACTTTGTGTACGGAACCCTAAAAAGCTTTTCATTTTACTTAAAATCTGTAAATCAGGCAACTTACCTTCATATATAAATGATCAAAGAAGTATTTCATTGAATCTTTAATATTTGAAATGCAAAAGTCTTTCTGAAATTTTTTATCTGTGAGGCGAGCATCCGTATGAAACAGAAATTTCAGAGACAAATAATTTGCAGCAGCTCGTTTATGTTTTTCACAAATTTCATCTATTCTTTCATACAAGTAGAAGCATGGTGTGCAGCAGTCTTCGTAATAATCCATATCTGTTTCAAAAGATTTACCCAACCAAGCAATTTTATTATAAATACGCCATGTTTCTTTAATTTTAGATTTTTTCATTAAACTCGTCAATGCTGCACATTTATTGCCGTCTTCGTTAAATGCGTCCATAACTCTCAAAATTTCCTTAAGAAAACCAAATATCTCAGCGACTATGTTGTCTATGTCTTTTTTCTCTACCCCATAGATGGCCAGAATGTCTCTTATGCGTTTTTCATTTTCTTTGTACGCATTTGAGGAACTATTCCCTACAGTGGCATAGTGCAGTTTAACGTCAAAACCAAAATTTGGCATTTTAAAATAAGGCGGAAAAGGATAATCTGGTAGAATCTCTTCATTTACAAAAGTTTTAATATCATAGTTGCTTAAGTGAGCAGTCATATTAAGCCAGTGAAAGTTTTCGCTGTTCCAATCGGTATCAACGGCAGGAAAACCGCCTATATTTTTTAAAGCTGATAAATATTGTGGAGAAGCCCTCATAGGATGCAGTTCAGCTGCCATGCAATTGTTGTAGAATTTTTTTGCCAACTCAAATTCTGCGGTATATTCAGGAGCCATATCATTAATGTCAGACCTTTGTAAAATATTGTATACAATTTCGTCGAGTTTATATTCGATATCGGAAATATAGCTACGTTTTTTTTTTGTCATACGTTCGTCCATTACATTCTTCCAATTACCGCAAGCGTATTCGTAGAAATCATTGCAAGGATGTACAGAATGATTCATGAATGATAACATTCGGGTCGCATAATTGCTGCGATAAACGTGTTCTTTACTGAAGTTTATCTCGTTGTTAACATCTGCCTTCTGGAACCCATTCGAACTCGCAGGTTTCGAAAGACTAAAGTTTAATGTTGTTACCAACACAATACTGGCTAATAAGAATAAACCATTTAGCTTGATCATATTCTATATTTTAATTCTTATCGTCCTAATAATTATATTTTTTCTGATTCACCATCAATTGATACTAATTCAAAATAACAATATCTTTCATGCGCGAAAAAAATCCACATTAAACTTATAGCGCGCGTCGTTCTATTCCTACTTTTTTGTTTCTAAATTTCGTGTTGTATTCCGTTTATTTATAGTTTTCAGTGGGCCATAATTTAAAATTTTTTTTATTTTACCGTCAGCAGCAATTTGTTAATGTCATGAATATCTTCTAATCTTATCTTTCAAAAATAAATGTTTCTTAGAAAATCTAGGGATTTATAATATTTATGTTTTTTAAATTAAACTATTAGATGAATAAATTAAATATTATTAGATCTTAAACGTCAGTGTCTCGCTCGTCACCTTAACTTGATGATGGTCTTACCACTGGGTGAAAATAATGCGTCTACCAAAGCCCTTGTGGCGCATAGCGACTCAACAAGTAGCAATTTTAGAACATGACTAGCAGAACCATGCTTGTTTAGAAGTTGGAGACCATCATAACTCCTGAGACACCATTGGTGCCTCTGTCGAAGTGCAACAGCACATGGCTCTACCTGCAATTTAGGTCCAAACTACAGCCGAAGGGCATCTCCAATAACCGGTTACAGGGACTGGGGAAATAAACTTCTATCTTTCAGAACCAAAAATCACATCCCAAGCTGGTGCATGTTACAGATTTACTTCACTGTCTGGCTCGTCGCCTTAACTTGAGGGTGGTCTTACCACTGGGTGAAAATAATGCATCTAACAAGGCCCTTGTTGCGCACAGCGACACAACAAATAGCAATTTTAGAACATGTCTGGCAGGACCATGTATATTTCGGAGTTGAAGACCATTTAAACTGCCGGCACACTATTAATGTCTCTGTTGAAGTGCAACAGCACATTGCTCTCCCTGCGATTAAGGTTTTAACCACAGCTACCGCGTTACTCGTCGAAGGGCTTCACCAGTACCAGTTCTTATCTTCTAGTTTCAGGTCCCAGCAAGCCTAGAGAACTGGTGTCCCCATATACCCTGGATCAATTGACGTCTGGCTGGTGAAAGTCTACAAGAAAATTTGCCCGGGGGTCTCAAGCTGGTGTAAAGAAAGTATCTCAACGGTAAAAATAGCCCTTGCAAGCTATGAATATCTCTCCACAAGAAAAAAAAAACGATTACAGTTTGCTCGAGTTGTTACCGTCGAAATATTGTAAGTCTCAAATTTTTGATTTTCGTTTTTTGATGAAAATCGATTATGTATGGCCATTCGCATCATCTCATAAAATTTCATAACTGTAAAAATATCCGTTACGAAGTTCAATAAAAGCAATTTTAGTGTATGTTTGTTTACATTTTTGAGTGACCGCGTAATAAAAGTAGCTAACATTGTTCTTTCAAGAAGTTATGCAACATTAATTTTTTTTATAACATTTATTATTTATTACATACAATGAAATTTATAATCAAGCTTAAGTTCGTTTTTATTCTCTCTAAGAAAGAATTAATTAAATTACAAATTAGGTGATAATATTAAAGAAAAATTGGGAAAATTTAATTTTTAGACACCCAGCACGAGTGGAATGCACATTTTCTAGACAGCCACGTCCGTCATCAGCACTACTTGTATCTAATCTACTTAGGGTAGTGTTTTAGTTGTAAGCATCATCTATTTAACCAACCAAACCCAGATAAAGGAATACGAGAAAACTTGTATTCAATTATCAATCGTCAATTGGTGAGAACGAAGTCTTTATTATTTATTGTATCTTCATTATTTTTAATTTAACTAACAATAATTACTCATATCTTAAGTCTAACATAAAAATATACTTTTAAGTCCACCCAATGCTAGACAAAATTAATGTTTGATTCACGGATATCACAATCATTTGCGGGTCATCCCTCTAATCTACGGCCAAGAAAGGCAGTATCTCTTCTTTTTAGTCGAATGTAACCAGGTTTACTTAGTATGTTACGCTCCAAAGGATTTGGATGAGATTCAAGCTTCTTTAAATACGTTACTGTATGTTTCGCTATTTCTGCTTTGACTGATGGCATGTTTAGGTCTTTGAGGATGTTCGAATTTTGTATATACCAGGGAGCAGATGTAATCATACGTAGAATCTTATTTTGGCGCCTTTGGATTTTTTCTATATTGCTAGCTGAGGCAGTGCCCCATAATTGGATACCATAACACCAAATTGGTTTGAGGATAGAATTGTACAGAAGAAGTTTACAATCTAAGCTTAGGGTGGAGTTTCTGCCAATAAGCCAATTTAGTTGTACTGCTTTTAAATTTCATTTGAGTTAACTTGAAATCTATGTGACTTTTCCAAGTAAGGCGACGGTCTAGGTGTATACCCAGGTATTTGACGTCTGAAAGCTGCGGTATCATTTGGTTATTTATGCGAATAGGAGGGCATGAGTCCCTACGTAGTGTGAAAGTTATGTGAGTACATTTTTGTTCATTCACCTTTATTCTCCATTTTTCTAACCATTTTTCCAAATTGAGTATGTGGTCTTGTAAAAGTTGTGACGCTACTTGGGAACTTTCATATAAAATGGTCCCAAAATACTACCTTGAGGAACTCCGGTTTCAATGAGCTGTGGCGAGCTTAAAAAATCTCCTTCTTTTAGTATAAATTTTCTATTCGTTAAATAATTTTTTAAGAGCTTATAAAGGTTTTCGGGCAAGTTCAGTTTAACAAGTTAAGTTTAACTTATATATTAGGCCTTCGTGCCAAATCTTATCAAATGCTTGAGAAACGTCGATAAAAAGTGCAGAACAGTATTTTTTTTATTTCTTTAAAAGTTTTTTTAATTACATTTACTAATCCGTGTGTTTTTTGGATCGTACTATGTTGTTTCCTAAAGCCGAATTGATGGTTCGGAATACATCCTTTCGCGCTAAGAATTGGATTTAGCTTAGTTATTAATATTCTCTCAAACAGCTTTGATATGTTTGATAAAGGGCTTATAGGTTTGTATGATTCTACTTTTGTGTGGTCAAAGATACCTTCCACTCTGTGGGAAAGTACTCAAGACGTAAGATGGCATTAAAAATAAAAATAATAATTCTGCGCCCTATACGGTTCAACTCAACTAATATCTTGTTACTTGTTTTATCCACGTCAGGGGCCTTTTTGGTGTTTAAATCCATTATTGCCCTTTCAATATCGCTAAATTGAAATCTTAGGGGTATTTCGGTACTAGTCTCTACTGGTGGCAACTCAACTATATCAGTACATATATTTGGAGTGAAAACCTTCTTCAAATGTCCAACAAATAAATAGCCTTTTTCGGTATCGTTTCTTGCCCAGTCTCCACAAGAAGTTCGCAAGGGTGGCTTACGTACGACTGGTCTATTAAGATTTCTACATGCCCGCCATAATGAATAATCTGATTGTGCAGTTGCGTCGAGGTGTTCCAAGTAATTTTTCAGAGATGCTACTCTTCTAGATTCTAACAGTTGTCGTTTCGTGCAATCTTTAAGTCTAGATTTGAGTTGAGGAGATCTGTGTTATTGCCACTCTCTTCGAATTTTTCTTTTTTCAGCCAAGAGCCGCTCGACATGCAACATTAATAATTGCAAAAGTTATCATCATAGCGCTCTCCATAAGGATATAGAAATTGTTGCTAAAACAGGCGGTAATGATCAGAGGTTGAACTCGAGAAACCATTTTCAGACAAGAGAAATGTTTAAAATACTATCAATAACATTGCTTGGTACTTCTGGATCCTTTAACACGTATACAATGCTTGACGAAAGTTCGGAAGGAAGGTCATCTGAGCTTACACTTAATGATATGGAGAAAAAACGATCACAGAAGATTCTTCCGTAGTAAATTTGGAAATAGAGGGAAAGGCATTTCGAGGAAAAGATCACCCTTAGCAATGTATTCAATGTTAAATATCTCTATTTGACGTGCCAATCCTTTTTTCCGATAGAAGAATTCGAAACTGCTTTAAAAAAGCAAATTACGAAGAATTAATTTACCTTTTGTATAATACAAATTGGCTAGATTTACTATCTAATACCTGTGCTTTTCAATCAATTATTTACTATTTTCATGAATGTATTCCAAAAATTAGGATATGTCCTAAAACTGGCCTTCAATGGAATTCAAAACGCTTGTCCTATCTAAAAAACATAAAAACAAAAGTTTCAAACATTGTAAAAGCTGTGGATTACTTCCTGATTACGCTAAATGTGTGGTTTCACGTTGCACTCGAAAAGCTGCTTAATCTATCTATCTATTGTTCAACAGTAAACTTTAACAAGCATATTATTATGATAGTAAATAAAGTTCGTGGGTACTAGCCTTTATTAAACGTTGGGGTTAGGAATTCACTAAAACCTAATAATTCTTAATTAGAAGGTTTTCAATAATTACTTAGGTTTTTAATAATTTAAAATGTTTTTTCTATTGGTTTCAATAATAAATAAAATAAATAAAAACATGTATATAATTAATATAAATGTATTATGTATTATTATATGCTTTAGAAATAATAAATTCTAAAATTCGTTCGCATGATACATGGAAAAGAGCAACGTAGCTCTTTTCATTTTTAACCTCCCCGTCTACATTAGGTATCAACATGTCTCAAAAAAAGTCAAACTTCATATGAAGAAAACAGTATTATAAATAATGTTTTTTTATATGAAGTTTGACTTTTGTTAAGACTTGTTGATGACTAATGTAGACTGGGGGTTAAGAACAGCACTTTATGCTTAGTTCAATCAATTTTCTCTTTTTACCCTTTATTCTTTCATCTTTGAGTCAATAACATATTTTTTAATTTATATAAAATATGTCTTGTAACATATAGCTTCTGTTCAAGTTATGATTTACCAACAAGCGTGTTTGGAAAAATAAATTTAAATAAAACACACAATCAAGTCAAAATATTATAAAAAAAAAAAAACAAATATATGGCCAGAAGAAAAAAGATTGAATCTGACTATTTGCCGGGTTACTGTTGCATGTTGGGAAGCTAATTTGATGTTTAGATCTGGTGTTATTAGCCGGATATTTTTCGAACATGCGTAATGAGATACTTTCTATACTTCAACCAATTTATGCTTGTGGTAGTCCTTGGTAATACGATATTTTGTTGGTTCCATATATAGACAATAGTGGGTGAATGGTCTGAGGATAATTCTAGTGATGCTTCAGCTTTAATAATTTCTCTTGAAATACCCTTAAACTCGCCAAAATCAATAACAAGTGCATTTGGACAGGCGGGAATACCATCGAGTCCACTTTTGAACGATAGCTTAACACTATTTCTGGCTGATAAGATCTGTGATGTACAGATTAGTGATAGTTGTATCAGTTGGATATAAGTATCTTACCTCTGCAAAAGTTTTAAGTAGACACTTAAAACAATCATAGAAGTTATACTCCTATGGCTTCTATTTCAACAAATATTAAAATAAAGCTATAATTTAAAGGGTGTTCCCATCGAGGCAGAGTTTATGTATTTCTACGTCCGCTATAACAATCATTACTTAAGATCAAATAATAAAAGGTATCCCATAGTTGTGATTTTGATGTAAAATATAACAACTGAAAGTTGTACTACAATGTCCGCTGCAACAGTAATTTTGAAATACATGGAACCTTAATAAGAATAAGTAATCAAGACATGGATCGCTACATCCTTCCTCAGCATTCTTGGTATCTATCTATATAACGACCTTAATAGGCAAACGAAAATATAAAAATAGGCTAACTATATATACAAATATGTCCTAACCTAATCAGTATGAATGTTATAAAAGAAAGTGGAAAATTGGTTTCAAAATCTATCTGTACAATAAGTAAATTTCGAACCAGTGTTGGAAAACTGTTTATCAAGTAATAGGATTTATTCGGTAAGATAGTAAATTAAACACAAAAAATATAAATAAATTAAAATCCCATTTCTGGTATTTTTAAAACTCTTTTTGGGAATTGTAGAAATTAAAGCGCTCGAAAGTAGCACCAGGCAAAGTTTCGGTCTATGTACACATACACATAAACGGACATAACCTCCTTTCTCTTCCTCCGTCACAAAGTGATGAAAAAATAGACAAATAGACACTAGGTATGGTATTTTTATATGTGTAGTTTGAAAATTATGGAGTAAAGACTTACTGAAATATAATGGTATACAAATTGCCTAGTTTAGTATATACTCACTGACTCTCTCATTAATACTAAAGGGCACTTTCACTATACCTATACTTATATAGCTGAAATTTGGCACACAGGTTTGTCCCGGTGATTAAGCAGTCAGATAAATCTAAAAATTAAAAAATTAAAAATTTTTATCACGATACGCTCAATCACGATCTCTGAATTGGGTAGTTCGAATAGAGTAGAATTAAATGCTCGTAACACTCAATGTTGTATGCTTACGCATAGAAGTGCATTTGAATATGTTGCTTCATCTGTGCTGTAGATATTAAGGAATCAGCAGCCTTTGATGTTCTTGGCATGAAAATCCAGTGCGATGTCCGATAGACTAAACACATTTTTCAAATCACGGAAGTCCATCGGTTTTTTGAAACGGTGTAAAAGGTACTCCACTTCATCTGATCTTCTTACTATTTATACCACCTATATCCGTATTAAAATGGAATACAACTCTCATGTGTCTCATTGTCTCAAAGTCTATTTTGAAGCTACTCGAGCGCGTGCAGGAGAGGGCGAAGAATCTCATCGGTGATAGTAGGATATTCAACTCTATTGACTCACAGGAGCATCGACGCAATGTGGAACGTGTTTCGCTGTTTTATAGTTACTACAATGGTCTGTGCTCGAATAAAATCAGGGAAATTTTACCCGATACAGAAGCATTTTTGCGTACAACACGCTTCTCATTAAGAGCCCAACCATTTGTTGTCGATTTGCCAGTGAATCGCACTACGCATTATAGAGAGAATTCGTTTTTCGCCCAAACAGCTCGTATGTGGAATAAACTCCCTGCGGATGTCTTTCCTGCCAATTTCAATATGGAAAAGTTTAAGTCCAATGTCCACAAACACTACTCTCTCTATCCTCCTTCTCATAACCAAATTTCCTAGTTCCGGCACAATGCATTGCATGAGTAGGGGTCATCCCCTGAGTGCTGGTCCAAAAAAAAAAAAAAAAAAATCAAAAACAATTTTCGTAACCCGATGTCCACATGTGATGAATTTTCATCATAACTTGTAATATAACGTCGGCAGAGCAACTATCAAATTTTTATCAATATCAATACGTCTTCTCCGTTGATGGATTTTTATTATGATGAATAATTTTTAATTTTTCGCCGCATGGTTAAGATATGCAATTAACTTTAAATATATGTTTAAAATTAGTAAAAAAACCAAAAATTTACTTTTTTACGCTTGCCATATAATATTAATTACTTTTTATTTAAAAAATTAGTGAAAGAAATTAAAAAATTCTATTTTTCGCTTGTCTCCTTTTTTTGCAATAAAAAATAAACGTCAGTATAAAAACACAATTGAAATGACATGTCTAAATGTCTAAATTGTCAAGAATATGGTCATACTAGGGCTTACTGTAAGTTGCCACCGGTTTGCGTTGTATGTGGCGAGCAAAGGGATGACTCGAAAGTTAAAAAATGTAGCAATTGCGGTGGAAACCACACTGATAACTACAGAGGCTGTCCAGTTTTTTCCATGGTAAGGAAAACCACTCAAAAATTAAATACTCCTGCGAAGCACCAACAATATCGAACAAATTCTCATTATCCTCAGTTAGCCCAACCAACAACACAACATTTTTCATACACAGAAATGGTAAAAACCAATCATACTTCAGTACATAAAGCGACACCGACAATTAATTCTACTTCAAATTTGCACCCAGAACCTAAAGAAAAAACACCATCAGGTAACTATAATCGTCTCGAAGCAAGCATCGAGACATTAGTGCATTCGTTAAACAGTTTTATGAGCTCTATGAGCAGCATGATGCAAGAAATGGTACGCATGCAATCTATGATGTTGCAGGCGGTACTAAAAAAACAATAAACTATTTAAAAATATTTTTCTGGAACGCAAACGGCTTACGCCAACATAAAAATGAACACGAATTCTTCCTCAAGAACCAACAGATTGATGTCATGCTGATTTCTGAGATACACTTAAGAACAAATAGCTTTTTGAAAATCAATGGGTATATTTTATATGATACTAAGGAGCCCCGTGGAAGAGCGTGTTGAGGCTCAGTAATACTTATTAAAGCCCTAATCAAACATTATTTACTGCGTAATTTTTGTGAGGATTACCTTCAAGCAACAAATTTCATCGATTTATTCACCTCCTAGATTTCAAATATCAGAAAGTCAGTAAAGCGACTTCTACAAATTACTAGGTCCCTGTTTCATAGAATCAGGCGACTACAACGCTAAACGTTTTGGACATCACGCCTAATATCTCCAAAAGGTCGTATTTTGTTTGACACAATTTCAAAAATGCGTTTGAATGTGATATCGAGTGGACAACCCAGCTATTGGCCAACTGATCGACAAAAATACCTGATGTTATTAACGGTATTCCGACAGAAATGATTAAAGTTGAAGCGTCACTTGAATTATCCTCAGATCATTCATCCACTATCGTCTATATATGGGACAAATAAAACATCATATCACCAACGACTAGCACAAGCATTAATTGCTTGAAATATAAAAAGTATCTTAGTACTCATTGTTCGAAAAACATCCCGCTAAGAACACCTGAAGACGTAGAGCGGAGTTTTATTGATTTTGACCTAAACCTCAAATTAGCTGCCCAACAATAACCCGACAACTAGCTAGATACAATCAAATTTATTCTGCAGATATCCAACGGCTCTTGGCTGAAAAAATAAAAATTCGTAGAGAATGGCAATCACAGAGATCTCCTCAACTCAAAAGCAGACTTAAAGAATGCACGAACCGGCTAAGAGAAATGTTGCAATCTCGAAGAGTAGCATCCCTGAAAAGCTATTTGGGAGACCTAGACGCAACTCCTCAATCAGATTATTCGTTATGGCCTGCTTGTAGTAACCTTAAAAGGCCAGTCCTACGTAAGCCTCCCTTGCAAACTTCAGCTGAAGGCTGGGCAAGGAGTGATAACGAAAAAGGAAATTTATTTGCTGGACATTTGAAAAAGGTTTTTTCCCCAAATATATCGACTGATATAGTTGAGTTGACAGTTATCGAGGCTAGTGCTCCAGTACGGTAAGATTTGAATTTGGTGATCTTGAAAAGGCAGTAACGGATTTAAACACCAAAAAATCCCCTGGCGTTGATAGAACCAGTAACAAGATGTTATTTGAGTTGCCCCGTATAGCTCGCAGAATCGTTCTTTTTATTTTTAATGCCATTTTACGTCTTGAGTACTTTCCCACAGAGGGGAAGGTGTCCTTGGTTACCATGATTCCTAAACCAGGAAAAGACCACACCAAAATTGAATCATACAGACCTATAAGCCTTTTGTCAAATATGTCAAAACTGTTTGAGAGGATGTTAATAACTAAGCTTAACCCTATTCTAAGCGACAAAGGATGTATTCCAAACCATCAATTCGGCTTCAGGAAAAAACATAGTACGATCGAACAAACTCACAGGTTAGTCAATGTTGTTAAGAAGACATTTGAAGAGAGAAAATACTGCTCTGCGCTTTTTATCGACGTTTCTCAAGCATTCGATAAGGTATGGCATGAAGGCCTAATATATAAGTTAAAACTGAATTTGCCCGTAAACCTAAATAAGCTGCTAGATAGTTATTTAACCGAACGAAAATTTATTGTGAAAGAAGGAGATTTTTGAGCTTACCAAAGCCAATCGAATCCGGAGTTCCCCAAGGTAGTATATTCGGGCCATTTTTATACTTATTGAATACTTCAGACATGCCAATTAGTAACCGAGTTCACACATCGACATTTGCTGAAGACACTGCTTTTTTGAGCATTCACGAAAGACCCGAAGTAGCATCACGATATTTACAAGACCACATATCCAATTTAGAAAAATGGTTGAAGAAATGGAGAATAAAAGTGAATGAACAAAAATGTACTCACATAACTTTCACACTGCGTAGAGAATCTTGTCCGCCTATTGGGATAAATAACCAAACGATACCTCAGCTTTCAGACGTCAAATATCTCGGCATACACCTTGACCGGCGCCTTACATGGAAACGCCACATAGAACCAAAGTTAACACAAATGAAGTTGAAAGCAGTCCAACTAAACTGGCTAATTGGCAGAAATTCTACTCTAGCTTTAGATTGCAAACTTTTATTATACAAGTCAATTCTGCCTCAGCTACTAAAGTACAAAAAATTCAAAGGCGCCAAAATAAGATTCTTCGTATAATTACATCTGCTCCTTGGTATATAAAAAACTGAAACATCCATAAAGATCTAAACGTGCCATCAGTTAAAGCACAAATAGCGAAACTTGCCATAAAGTATTTAAAGAAGCTTGAAACTCATCCGAATCCACTGGCCCGTAACATACTAAATGAACCTGGTTACATTCGACTAAGAAGAAGGGACACTGCTTCTCTCATCCGTACATCAGAGGGATAACCCGCAAATTACAGTAACCGTGAAACATACATTTTTTTGTCCAGCAGTGCTTGGACTAAAAAAGTATATTTATTTTTTTAGACTTAAGATATGAGTAAATATTGATAGTTCAATTATATTGAAGATACAATAAATAAAAATTGCGAAAAAAAAAATTGAAATGACATTTTATATCATAATATAATTATCTGTACACGAGCTCTGATGATTATATCATAACGCTGATATAATGCTAATAAATGAAGTCGAGATGAATTTTCATCATAATATAAATTTGACATTCATCACGATATAAATTCATCAGGTGTTGACTCCGGGTAAATCGTCAAGTTTTTTCTGCATTTATTTTTTGACATTTCTCAATTTCAGACCTATTCAATTTGAACCGTAGAAAGATACACAATCGAAAAACGCTCGTGCCACAATAGATTTATTGAAAGACACGTTTGGCGACCGCTTAATTTCACGTTTTGGACCTGTGAATTGGCCTCCAAGATCTTGTGATTTAACACCGCTAGACTACTTTCTGTGGGGCTATGTAAAGTCATTGGTCTATGCGGATAAGCCACAACCGCTTGACGATTTAGAAGACAACATTCGCCGTGTTATTGCCGATATACGGCTACAAATGTTGAAAAAGTCATCGAAAATTGGACGTCCAGATTCGACTACATCGGTCGAATGCCATGGCGGTCACATACCAGAAATCATATTTAAAATGTAATGCCACAAGATTATCTTTCGGATAAATAAAATTCATGTCAATCGAATAATCCATCGTTGTTTTATTGCAACCTCTATAAAAAACACCCTTTACTTCTGCAAAATTTGTTCATGACTTTTTCATTCAAATGTGTTATGTACATACACTGTCAAGGATTTGTTTTTATATAGTGAAAAAAGTTTTGGTTTTGACTTTTATAATATGAAATGTTTTTTTCTTTTCTTTTCTTTTTTATTTTATTATTTTTTTTACTAAATTAATTTTATCACTGTATATGTAAACTTAGGAATAACACCAAAAAAGAAAACCTAGAAAAATAAGGATAAAAAACAAAATTTTTGTTGTCAAGAAAGTGTTTTTTACATACTAAAAAATTACGATGGATATGGAAGAGTAAGAAAAAAAATGCATCTACCTATTCCGTTAGAATTTTATTCTATTCCTCCAAACTTACAGCCTTTAACTCTTTTTTTAATTCTTGGCTTTTGGAACGGCTCTTAGGAATGGTATTTTCAAGATAAGTTCACAAATTTTCAACTGGATAAATAAGTCAGGACTCTGAGCAGGAGTATACAGTACTTTGCCACAGATTTAGAAAATCACATCCTTACCAGAAGAGTCTATGTTGGGATCATTGTCCTGATAAAACTTGAAATTCGGCTTTCTATCAGTATAAATTCAATATTTATTGACCATGAAAATTAGATGACCATTTAATATATTCAGGTACTGATTCGCACGCTTTTGTGGGTTTTTCCCAAACTCTATTGGGCGCCCACCGTTATACAAATGAAACGTTTTGTTCTCTTCGTTAAATATAAAGACATCCTAGTAGTCGACAGGTTTGGACATATGCGTTACAGCAAGGAACAATCCCCTTTTTTGGTGTTACATTGTAAGCAATGGTTTCTTGCGAGCTACTTCTGATGAATATCCGTTCTACTTAAAGACTTGCCTTACCATTTCGTGGAGAACTGTCTCTTAGTTAACTTGAGAGTATTCTTGTGGTTCGTCTACCTTCCTCTTTAAAACACGTTCTGTTCTATCCAAAATCTTGCGAGGGTGGCCAGTTGAAAGCTGTAATGTTAGCCTATTTCAATTTTTATTACGATTTAAAATATTGTAAACAGTTAGTCTTGTTATTAAATAAATAATAAGAAACATAAGAAAAGATATTTTTTTAGATGTTTATTTAATGATTTCAAAATTTAGCTTCAACCAACAGCTAACACGGGTACGTACGTAATTATTATTTTTAAGTAAGTAATAAATTACCACTTACGTAAATTAAAAAAATAATTACGTACGTACCCGTGTTAGCTGTTGGTTGAAGATAAATTTGAAATCATTAAATAAACATCTAAAATAATATCTTTTCTTATGGAGAAAAGATATTATTATTATTTTATAAAGAATACAGACAAAATATTTTTAACCAATTTTTTAAGGTTCAACGATACAAGATGTTGGCTTATTTTTATATTTTTATATAATTTTAAATGATATTATAAGCAGAGATAATATAATTTTAAACAAAAACTTGGCGTTATCAAGGATAGCCGTAATCCGTTCGATGTTTGAATATAATTTCGTACATAAGGTCATATCAGATGTAGCCCATTT